>JAQPZY010001547.1:3027500-3462500 GCA_029931535.1 Margaritifera margaritifera
AATTTCTTAGACATAATTGTATGATTATATGTATTATTATATTTCATCTTGTCTTAGCTTACGCAGTATGTCTCTTTTATCTTTTTACTCGGATCCTTATTGTGTTTCATGTTCTTGTAATATCCATGATTTGATTAACATGATGTATTTTTTGTTGAAGAGGAAACAAAGTCAGTCAGTTAGACAGTCATGCATACACGCACGCACGCAAGCACACATGCATACAACCATACATACATACATGCATACATCTGTCATGTAGCAAGAAATGCACATATTGTTATCATTTGTACAAGTTTTCCATTTCCTTGTCTTTACTATCTCAAAGTTAATATTAATCATGTAACAATATCGGCGTACTGACAGTCATTGTATCATTAACAGCATCAGGCAAGTGTTTAAAGAAGGTATTTTGTTCTGATACTTCTATAGACATATTTATATGATTGCATCTATTAAGATGTTTTTTTCTTTTGTAAATACGTTAGTTGACGCAGTATTTCTCTGTTAGTTATGTCACTTTGATTCTTTGTTTTGTTTCATGATCTTGTATTGTCCTGAATTTGATAACCTGATGTAATCTCTGTTGAAGAGGAAATAAAGTCATACATACATACATACATACATACATACATACATACATACATACATACATACATACATACATACATGCATACATACATACATACATACATACATACATACATACATACATACATACATACATACATACATACATAGATACATACATACATACATACATACATACATACATACATACATACATACATACATACATACATACATACATACATACATACATACATACATAGAAAGGTGCGATAAACAGATATATAGGGGTAAGTAGCTAGATACATTTAATCCTAAACGAAAACTTACACCCATATGCACTAGGAATGTACATGCAGTGCATACGCAGTAGTCCAAAATTAAAACTGCACATACTTTTGCGTGCATTTCGGCGTCCTTGAGAATCCTGTTAATAAATATTTTTTTTCTGAGCAGTTCTCTGTCGACGACAGTTTCAATGTCTTACCCGAGACGGTCATTGCTCACATGGCTCTTCATCGTATTAACATTAGCTCTATGATGTAACACATTAGTGACTCTAGAAAGAGGGAAAGGTGTGCGTCGGGACGAAAGTAATTCCAGAATACTTAAAGAGGGTGCATCTATCTTATCACAAGGTCTGTCAATCGTTTGCAACAACTCGCTTCGAAATCAATATTTCCCTATTCCTGGTAACAAACAAATATCATTCAAGTTCATAAAAACGAGAGACAAAAAGTGATGTCTCTAACTACAGGCTGAAATCATACATAGCCGTGTTGGCAAAATATTTGAAAGCTGTGTTTTCAAACATCTACCGTCTATACTCGCTTATAAGTCTTCTCCAACTGCAACAACATAGACAATGATCTGCCGTCGCATAGTGCGCCGGCAGATCAGGGTCTGTGTTGTTTGTTCTACTGACTACTCCTACTAAACTGTATAGTTCCAGATCTGCCGGCGCATTATGAGACAGCAAATCTGGGTTTGTACAGTTTGCAGTTGGACTCGACTTATAAGCGACTACAACGGTATATAATTGTCTGACTTCTAATAACCTAATCAACCATTTGCAATCTGATTTCACATCGAAATTTTTGGCGGTTGTACAATTATATGATATTTATAATACCTTTTGCATGGTTATTGATGAAGGTAAAGATATAAGAGTGTATTTAGTGACACCAGCAAAGCTTTCCATCAAGTTTGGCAGGATAAATTCATAAACTTCGAAATATTATAGTCGGTGCTACATTACTTTTAGAATTATCTTACTAGCAAGGCACAAACAGTTGTTATAGAAAGTTCTAGTTCGGAACAACATTATGTCAAGGCTGGTGTTCCACAAGGATTTATACTTGATCCACTTTTATTATTAATTTATATTAATACTATCGTTACTGATCTCGAGTACATTATAAGACTGTTTGCTGACGATACTTCGCTCTCCATTATTATTGGGGATCCAGTCTTGGCTGCTGGAGTCTTGATCGCTTGAATGAGGACCTTCAAAATATTTTAAAATGGGCAGATCAACGGCTTGCCAATTTCAATCTTAACAACACACCAAGAAAATCTCATTATGTATACCACCCTCAACTTTTAATGAACAATACGGTTATTAATCACACAATTTCTCTCAAGAATTTAGGTTTAACACTTGATGAAACATCTCTCTAGCCACATACATAATCAAGCAATAATTACAAAAGCGTGGACAATGATCAGTATACTAGGAAGTTTGAAATTAAATCTCAATAGGAAATCATTAAATCTTTATTTCTCTTTGGTATGACGATTTTTGTAATACGGGGATATAATTTGGACAATTTTTATATAATATCCGATAGCAGGGTCAAACTCACCTATGAAAAGCTATTTTTGAAATAACCTGAACTTTATTACTACCACCACTATCTAATATTATTTTCATTGTTCTGATTCAACCATGTCTTCATCATTCATTCACCGAGTTTGATATGGTTTTATTTAAGACAGTAATGCATTTTCTGCTAAGCGCTCAATTTTCTAGTCTTATTATTTATTTTCAGACATGTTTGAATGGTAAAATCATGCATACCGTTTTACAGAAACAATCCAAAAAACCAAGTATTTAATTCAAATTGTATTTCCTTTTAATGCCATGGGTGCTTCTTTGTTTATATCTTTTAAATCATAGATTTAAAAACTTTTTTAAAAATTTTTCTTTTAGGTAAAGCATTATTTTACTGTCAATATTGTTCTGTAGACCAGCATTAAGAACACCCCCCCCCCCAAAAAAAAAACAAACAAAAAAAACAAAAAAACAAACAACCAAACAACAACAACAAACAAACCAAAACCAGACTAGCACTCCCTCTCTCTCTCTCTCTCTCTCTCTCTCTCTCTCTCTCTCTCTCTCTCTCTCTCTCTCTCTCTCTCTCTCTCTCTCTCTCTCTCAGTAATTAATAGCTGTTCTCAGTTTGTCAGGTTATTGGCTAACAGCGATCTTCATCGGTATCCAATTGATCCAAACTTTCCTTTGTTATTGTACCCTGATAAGTTGCTCATGATGTCTAAGTTATCAGCCAATTTATAAATCAAAGACTGCTTTGTAACAATACATGTTTATTATTTGTGCAGATGATGTATGCTGCTTGGTTGTCTTTACGATTTGGTAAGCTGCAAAACACTGCAGTGAAAATCCAGGTGAAAATGTTTGAAGCACTTCTTCTTTAAATAATGAATAATACATTTACAGATATACAATACACTTTCTGATCTTTCTCAGATAAAGTTGTATGCTCAAGTGATAATTCCTGCTGTGCAAAATTTAGTTTGTTATCAAGAAGTCCATTAGCAAGCTGGGGTCAGACAAGGATAAAATGCTTCCTTGTCAGTACCCAGATAAATAGTTCATATCTAAATTTAGAGGTTTCATTTTGCTGTGCCTTTCACTGAGAAATATTCATTACCGGACCTGATATTGTCACAATGGAATAATTGGGAAACAATATTTTTTTATTTTGAGATGCCATTTATTGTGATAATGAAAGCAGTATGGTGGAAGTGCACGTGTAATGTCAGTGTGAGATATGGTCACAAACTTTTTCGATTGACCCGGAAATGAAACCGGTAGTTTTGATCAGCTGTTAAACGTAATTATGCTAGGCAAGAGCTGTCAGTTCTTGGGGTGTACAAAGGACTATAATAGCACTGTCACCCCTAGGAATCCTAGTATGATTGGAATGTTGGTCTGAGTTCAGCTTGGAGAAATGTATGCATGTATTATATCGGAACATTAATGGTGGTCTGATCACAGCGCCAGGAGCAAATACTGGATGAATGTATTAATTTCCTGCTGGTCAGCAACGAACTCGGAGCAAAGTTTAACAAATTCCTTATGGAGTTTTTCGTTCAAATGAAACATCACTTCTCTGCCCGATGATAATGAAATATTTGATGTATATGTGTGGAACAGTTCTACAATTTTTTCACCCAAAATTTCTTTTAATTGTATTTATGTTTTTGCAAATTCAGCAAGATCGAGAAATACCTCAGATACGAATGCCACTGTTATCGTATCCTTTTTTATATTAAACAAGCTGTTTTGAAAAGCAATTGACAATATAATTTTAAATACACTTTCATATGTGAATGTCGATTTCATTGGGCTCGTCTTAGGGACTGAATCTTGGTCACACAATTTTCTCTTCGATTCTCAGCCTTATGGTCAGACACTAGCTTGAATTTAAGAAAACACAAGAATTATGAGCATTTAACAAGTTGACTTGTTTATTTGGATATTGTTTGTTTCTTTGTTTTTAGCTCTAAATTGAAAACTCAAGTATTAGTCCTATGCAGGTAACATAATAAGTATGTTTTTTTTTTTACTATTGTTGATGTTGTTATTCTTGTTGTTGTTTTGAAAGTATAAGAATTCAACAGATCTTTTTTAATCTTATTATATTGTAAAAAATTAATGACACATGTTTTTTTTAATTATTTGTTTGAAACTTTATGAACAATACTGAAGTTTATATATATATATATATATATATATATATATATATATATATATATTAAGTTCCACTTAGTCATTAATATATGTTGATGAAGTCTCTTAATGGTATATTTAATGAATAATCACGTTCAATATCATGTTTCGTTACAAAGAAATGGAAAGAAAGAAAAAAGAAAAGAAAAAGTAAAAGTCTAGGAAATGAAAATAACACTGAAATGTATTTTTTTTACCTCTGACATTTGAGTTGTGCTGTTTCATCATATGCCCACGGAAACCCAAAATTGTCAAGAGACACTTGGCACAGTCTGGACAGATGTATTTTGCTCTTTCAATGTTTGCTTTCTTCATCAATCAGACTCATATATCCAACAATCAGACTCAGATATCCAACAAATATACTCTGATATCCATCAATCAGACCCAGATATCCAACAATCAGACACATATATTCATGAATCAGACTCATATATCCAACAAAAATACTCTGATATCCAACAATCAGACCCAGATATCCAGCAATCAGACACATATATTCATGAATCAGACTCATATATCCAACAAATATACTCTGATATCCAACAATCAGACCCAGATATCCAACAATCAGACTCATATATCCAACAAATATACTCTGATATCCAACAATCAGACACATATATTCATGAATCAGACACAGATATTCATGAATCAGACACATATATTTATGAATCAGACACAGATGTTCATCGATCAGACACAGATGTTCCTGAATAAAACACAGATATTCACGAATCAGACACAGATATTCATCAAACAGACATATATGTTCATGAATCAAACTCAGATGTTCATCAAACAGACACAGATATTCATCAATCAGAAACAGATGAATCAGACAGAGATGTTCATGAATTAGAAACAGATGTTCATCAATCAGACACAGATATTCATGAATCAGACACAGATGTTCATCAATCAGACACAGATATTCATCAATCAGACACAGATATTCACCAAACAGACACATATATTCATCAATCAGACACAGCTATTCATCAAACAGACACATATATCCATCACTCAGACACAGATATTCATCAAACAGACACAGATATTCACCAAACAGATACATACATTCATCAAACAGACACAACTATTCATCAAACAGACACAGATAGTCATTATCAATGAGACACATATATTCATCAATCAGACACTGATATTCATTAATCAGACACATATAGTCATCAAACAGACACAGATATTCATCAATCAGACACATATTCACCAATAAAACAATGATATTCATCAAATAGACACAGATATTCATCAATAACACACAGATATTTATCAATCAGACACAGACATTCATGAATCAGACAGATATTCATCAAACAGACACAGATATTCATCAAATAGATACAGATATTCATCAATCAGACACATATATTGATCAATCAGACACAGATGTTCATCAATCCGACACAGATATGCATCAATCCGACAGATATTCATCAAACAGACACAGATATTCATCAATCAGACACAGATATTCATCAATCAGACACAGATATTCATTACTCAGACACATATATTCATCAATCAGACACATGTATTCATCAACCAGACACAGATATTCATCAATCAGACACAGATATTCATCAATCAGACACATGTATTCATCAATTAGACATAGATATTCATCAATCCGACACAGATTTTCATCAATCAGACACAGATATTCATCACTCAGACACTGATATTCATCACTCAGACACTGATATTCATCACTCAGACACAGATATTTATCAACCAGACACATATATTCATCAATCAGACACAGATATTCATCAACCAGACACAGATATTCATCAATCAGACACAGATATTCATCAATCAGACACAGATATTCATCAATCAGACACAGATATTCATCAATCAGACACAGATATTCATCAATCAGACACAGATATTCATCAATCAGACACAGATATTCATCAATCAGACACAGATATTCATCAATCAGACACAGATATTCATCAATCAGACACAGATATTTATCAATCAGAGACAGATATTCATCAATCAGACACAGATATTCATCAATCAGGCACAGATATACATCAATCAGACACAGCTATTCATCAATCAGACACATGTATTCATCAATCAACCAGACACAGCTATTCATCAATCAGACACAGACATTCATCAATCAGACACATGCATTCATAAATCAGACACAGATATTCATCAATCCGACACAGATTTTCATCAATCAGACACAGATATTCATCAATCAGCCACAGATATTCATCACTTAGACACTGATATTCATCACTCAGACACATATATTTATCAACCAGACACATATATTCATCAATCAGACACAGATGTTCATCAACCAGACACAGATATTCATCAACCAGACACAGATATTCATCAATCAGACACAGATATTCATCAATCAGACCCAGATATTCATCAATCAGACACAGATATTCATCAATCAGACACAGATATTCATCAATCAGACACAGATATTCATCAATCAGACACAGATATTCATCAATCAGACACAAATATTCATCAATCAGACACAGATATTCATCAATCAGACACATATATTCATCAAACAGACACAGATATTCATCAATCAGACACAAATATTCATCAATCAGACACAGATATTCATCAATCAGACACAGCTATTCATCAATCAGACACAGATGTTCATCAATCCTACAGAGATATTCATCAACCAGACACAGATATTCATCAGTCAGACACATATATTCATCAAACAGACACAGCTATTCATCAATCAGACACAGATATTCATCAATCAGACACAGATATTCATCACTCAGACACTGATATTCATCACTCAGACAGATATTTATCAACCAGACACATATATTCATCACTCAGACACAGATATTCATCAAACAGACACAGATATTCATCAACCAGACACAGATATTCATCAATCAGACACAGATATTCATCAATCAGACACAGATATTCATCAATCAGACACAGATATTCATCAATCAGACACAGATATTCATCAATCAGACACAGATATTCATCAATCAGACACATATATTCATCAAACAGACACAGATATTCATCAATCAGACACAAATATTCATCAATCCGACACAGATATTCATCAATCAGACACAGATATTCATCAATCAGACACAGATGTTCATCAATCCGACACAGATATTCATCAACCAGACACAGATATTCATCAGTCAGACACATATATTCATCAAACAGACACATATATTCATCAAACAGACATAGCAATTCATCAATCAGAGACAGATATTCATCAATCAGACACAGATATTCATCAATCAGACACAGATATTCATCAATCAGACCCAGATATTCATCAATCAGACACAGATATTTATCAATCAGACACAGATATTCATCAATCAGACACAGATATTCATCAATCAGACACAGATATACATCAATCAGACACAGCTATTCATCAATCAGACACATGTATTCATCAATCAACCAGACACAGCTATTCATCAATCAGACACAGACATTCATCAATCCGACACAGATATTCATCAACCAGACACAGATATTCATCAGTCAGACACATATATTCATCAAACAGACACATATATTCATCAAACAGACATAGCAATTCATCAATCAGAGACAGATATTCATCAATCAGACACAGATATTCATCAATCCGACACAGATATTCATCAAGCAGACACATATATGCACCAGTCAGACACATATATTCATGAATCGGACACAGATATTCATCAATTAGACAGATATTCATCAATCAGACACAGATATTCATCAATGAGACACTGATATTCATGAATCAGTAACAGATATTCATCAATCAGACACTGATATTCATCAAACAGACACAGATATTCATAAATCAGACACAGTCATCAATCAGACACATATATTCATCAAACAGACACAGATATTCATCAATCAGACACAGAGATTCATCAATCAGACACATATATTCATCAAACATACACATATATTCATCACTCAGACACTGATATTCATCAATCACACACAGATATTCATCAACCAGACACAGATATTCATCACTCGGACACTGATATTCATCACTCAGACACAGATATTCATCACTCAGACACAGATATTTATCAACCAGACACAGATATGGATCAATCAGAGACATATTCATCAATCATACACAGCTATTCATCAACCAGACACAGATATGCATCAGTCAGACACAGATATTCATCAATCAGACACAGATATTCATCAATCAGACACAGATATTCATTACTCAGACATAGATATTCATCAATCAGACACAGATATTCATCAACCAGACACAGATATTCATCAATCAGACACAGATATTCATCAATCAGACACAGATATTCATCAATCAGACACAGATATTCATCAATCAGACACAGATATTCATCAATCAGACACAGATATTCATCAATCAGACACAGATATTCATCAATCAGACACAGATATTCATCAATCAGACACAGATATTCATCAATCAGACACAGATATTCATCAACCAGACACAGATATTCATCAATCAGACAGATATTCATCAATCAGACACAGATATTCATCAATCAGACAGATATTCATCAATCAGACACAGATATTCATCAATCAGACACAGATATTCATCAATCAGACACAGATATTCATCAACCAGACACAGATATTCATCAACCAGACACAGATATTCATCAATCAGACACAGATAACCAACACTAAGACTTAGATAACCAACACTCAGACTTAGATAACCAACACTTAGACTTAGATAACCAACACTTAATAACAAATACTATACATTAGAGCACATGTTGTACCCAATCCAAGATACTGCGGTGCCAGCGTTACTTAGCTAATGCTTGCTTTTTCCCGCCATTCATCCACATCCTCCAGCAATTCAGACCAAACAAAGCCAGTAATTACAAAACACAACATCTGCAAGACGGCCATAGAAACAAAAATACTCAGATAACCAACACCTAGACACAGATATTAAACACTCAAATAATTTCAGAGGACAAGTCTGTTACCTGTTTTGAGCAAAGGTTTTACTACAATTTTGAATAAAAGGCTTTTACAGTGGGTATAAGACAATAATATGCTAGGTGATGAGAAAATTTCATTTTGAAGAGTTTTAGCATTGTGGACAATATTTGTCTTTTTCATACACTTATTTGGTGGTTTTTGAGGAAAAGAAAAGGAAAATTCTATCGTACTTTTGATTGATTTTGAAAAAGCATCTGACTTAATCAAGAAAAATGCACTATGCTGTAAATTAAATGTATGCAATCTGAGTACAGAAATTATGAAAATGTTAAAAAACAATATATGCAGATGTTAAAACATTCTTAATAACTTTGCAAGGTTTAACTGATGTCTTAAGTTGTCTGATGGATGTCAAATATAGTTGCATTTGTTTTACATTTGATCTTCTCGCTCTTTAATGATTTGGAGAATACACTTTCTGTAGGAAATAATTGTATTGATACAGAAAATGCTTTTGATGAAACTCTTTATTCTTCTTTATGCATATGACTTTATCTTGTTTGTAGATACAGCTATATAGAAACACAACGTCTATTAAACAAACATAAAGTGTCTTGTGAGCAGTGGTAGCTCAAAGTGAATTGCGTTTACATACGTTAATAGGTTATAGTTTTTCACATGGTGGATATCTCCGAAATAAAAATAAAATGATAGTTTTTGAAATCATGAAAAATATTAGCAGAAAAGGCCTAAGAAAGTTGTATGTACATATTCTTTTTCAAATATTTGATGCCAAGATTTTGCCAATTTCGTAATATGCTTCTGAAATATGAAGGTTTTGTGAAACCAGTTATGTAGATGTAGTTTATAATAACTTTTTAAAAATATAAATATGTTTTGCAGTTTTCTAAATCAAATCCTAACTGCTTTGTTCTGGAAGAATTAGGCCGTACTTCTTTGAAATATATAGTCAGACCTATAAAATATTACTTGAAGATACTTAAGAAGGTTAGAGATAATTTTAATGTTATTGTACAAAATACGTTTTTATAAATTCTGCCTTTTTCAGAGTTGTTTTGTTTTTAATACCAGTTATAATTCTCTTCCCTAAATCGTGGACACCCGATAGCAAATATATATAAAATAAAGTATAAGATTGACCCTAGAGATTTCGAAAAATATTATATGTTTTAATTTTTTCTTATCGTTTTTTTAAAGCACTGATCAACCACTATATCTGTGTAAAAATACTAAGCGACGTTGGTGTTGACAATATGCAATAATAAGCGATTTATATAATAATAAGCGATTATACAAGTAAAAAGGATGATATTACAGAGCACATGTTTGCCATTGAAAATAAACTTGGTCAGTAGGGATGATAAATGATCCTTTGGGGCAATAATTATATGAGACTTGTTGATAAACGATTGCCGAGCAAGTGACACAAAGCACTAATCACCCGATTGACTACGTACTTCTTGGTGAAGTGGTGGTGGTAGAGAGAGAGAGAGAGAGAGAGAGAGAGAGAGAGAGAGAGAGAGAGAGAGAGAGAGAGAGAGAGAGAGAGAGAGATCACATACCCTCTCTTCAACGTTTTCCAAATAGATCGAGCTATACGGTGTCCATTGAAATTCAAACAAGGAGACCATGACCGGCATGTCTAGCCCCATGATCGAAGTATTGATGTAAAAGTGTGATATTGACCTCAAGGTGAAAAGTTTGAGTAAGTATGTTGCAGAATGAATTGTCTCGACTTCATAATGGCTCATTCTAAGTATGAGCAAAATCCATCGAAGGGTTAGGAAATATAATCAAATGGAAGAAACTTTAACCAAACTTTAATGCAAATTTTCAATAACTGTAATCTTGACCCAAAGGTCAAAACGGCGAGTGAGCATGTTGCAGAATGAACTTTGTTTGCTTCATAATGATTCGTCCTAAATATGAACAAAATCCATCACGGGTGTTCAAGAAATATACGCAAATGAAAAAACTGTTAAAAAAAAAATTAACGCAAATTTCTATGACTGCAATCTTGATCCCTTGGCCAAAGGAGCAAGTGAGCGTGTCGCTGAATAAATTGTCTTAGCTTCATAATGATTCATCCAAATTATGAACAAAATCCATCAAAGGATTTAGTAAATATAAGCACATGAAAAACTTTAACCAAAAGCTTAGCGCAAAGTTTCTGTGACTGTAGCCTTGTCCCCAAGATCAAAGGGGCAAAAGAGCATGTTGCAGAATTAATTATCTTAGCTTCATAGTTATTCGTGACAAGTATGAGAATATATCAAAAGGTTTATAAAATATATGCAAATGAAAAACGGGAACCAAAACCATAACAAACTGTTAACTCCGCCACTGCAGCAAAATTGACTGATGTTTCGCTTACGACAAAGAATGGGCTTTAAAAAACGTTCAATACTGTGCATCTAAGAATACAGAACGCGGAATGGCAGCGGAGCACCTAAATAGTTCGAGTCTATGTGTGCGATACGGTAAAGCGGATTGAATATTCGTATCGAATTCCACGAATTAGGATAACAAAGGTATGTAATTAAATATAAGAACATGGGACGAACTAGCAATGTCAAAACTTTGAAGGCTTCTGGGGACTTCAGACCCCACTCCAATACCACCTCTTGACTTTGAGTACCATATTTACTCGATTTAAACTGAATTCAACTGCGAATATCTTATATCCAGATCATCCGTCCCATAATGCGTCATCATAACAAGGTCTATTATTGTTAGCTTGAAATCACAAGTAGAACGAACAGTGTAGGTCCTGATCTGTCGGCTGATTTTCCGACAATAGTGTGGCAGTAGTTATGGGTCTACCCTGTTCGCATCTGGTATCGTATTGCACAAGCAAATACAGTGCCTTCTTAGTTGTAAGATCCTGCTGCAAGCAAATTACAATGATCAGTATGAATATTATATCGAAAACATATTTTATAATAAGACAGACAGATTGAGTCGAATTGTTAATACATTTTACGACTAATTGAAATTGTATGCAGTTACAAAATTTGGAGTTAGAAATATTATTTCTTTCCGTATTTCACGAACAAGGAGACGTACATCGCACAAGTAAAATATGTCATCCAAACGGTGTTTACCAAATAATGTTTTTAGATGTGGGACTTCACTTTTGGTCAGGTACTGTAATACGACACATGTCATTTTTCGAAAACATCTCATTATTACTGAAGTTCTGTCACCTTTAAATCACTTGAGCTTTATTAGATACTTAGAGCTGACACTAAAGGCACTTAAAAGAAAAGAAAAAAAGAGAAAAAAAAGAGACAACAACATGAAATAGATCAAATTCTAACATGTGCGTAACCACAAGAGGTCCAACCCAAAAATTCTTATGTAAATTATTATTATTTCTTCTATTTAAAAGCAGTGTCTTGATCTTTATTACTACAATCTCTCTCTCTCTGTGTTTGATACTTGATGAATTGTCGACCACCTGCAATTCACAAATTTCTGTAGTATAAGCTTCACTTACAGTAGTTTAAAATGTTCGCGTCATGAGCTGGATTTGTACAATGAGTGACGCGGGTTCCATCAATGACTAATTTATCATGCTATAGGACACTCTACCTCCTGCTGTTCCTGTCGACCCAGTTTTGAGCTCTATTACACACATATTTCAATCTGTATTGTTGTTGTCGTTTTTGTTCTCGCTCCCTCTGCTGTTGTAGTTTTACTATTATTTTCCTTATATATATATATATATATATATATATATATATATATATATATATATATATATATATATATATATATATATATATCTAAAGAGCTCAGTACTTTACAACTCATCATACATAGGTCACTATTACAAGTGCGTATTACAATCTAGGACAGTGGTTCCCAAACCCCGGGTCGCGACCCACAAAGTTTGGGATCCATTGATCTAGGATGACGTCTTGAGCTAATCTACTTTTTTTTTAGACCTTGTTGCCTCATTGTCTACACCTTTTGTAATGATTCAAGTGATTATATTAAAATAATTGTGAGCTAATGCGTCTCTTTAAATAATACATCACCACCGTTTCATCTGCAAATCTCTGATTATGTTCTTCTACTGCATGCTCAGTTTTGTAGATGCCGCATGTGAGTAGTTGTATGCGTTGGTTGAGGGTATAACGGGAATTAACATGGGCCCATAGGATTACATTATGTGTCACTTGGGGGTCATACGGGAAATCCTATGCTAAAATTATCCATAGGTTTAACATGGGTATGGTATCATGGGGTCAAAAGTTTAGGAGGGACAAACGGTCGAAAGTTTATTGGGACAAAGGGTCGAAAGTTTATGAGGACAAACGGGAATGGTAATTTTATCTATAATCCAACACACCATATACACAATCGAGCAACCGCTTTTTGATTACTATCCAAACACCCCCCGTACTATCCCCCCCCCCAATATTCAGCAACTGCTTTTTGATTACTATCCAAACACACACACCTGCTATCCAGCAACCGCTTTTTTTATTACAATTTAACACACGCCCCTTCTATCCAACACTGCCCCCTACTATTCAGCAACCGCCTGTTGATTACGATCCAAACACACATTGAAGTGTTCTCAAAATCAGCTTGGGTAGTTCCTTTGACTTCTTAAACATGTTCAGAGTTAGTGCGAGCTTTAAAACTGGTTTTGAAATAAAGTGGTCGACATCCTCTACTTTCCTAACGATCACAGTGTGGAGTATTTTGATTCTTATGGATTACCTCCTCTGGAAGACGACATCATTGACTTTATGAGAAGAAATGTTGTATCTATTCAATTCAATAATGTGAAATTACAAGGATCAGATTCCATAGTGTGTGGACAATATTGTGTGTGTTTTCGTCATCAAGGTAGACTTGGATTTCCCTTAGAACATTTAGTGACTTGTTTTGATCGCGAGCACTCTAGAAACGATGATAAAATAGAAATAATGTTTTGTGAACATTATGGTTGTTTGTTTTTTTTTTAGCTCAAAAACAACGTGTGCATCGATGAGAAAATGACAATGCCTTAGATCATTGGAAGTCAAATTTGACTCCACAACGTTGTCAACCCTGTAAATATGTTCATGTTTAATGTGTCAGTTTGTATTCCTGTTTGAGTTAGGGAAGCTCTTCTTATTATTAAACATGTTGATTTTGAAAACAAAAAGTGTTGTCTTGAATTTTATTTATTGAAAACAAATTGTATTGACATGCTCTTTCACCATCTTTCTATCGATCTTGGTCATATTTTCCGTTACGTCCGCGTACCAAATCGGATGGATGTTTTCCTTCGAGTCCGTGTTTCTCCCATATAAAGCGGTGCTTTCACCAGTCTTGTCATCCATCGTTGACTTGTCAACAACTAAAAATGAGCAAGATCGCTAAATTGAGTGAAGCCATAGTGCACATACACCGGGTCGGGCAGCACCCAATCCAGAAGAGTACGGATAGAAAGAACACAATCTTCCTGAAAATGGAACAGGACCTAGTAGAATATGTCTTTCGCGAAGAAATAATCGGGGAGAAAGATGACTGGGAGGAGGGACAGATACAACAGCAGAGGCAGCAACAGCAACATCAACAACAACAACAACAACAACAACAGCATGAGGGAGAAGAGATGGAGTGTAGAATGGAGACGGAGGACTTCTAGTTCTCCTTTAGTAAAAGCCGACCCTATGCTGTGGTGAGGTCAATGGTGAGACGTCGTCGTCCTGCTAGACGTTAAAATCCAGGACCACTCAGCAACAAAACAGCCAGATCTCTAGAAAAGAGAGATACTAGCCATTTGCCAATTTTTTGTTTTATGTTTTGTGTATGTTTGTGTATGTCTTTGTCTCCCCCCCCCCAACTAAAACTTAAAACCCCTTCCCTTATAAAATGTGTGTTTGTTGAATATAGTGTGTTTGTGTGGGTATAGAGTGTATCTATAAACACTACCTTACCCTTGTGTAAATCTATGTACCAAAAAATCAGAAGAATGGTTTCTTTTACTTCCGCGCGATTTCTTTTTCATTTGTATTCTGTGTGAGGGTTGTATTCTGTGTGGGATGTTTTCCTTCACGTCCGTGCTTCAAGAGTATAAAGCGGCGCGTTTACCAGTTCACTCAGCTGCAAGATAACAAATTTTATTCTTTTTGGCACACAAATCAAAATTATTATACTCTGGACATGACGGAGCTTCATGGGACGACAGCGCACCCTTGCCGAGCGGCTTTCCTCCTTTGCCTCACCAGACATCCACAAGTAATTAAATAGTGCGCTGTGCGCACATTGCTATCCGATGTATATGGCCGAATGGCCACACACGTCATTATTTCAAAAATCAATCAATTAGTTCACCAGGGTCACGGTATCATTCATCATTGAAGCACCGGCCGTCGAAGGATCAACAGCGAACCAGTAACACAGACCAAACCTGCTGTGGTAGGAAGAGGTGGGTCATCTGTGGGTTACCAAGGGGTTCCACGTGCAGTATAACGACCAGCCTACTACTTGAAGCACAAAGTATACAAAGAAGTCACTGGCGTATACTGCAAATGCGGGGAATTCTGTTACAGAAGTGAGCCGACCTACCCCCTCCACCAAAGACGAGGAGCACTATCGAAAGGGACCAGTATACTGGGAGATACCATCGTGACGTGCTCCGCGGCAGCGGGTTACCAGACCACCCTTCTCGCACGTGGAGAGACACGCCATCTAGAAATGGAAAGGCCAGCCATCCAACTGTAGCAGGGAAGGGGAACATGGCTTACATCTACTAAGAAAGAAGCCTATACAGGACTAGGTACCGGACAAGGCTTACAGCTAGAAGGGAGAGCAGCCTGTTCAGGACAAGCAAGTTTCCCGAGCCTGCAGTTCAAGACTGCAGAGTTGAGTCAGCCTGCCCGAAGAGCAACCCTGAAAGAATTCCACTAGCGCCAGGACTCTTCAGTGGCAGACTGATCAAAAGTGCCTGAATGTATGGGATTTTCTATGTGATTTTTTTAAAAACCCCTTTGATTGTACTTTATTATAATACACATTTGACCGTTTTTGAACCACCGTCGAAAATATAACCTTGAGTTAAGTAATGTGTGCGTGACACTAAATTGAAATGAGTAACTTGTACTCACTGATCGGTATTCTTTTTGGAAAATTATGTACGCCATGTACGCAAAATTTATAATTGAATTATTAAATAAATAAAGAAAGTTGGAACTGATAGGATTGTCATAAATAAACATGTGGTTAACAAATAATTGGTTGTTAGGGACAGCCCGATTTAGTTAACTGGGCAGAATTTGATCATGTACGTTCATGGCGTTTCAATACTTCTGTTCCGCTTCGTGCCTCCCTAGCCGAGTCCGTGCAGCCTAAAGATGTATAGGGAAGAGGAGCGAAAGAAAATACAAAGGTAATTTGACAGGTTAAATGCGAACTGGATGAAAATCCAAGAAAAATTCAGAAGATTGGGACATCCAGAGGAGAAGGAGGAGGAAGAGGAGAAGATAAAGATTGGGAGAAGGAGGCCAAAGAGCCTTGTTTTAGACTCGTGGTCTTCACCAAAACATCTTGGAGGAAAAATGAAAAGAACTGGGGACAAAGATATGGAGCCTGCGGTTCCCGACGCAGGAGGTGCGACCACTGCTGAGGGAGCGGAGTGGAAGAAACCAAACTGTCATTTTCAGGACCACCCACATCTCTAGAAAAGAGAGATCAAAATCATTTGCCAAAAATTTGTTTTTGTGTGTTTGTGTATGTTTTGTGTATGTCTTCCACAAAAGCTAAAACTAAAATCCCTTATCCCTTCTCTTGTGTTTGTATGTGTGAGAGGGTATAGTAGTGTGACTATAAACACTTCCAATCGTTGTGTGATAGTATAGTATATTTGTGTGACTGTGTGTGTCTATTTTATCCCTCTTCTTTAACATCCTATCCCCTCTTGTGTGATAGTATATTTGTATGTATGTAAGTATAGGGTGTGTGTATAAACACTCCTACCCTTTTCGTTAGAAAGTAGGGGCGTGTTTTGGATGGCAGGAGTGTATGTTGGATTGTAATCAAAAAGCGGTTGCTGGATAGTATATGTGGTGTTACGGCATTATGTATTATCTTTATAATAGTTTTCATTTGGGTTTATAATCATTGTATTATAATTCTTTAGTTTAATAGCATACGCTATTAGTAAAGTACAAATCAACATGTTTACATGAGTCATGCTAAGTCCAGGGAAAATCAATAATTATGTCGGTCAGTTTAACCCACCATGGTGAACCACCTGGTTACCAGTGCAGATGTTTATGACCTAAATCCTATGTCAACATCTTGTTGATTTGAAATAAGGTAATCTAATTGTAGTGCAAAGACACTTTTATTAGTATCATGCGCGGCCTAGTTTTTGATTGGTTAGAATAACTTGTTTACTCGACAATGTTAGAACGTAGTTTCAGAATTAAGGATTTTTCTCTTTTGCGCAGTAAGAGGCTATATAATAGGATTTAATCACTGCGTCCCTCATTCTTTAGCAGTTCACCAAGAATCATAAGGTTATTGAGGAAGATTATTGTTGTTTGAAAATCAGCTGGTGAAATTCTATTATATACATAGTAAATTTTGGATTTAAGTACTATTCTTCAAAGAACTTATACATTCACAGGAGTTTACCTGGGATTAATAACATTTGGATTTAAAACTGTGTTTCTTGTGGCATATCAACACATTAGTGACTTCATTCGGAACATTCATTCCTTCGGAATACTTTGGATTAACTTCCGGATTATCAAAATTCAATAGGACATTTAGGATTATTTAGGAATTTCTAAACTGTAAGTTATTTTTAATTCTCTAACTTTGTTTGCTTGAAATATTTAATATTTTAGGAAGTTAGATTGATATTTTAGAAATTTTGAAAGCTTGTTTAAGTCGTTCTTTCTATTGTTACTATTTCTAACCCCTAGACGTAACAGTGGTGTGTTGGATTGTAGATCAAAATTTTAACATTACCATTCCCATTTGTCCCCATCAACTTTCGACCCTTTGTCCCAATAAACTTTCGACCGTTTGTCTCTCTAAAACTTTTGACGTTATAGAACGTTGGACCCCATAATTCCATCTCCATGTTAAACCTATGGACAATTTTAACATAGGAGTTCCCGTATGACCTCCAGGTGACACATAATGTAATCCTATGAGCTAATGCTAATTCCCGTTAGACCCACCAGTGACCCATATAACTACAAATGTGGAATGAATAAACTCTAAGTGGATGAGCAGCGATAACAAATTTGATTATGTGTAATATAGGTTACTGTGAATATCCATTTTAGGTTTCTCTCAGCTGTGGATTTAAGAACCATTAGGTTAGAGCGCGTTCTAATATGTGATAATAACTTCAGTGTGATGTTTCGCAGGAAGACCTCTCTGCATCATCTTTATTTTCTTCTCTAATCTAAATGACTAAACTATAGACATAAAAGCCAGTAATGACAATTTATTTCAACCGCCAGTTTCACTACAAAGGTTGCAGTTTGTCCGGTGAAAAATGATTAATAGGATAATATTTTCCCAGTATCCAAACTTATTCCAGAATATATGATTTTACAGGCATTGTTTTCATAACGGAATGAAGAGTTGCATCTGTATTTGAAAGAGGCCATGCTTTGTATGCTTTAAACAATTTCGTCCAACAAAGCCGAACTACATGATGTCATCGCCTCATTTAAAATGAAAATCACAGCTTCTTTTAGTAAAAGCTCAGAAGGAACAATTTTTTTTTCTGCACTATATTCAGCCGCAAAACAATGGCAAGGCAAACGTCTCATTGGTGAATCAAATTGTTATACGCGGGGATGCACGTTATTTTTGTTATACCCTAGAAATGACTATACAGCGCACAATTAAATGAATGTATGCATCTGTGGGCCAACATGGGTAAAATAATGTAAATAGTTTGGAATGTAAATAATATCGTGTGTCTTCAGGCGTGCAAGCAATCGCCTTTAAAAAGGACACATGTTACTCGCGAACAATCCATGGTCCGAAATTGAGAGTGTTTGTTTAATCTGTTTACAATAATATTTCATGTTTACAAATTATATCTGTCGAACTATAGTTTACCAATTATTTCCCCCCACTTTATTTAAGTTTCGGTGAAATCTACTCATACCTAACTATACTTTAGACTCTTTCAGGTGACCTTCATCGTTTCCGTTGTTCGCAGCCATCTGCGAAAAGCTTTGATCCAGATCTGCTGACACATAATACCCATGCACGTTGGTTATACTGATAATTTCAAACGAACCATGTTGACCCGACCTACGTGCGCATTATGCGATGGCAAAAATCATACGACACTGTTCGAACTTGTGTGCGCGTTATATCTCGATTAATGCGGCACAAAGTGCTAAATGCAACTCTTAACTCCTCGAAAAAACATGCGCCGGAGGAGTACTTTTTTTTAGCCTGCTAATGAGTGTAGTCGTTGACTTTATTATGCTACTGATGAGCAAATGTTGCACGTACGCGATTTTTCACGATACATCTACTATTAATGCAGGAGGTTTTAAAGAAGAGTATATGTTTCTGTGTATGTGCAATTTTTGATGTGTTATGGCACTGGAAAGTATAGAAAATGTATAAAGCGGATGAATGTACCGTGTATGCATCACTACCGCAAAAAGATACTGGATAGGACAATGGTATTAGCGTTCACTTTGCGCTTCTAGGGTCCTTGGTTCGATGTTCGAGCTAGGGAAAGTGATGGCCAGTCGAAAGTCGGTGCTTTCATCCATGTTCCCTCGGTTTCCTTTACCTCAACAACTCCATCACCCTAGTTTATGAGCCGTCGAGAAGTGATAGTATGAGTTGTGGGGACTGGTATAATGGACTTAACATAGATTTTGGTTAAACGTTTATCAAACAGTTTGAATGCTGGACTCGGACAACTTTTGTAATTTGAGGAACTATATTACAAACATGCTGAATTCACTGGAAAAAGAAATCGAGATATTATGTCGACCAAAAGCATTTGGACCCCCTCGATAAAACAACAACAACCCGCACCCCCTCCCCCAATGAATACATGCTTCTAAGGGGCTTAGGTTTTCATTATAAGATAGTTTTATCCCTCAAATCATGTAAGCTATTTTTCATATAAGGTGTCTGTACATATGCATCTACATATTTCTCTTATGTTCCTCATACAAATTAACTTGAAACCTTCAAATTGCATGCATAGATTGAATTACAGGTATAGAATGAATCAATGGAACACTGCACTTGGAATGAAACCCCAGACAATATATAGAAATTTACACAAGGAGTAATTGACACTGGGTTATTTGACCCGGATGGATTCTCATTACTTTAGCTGATTTAACATTCAAAAAGAGTTTTCGGCCAGAAAGAGAGATGAGACGGGTTCTGTACTCATTCTTCTCAAGTCACGCAGACAATATACGTTTAATTGATTCATTTTAATCACACACACACACACACACACACACACACACACACACACACACACACACACATAAAAACTACCTTGAAATTTAGATTATACTTTCCAGGGCCATAACTCATTAATCATTGCACATACACAGAAGCATACACTGTTACTTAAAACCTCCTATATATATATCCTTTTGTTACATCCATATTAATATTCATATATATCTATTTATCTCTCTATTCCTGCACCATCCATTCTTCCATCCATCCATTCATACTTCATTTTTCCATTAATTTCTCCTTTAATATATTCATTGATCTATATTTTTCTTCATTTAACCTTCTACCCACGGGTATAATTTGTGAATATTTGTCTCCCTGATAAAAGGAAGTTCCTTCATCAGAGACGATTCTTTAAAGTCCCAAATATCAACATTATTGTAGAGTGGATAAATTTTTAAGCTAAGAACTTCATGGATTTTCTATTGAACACACCTTAAATCTGGCTACAATAGAGGGCCAGATCATGTTTGGTACCTTTCAATATGTTTTGGTGTGCAGGACTTTCAAGAGAAATAATGAGATGGTGCTGTAAGAGGTCAATATAAGTCCAAAAGGAGGTCAATATAAGTCCAAAGGAAAAAAAAATCTAAATGTCATGGTAGTTTTTATGTATTTTTGTCCTCATCAAATCGGTTTTAATATTCAAACTTTCACTGAATTTTGCGTTTGAAAGCAGAGACTTCAAACAATAATGTAACAATTTAAACGAAAGACACAAGAAAGACAAAAACAATTCTTACAAAACCACATCAATATGATCTCAAGCGCGTATCTGGTCTTGAATTGGTTTGCTGACTGAAAATAGTGTAAGTGTTTTTTTTTTTTTTTTTTTTTCTTTTTAACTTACGCTAGAGATGTCGACCAACGTATTCAGTGGCGCTGATAATAGACCACTTACACCTAAGAACTTGCTTGCACAGGTAAACAAGTTTTTTTTGTAAAAAACACATGATAAACCCCAGAGATGAGCTATTCATATAAAAAGACATAGCCTCATGACCCCAAGGGCAGAGATCCTACAGGAAGTAAGGTACGTAAATGATATTGTTATATATTCCAAATAGGGTGCAAACCACTATAAGCAAAAAATGTATTATACTTTTTGATCTAGAGAGTCGCGGTTGCTCATTTGGTTGAGAGTATCCCAGTCCAGCCAAGGTCGGCAATCTCGGTGTGTGCTTGGGAAAGGCATTAGCTTCCATTTCACCGGCATGATAATGTGTTGAAAGTGCCGATAAAAATCAGCCTACCAAAAACCAACTTTTTGACCTAATGGCACTTTCCAAGGACATAAACTATGAGAAGGAATGGTACAAGGTGACATGTAGAAATGTGGTCATGTTATATTCATAATATGTTATAAACTGGACAAAACTCTTTTGAAATAATAATAATAATAATAATAATACATTGTCCTACGTCTCCACCCAGGAATATTTCCTTGGGACAACAGTGGTGTAGGTAGAACTGGAAGTACGGGATCATATTTTATTTCAACTAATATGTGAATTGAGTTAGGGGTCATTTAAATATCTAGAAAACAAAATTCCAGAAGATGTTCTACTTCTTGACCCTATGGCCCTATCCAAGTACATAACCCGGGACAACAGCAGTATAGAGAAAAAGTGACTTTGGAATCATACAACATTCCAGATTTTTTTAAAAAAATCATTAAACATGAGATGGAGTCAAAACTGTAACCAAAACGTGTCCTTTTATATTTCTTCCATGTCCTATATATTTACCCAAGGACTTGACCCACGGGTAGGAGTAGTAAATCCATAAGATCAGTGTGTGATGATGTTACGTTCTAGAAGTGAAGAAAAAAAAATTGAACCAAAAACTGTAACCAAACTGTGTTGTCTCCATTACAATTCCTGACACCATGGCCCCTCCCAGGAATGGTACTGAGAGAATGGTATATGTGCTGATGTTATATTCCAAATACGAAGTGAATCGAATAAGGGCTTACGGAACATAAGTAATGGACAAAAACTATGACCTAAAACTTTAACCAAAATGTGTCCCCAAAATAACCCGAGCGCAGATAAAAAGAAAGATAAGTAAAAGGTTAGACATATGTACGGTCTGCTTGACTTTATTGGGTGCTTACGGTGATATTATATGGACGGATCATTTCTTACCTAAAACTACGTGTTGAATAAGCAGTTTCAAGTTCCAGCTTCAACTCGTTTTGGATGTACTATGAATAAAATATATGTGTTGTACACTTACATTTATATGACGCTATTGTCCTAGCAATAAAAACTTGAAGATCAGCATTAATCAACACATTTAACATATATGCGTTTATTCGCAATGCCTTTTATATCAGTGACGTATTTGTTAATTACGCGTGATTATCAGTAAAAAAATAAAATAAAAGCTTGACTGCACAAGTACCGTCTACATTCGCTTCTAAGTCTAGTCCAACTGCAAACTGCACAGACCCAGATCTGCCGTCGCATAATGCGCCGGCAGATCTGGGTCTATGCAGTTTGTTAGGAGTAATCAGTAGAACAAACAATATAGACCCTGATATGAAGAAACTTGTTACCTGTCATTGTCTGTGTAAAACTGTAATTGTGCAACAACAATGACATGGAACCACTCTAAATTCTGACACATTTGTAGCAAGTCTTTCCAGAGCTGCATTACGATCTGGAGTGTGGTTTGGTTCTCTAACCAAAGATGTATGTTTCGACAGAGAAATGGTCCACTAGAAACATGGTCTTGTTTATGTAAGAAATAGGCTTCGAGCAGGAACAAAGACGGTGACATCCTGCTTTAATATCAGCGAGTTTGATTACCTAACCATGGAGTCTATGGTCGGACCATTGTGTGTTCGAACTAACTCTAGACTGACTACAATGACGTCATCAAGAATCTATGGTCTGACAGTCGAGACCCGTGTGGTTCCTTTGGTGGCCAATATCGCAGATGGAAGGAAAGTGCATCTTGCAACTCTTTGAATACCAAAATTAAAACCAGATATTACAAAACAAAGAGGGAATTTTGAAGTAAAACGTAGTTTTGTTCTGAACTTCACAGGATGATGTGAAAATGTATTTAGCATGAGAAAAAAAATCCAATTTTTCTGTCTTATAACAGAAAGTTTACACAGTAACAAGTTTCTGAGGAGTACTTATTTCCGATAATGAAACTAATAAACGTCAAGGCAAACCACGTGCTTCATGAATTAAAGTTATATTGAAAACACTGTGTTGCTTTTTCGCAAAAAGGGAGAAAACAAAGTATTTTAAAAAAAAGAAATTGACGCGACTCCTTCATCTTAAAGCGATTAAAGACTATTACACGGGTCAACCAGACATACGTGATTTAAGTTCCGAAACTAGAATATGGTTGATAATAGAACTACCTCTACATACGACTAAACATTGCGGCTTTCTGTGTGTGCCATTTTGCTTTTATCGAAATTGAAATTTGTATCCCAGGTTGAAGGAAATATGAACGTTGGTTACTCTTTGGTCTGACCAACGACGTCACACGACCACAAACCAAGGCCACCAAGACGGTTGACCAGAGATAAAAGTGAAACGTGTTCCAGGTTAGAACACCAGTTCTGAATAAGTAAGTTTCTTTCCGGCAGAGACTTGTGCGGCATGACACATGCGATGTTTCCATGTAATCGTCAAACGATTTTCGACAGCAGGGAGAGAAGTCACATGTACGGCATCAATTGAATTCATGGGGTTTAATGCTCCAAGAGTAGAAAAAGGAGCCAAAACTGAACAAGTAAACTGAAAAAAAATATATCCTTAGTATGCTACTGAAAAAAAAAAAAAAAAAAAAAAAAAAAAAATATATATATATATATATATATATATATATATATATATATATATATATATATAATATATATATATATATATATATATATATATATATCAGGTTGTCAGTACGAACGCAACAAAATTTCATACGGGAAATTTTTTTTTTCAGACCCTAATTGATATTTTTATATTTTGTAATTGCTTTATGGCGGTGAGTAGCTATCTGCTTAATATTATTTCTTCATCTCCATATTTAGTGTTGACATTTAAGAGGCCCAGTTATCCTTCAGACAAACTCTCTCTGTCTCTGTTTCTCTTTCTGTCTCTCTCCAGTCAAGCATCTACCAACCCATTTAAACGTCAATACATGCATCAACACATCTATTTTCTTCTATTTATTGATTTATTTATCTATATGTCCGTCTTCCCACACAGACACCTATCCATCTATCCATCCATCCATCCACTATCCATCGATTGATCGATCCATAAATTCTTCCACAAAAAACTTCTTCTGTTTGAAAAATAAATGTTCCTATTACTATTGTTGTTATTTTGGAGTAAGTTGGATTTTATTACCTGCTTTGACATGTATATTCATGAGAATTATAACAATAAAATACATGTCGATCGATGTTAAATAAATAAATGGATAATATGCACTCCAACTTGGTGTTTATCTGATTATATTATAGATATATGTCGACCATATTTGTACTTCGTTTTTATAGTTAATTTTTTATTAAGTGAAATTTTAGTGGTTAAGAAGCAATGGAGCTAGCGCCAGCGAGCGATATACTTCTGAGCCAACAAAACGTCACTTAATATAAACAAACTGCTTTGAACATAGCCTAATTTTTCATTGGTAGTTGCTATAGCTGGACGGTGGTTATCTATCGGCTTTGTTTGACCTTGATGTAGACATTTGGAATGAAGATTTGCGTTACAAGTGTCAGCTGCAGATATAAAAGCAGAACAAGAGCAGAGTGTACCTAAAAAACAGCGCCTAAATGTTATAACTGGACGTACTCGCAATGGAAGGAATGGTCTAAGCATATAAAAGCATATAAATTTCATGTCTCACAAATCCCAAGAAGGTATTCACTTGATTCCAGAGGATATGTCTCAACTGAATGATGAAAGGATACATTTCTGGCTTCAGAGATCATTTGTGAAATAAGGCGGAAAGATGGGACCACCTTACCTTCCAAATACACTCACCCATATAGTTGCTGGCCTTCGGCGCTATTTACATAATGGTGGGAGATGTATCCATGTTTTTTTTTTTTTTTAAATGATGAATCTGCGATTGCTGAAGTAAAAAAAAAACGTTTGAAGCAAAAACGAAAGAGCTAACAGCAGTAGATGTAAAATAAATATTTTAGATTTGTAAACCACCCACCCCACCCCAAATACGCACACCCACATACTCCCAGCGGATGGGGCCGACAAAAAAAAAAAAAATATTATGGGGCACGACCACTGGTTGCGGCGTTAGCGTCCGCGATCACCTGTTGCCAGTCGAAATGACTACAAGCGGAGGACTGCCAGTGTTGGCGAGAATCAGATGAAGTGAACCATTTCAGGTGAAACAGGGTGGGACGCTTTTGAAAACATCATTGACATGAAAGAATACGAGGCCATCAGTACTAACTTTTTGTGAATAGAAGGGATGACTGGAGGATAAAGCATGATTTGAACAATGACCTGGGAGTTATGTATATCATTTACATCCCAGAGGGCCGGCGCATAAATCTGGCCCCGGAATATGGGAAGGCCTCCCCGCCAACATGCCGGTTCCAACTATATATGAAACCGAGCAGTATAGGTTTGGGGATCTGACAGGCGGAAAACAGCACGTCGCATATTTTGCGCAGGACGAGGACGGATCAACTAAAAATGGGTTTGTGTACTTCATGTTGGACAAGTTGGAAGGTTACACCCACTACGGTGTGGTGCGTCTCAACGATAGCTTCCGGGCGTATGTTTTGGCAATCTCTGGTGCGCAGTCCCAAACGCTTACCTCAATAATCAGAGGAGGTAAGGCATTCGACGCGTGAAATCAGCTTCTTACGCTCGTAAACGAAGAAGTCTCCAGCGCTGGCGACGTCCCAAAGTAAGAAAAAAAGGACTAAACTAGATTACGTACTTGATGGCGGCCTTTACATGATCTTGTCTGACATGGAGCTTAAAACTGGCACCTATGCTGGATATAAGAACAACAATTAGGACGCGACCGACGACATGGAGGTTGGAACCAACGTTAACGTCAACGCGTCCAGGATACCAGTCATCTTCATCGGGTAGGTCGTCTTCACGACGTCCAGACTCGTTCATATCATTGTCAGAGCCCCCTTTAGCCATTGTGATGTAGCTATGCTCGCTTATTGAAGAGAGGGCGCGTGAACTCCAATAGCACAACGAGTATGTCGTCTCAATTCGGAATCAAATTCGACTCATTTCGCTCCCTCCGCCGCACGCTCGGTGTAAAGGGAGCCCCGATCACCATTGCTGCGACCAACAACTCAAGCAGCATAGACCAAAAGGAGAATCTCCATATCAGATTTCCAAACCTCAACGAGAAAGATGTCATTGTGCCATGCACCGCTAGGTTGGCATTCACAATTGCTTTGAATGGAGCGGCAGGCGCAGGCGCAGACGCCAGCCACACGATAGTAAAAATATTTGGTCGCGCTACAATTAAAAGATCAGTATAAAGCTTGAAGGAAATTAATTGGCCTGCGTTGAAGACGCATATATCTGGGGTGTCTACAAAGATCTCTGGCTAATAGAAAAGGAGAGGACCGATGCAGTTTACCAGGAAATCAAGAATGAAAATATTGCTAAAATACGTGTCGATGCCGGCAATAAAGTTATCAGCCGCTTTTGGAAACAGGTTCTTTGTACCTCTCGACTTCGAGCTGCTAAACGATCACATGTCATTCTACAAGTCAGGCCTTTCAGACCGCCCCACCTTTGAGCTGACGTTTAACGACTACAATAGGGTGATCCGCAGCACCGTTAATAATGTAGCTAGCAACAAGTCGAGCTACACTATTAGCGGAATTTTGCTGGATTCGACACCTTTACCCACCCAAATCTGATATCGAGGATTAGAAATCAGTACATGGGAAAAGTGGCCATTCTGTATTCTCGAGTTCTGCTCTTTTTGCTCTTCGAGGATCCAACACAAAGCGCAGACTTATATAACCCTCTCATCCACAAGGTGCCCGAAACAATTGAGGGCATCCCAAACCAAATATATACCCAGGGGCAGTCGTGATACCAGCAGTGGGAGGAGGTCCTGAAGGTAATGGCGAGAGAGTCTATCCAGGATGACGTATAGAAAATACAAGCAAGGGGGTTACGCTGCAAGTTGCAAAAACGGCACAGACGTCAGGTGTGTTAAACATATATGTGTTTATCTTGATGGACGCGCGCGCAGCTCAACATCCAAAATGGTCAGTTTGTCTCAGCAATCTACTAGTCCGCAGCGCTTGACGCTGTGGGGGCGACAAAAAATGTTTGAAAACTTGCCTCCAACTTCGTCATAATAGTTGGCCGCAGCGGCTGTGGCAAAAGCGTTTTGGAATGTAAGCTTCTGGAAACATAACTTAAAGGGTCACTTTGATTCCGTCGTCATTATCTGCCCTACAATTGGTCTGAATACGGCTTACAACCAGCTGTCAGCACGCAGCAAAAAAGACGATGAAGTATTTTTGATCAACCCTGAGCGCTTTCGCGGCGATCTTGATGACCTGCTTTCTGCCATAGCAAAATGGTTTTGAGGGCACCACTACGCTCTTTCTGCTGGATGACTGCGTTTTTCTTTCGGGTGTCCGGCATAAAGAAACGGCCTTTACTAAGCTCGCCTATATCAGCAGCCAAGGACTTTTGTGAGCAGACGTTCTCAATCGCGCTCTATTACTGTAAGGACGAAGATTCATTCAGAGACGTGCCTCGAGAAAATAATGTCATGAAGCCTGAGAGCCGGGGCTGAGGCACATGACTTTTTTAGAAACGAGAGTTTCGGAAGGAAAAAAAAAACATTGATGCGAACAGAGTCACCGGTCATATATAATTTTGTTTCCGGTCACGCTTGTCGCTGACGCTAACACCGCACTATCGTTGCTTTAGCAAGGTGTGGCTTCATATAGCATACCTTACCAGCCACGTTTTAACCCTTGGGACTTTAGCCTATCTTATATGCCAGCTACTTAGAGTTAAGCGCGCAACCAACCATATCATTAAAAACCTGACAAGATCTCTGGCAGTGTCTGCTGTTAAACATGAATGTCGAAGAGTTGTTGAATGAATTTGCAGACCAATTACACCGGAAAATTACAGCTCAAGAGCAGGTGCGTACACAAGTACGGAGCGAGCGGGTACTAACACCGCGGGGGCCACAGCAGGCGAAACGAGCGACAAGCACCAGCAAAGCGTAGCACATTGAGTGACCATCTATCAGAGTTGATTGCTTCCGGCGCAGCAAAAGAATATCTTGGCCGCCATCTCACTTTTGACTGCCTCATGGTGATGAGCGATGAGGTGGTCGCCAAGACACATGCCTTATACGCAGCTAAGCTATGGGCTATGATGACAATGTCTCTAGGGATGTCTCTACTTAGGCTATATAAGGTGGCGGTCAGCTGCTTTCTGCCGATCGACAACGCCGATCAAGCACACGATCTAAAGAATCACCCGATCATTCTCAAACGTCTTTAACGAGCATCTGCGTCCACCTGTATTTCAAGTACGGAGCGATACTGCCCCTCCACACCACACCCCTGCTGCATACATGATGACCTGCAAGCAGCAGACTGCCATTGTATACATTTTGATGTCAGGCCTCGAAATGGACCGTCCTGTGACACACCGATGGCAAGCACTTCGCAGCGGGCAACTGCCCATCCAGAGTGACAAGCAAAGCCATCATGGGAACCGTGCTATCCATTCATATCAAAGACAGCAATAACAATCTTTCAGGAAATCAGCAACTTGCTCGCCACCTCAACCCACCTCCAACAGACGCTAACAACGAACAAAAGGATAATAAGGAGAAAATTTACAAACAATGGCAAGGCTTTATACCTGAACATGTGAAAATGTAAAAACCAATGATGTTGATGAATGCACCTTGAAAATCAATGCATCAAATGTAGTTGAGAAAGTTGTCTTGAAAGAATACAAAAAAAAAAAAAAAAAAACAAATAAAAAAAATGGGAGAAAAATTGCTTATGATATTTGATTAAGATTCTTTGTTTACATTAACAGGTTTGTTTCAGTATCATTTTGTAGTTTATTTAATAATTGCTTCTAAAAAAATAAGTCGCCGAGCGAGGTGCGGGAGAATGTTTCCGTTCTCCTGCTGGTGGGGGTCAGGGTGGCCTTCCCCAGGAAAATTGTGAAAAAAAGATAGGTTAATGGTGCATTCCGATGAATTCTGACGGGACCGGAGCTGGTACGTTTCTTTTTGTTTTGTTTATTTTTTTCCTCTCATGATGTTAAACATTTTTTCTTGTTATCTAGATCTATGTGTACGCAGCTGCGCATTTGTGTGTCATTGCTCTCTCTCTCTCTCTCTCTCTCTCTCTCTCTCTCTCTCTCTCTCTCTCTCTCTCTCTCTCTCTCTCTCAATCAAATTTCCGGTACATTTATAGATACTGCTTGCATGTTACATACGGTATGCACCTCCTTGCGACATGTTTACAGGTTGTAACCAGTTTCAGTAATGTTTAATTTGGGAATTTCGAATCAGCTGTGAACAACAGCCAATCAGCATCCCTCTTTTGTTTGTAGTCTGACAGAAAAACTTAACCATTAAGTCATGTACTTTATGAGAGCAATCCAGGCACGCCATTTACTGAGATATTAAGTTACACTACTCAGGTATGTTCTAGTTCTGCATGATCATAATGTTGACATCTCCCAGTGCATTGACACAGACACAGTCTCAAAATAGTATGGTCATCACATGAAGATGCGCATATCGACAAATCACATTGCTTCCGCAATTTTTGTTAGACTTATTGCCCATTTTGTCTTGTTGCTGAGTGCAGTGTATGACACAATCTCGGTAGCGCAACTAGTCCCGCAGTTTTTGATGGATTGTGATGAAAGTTGGTAAATATTATGGTCATTACCAGAAGATGGGCATATCGACAAATCGCTTTGATTCCGCAATTTTTATCAGAGTTATTGTCCTTTTTGTTTTGCAACTGAATGCAGTATATGATAGAATCTTCTGAACGCATCTAGCCTCACAGATTTCATGGATCGCCATGCAACATGAAAAATGTTATGATCATCATCTGAATATGAGGATATCGACAAATCACTCTTCTTCTGCGATTCTTTTTAGAGTTACTGACCTTTTTGATTGGATCCTTATGTAGTATATGACATAATTTTGTGAACACAATTAGTCTCACAGTTTTCACTGGATCGCCATGAGACTTGGTAAACGCTATGGTCATTATATTGAAGATGTGCATATCGACAAATGACTTTGCTCTCGCAGTTTATGTCAGAGTTATTGCCCTTCAATCGGAATGCAGAGTAAAAAAGAATCACCTGAACGCAAATTGTTTTGCGATTTTTATTGATCACTGTGAAACTTGGTACATATTATTTTCTTTATCTGAATATGCATATATTGACAAATCTGTATGCTCCTGTGATTTTTTAAAGAGTTATTTCCCTTTTAGACTTACATGTGGCTTAAATGTATGACACAATTTTTTGAATGCAGCTTCTCGTGCAGTTGTTAGAAGATTTCTGGGAAACTTAGTACATATAGTGCTCATCATCAGAAAATGTGCATGTTGACTAATCATTTTACTCACACTATTATTCGAAGAATTATGCGCTTGTTTTGACTATAGCCTCATCTCCATCATCGGATAGGGGTATATTTACGTGAGCAAATTGCTCACCATTTCTCTCTTTATCTCTGTGTTCAGTGTTTGAGAGTTGCGGCAAAGGAAAAGATAAAAGAGAATACCATCGTTTCTGATTGCACATAGCAGGGGCTGCTTTAGTAACTCTAGTTAACATTTACAACACAAGAACACATGCACCGCACACTTCTTGAGTATCGCGCGTTTCAAAAAGAGCAGAATGCTCAAAGACAACAACTGATCACAGCATTGGACACGTGGCTATGATAAAATCTGTAAAAGAGTATACATAATAGGCGTTACTAGAGTCAGACCACCATCAATTTTCACATGTATTACATACATATATTTCTCCATGCTAACTTCAGAGAAACATTCCAATGACACTAGGATTACAAGGGGGTGACAGTGCCATTATAGTCCATTACACATATCAAAACTTGACAGCACTTGCCCAGCTGCATTTAACAGCTGATCACAAGCTACCGGTGTCAAGGGTTCTGTTTCCGGGTCAATCAAAGCATAGGTTGCGACCATATCACACACTAACTGCGCACTTCCGCTACATTACTTTGCAACCACAATGAAATGCATCTCAAAATATGAACAATTATCTCGCAATTATTCCATATTAAAAATCACTTTCTTTCAGGAATATTTCACAATGAAAGGCATAACCAAACAAAACCTCTAAATTTAGATATAGCCTACTTAGCTGGGTACTGACCTGGAGGCATTTTATCCGGGTCTGACCCCTGCTGCCAGATAACCGTGATACGGGAACATACTGTCTGCTGCTTGGTGTGATTATGCCTCGGCGCTACACACACAAACGCTACAGTCAGTCAAATCTGTAGTAAATGTGCGCGTTGCTACCGAATGTAACGCGCTTGCTTTGCGCCACTTAGGTCCTTGGATCGATCCTTGGTTCCGGCAGTTGAAGAGATAAATATTTAGTTTAGAACTAGTATTTAGATAGGACGATTAAGTATTTCTTAAAAACCTTTTTCCCGCCAGACATATGACGGTGCTAGGGTTGGAGAGTTCTCGCATTCACCGTTTACAAATGAAAGTGCTCAGTAGCTATGTACAGAGATGAGGTATTTAATTTATGAAAACTTAAAAAATGCCAAGTAAGTATGCATGCATAGGTAATATCTATTTCACAGACATATGTCTGAAGCTTTCAGCAGAGAGAGAGAGAGAGAGAGAGAGAGAGAGAGAGAGAGAGAGAGAGAGAGAGAGAGAGAGAGAGAGATTATGAAGTTTCGATGCTGCAGATGCTATACCAACTTGTGAAAAATAAAAATTAACAAAAACACTGTTTTTCTCTTATAATCGCGTTTTTCATGCAACATCATGAAAACATCAGGTAAAATAAAATAAAACAAAGCAAATTAAAATATACAATTAGTTCCAAGGAGTATGGATGTATGCGTAGGTAGAGAAATAGCAACTAGATCGAACAACTTCAATAGCTAGCTATCGTAAATTCCTAAGCGTTTTATTAAATATTGTCTAATTTGAAACAGTAATATGCAGATTCTCTAGTCCCCCTCCCCTCCCCCCTCCCCTGGGCAGTAACCCATTCTTGTTAACTCAAAATCCTTACAATTCTTTATATATATATATATATATATATATATATATATATATATATATATATATATATATATATATATATATATATATATATATATATATATATATATATAAAAAGATTGCCTAAAAATATATGTCCCAAAAATCTTTGATATCTATTACATATATTTAACATATTGACCTGGAACCACTGGGGAGACAAATACCAGACTTGACAACTATTACATACATACCGATTGCATATATTTACCATACTGACAACTCATGAAATAAGTTTGGTTAATTTCTGGTTATTTAATTGATTTAGGAGGAGATTCAGTTACAGACGGAAAGGACGGTCGGACAGGCAGAAGTTGTGTATCATTTAATCCCCTGACACCGAGGAGATGATGCAATACATGCAAATGTACGTATGTATCTATATCGAATGAATATCCGATTTTGGTGTGTTTGTCAAGGAATAATCCCCTATCCCCGACCAGCCTGATATGAGGAATAAATAAATAAATAAATATGATTAAATATTTATAAAGTGCGTGTAAGCTATTTTGCCAATATATGTAAATCTACATCGCCAGATCAATAAGTAAGTTAAATAAGGGCTTGCGAGTCCTTTCGTGAATCCATGCATATTTCTTCCATGCTAAGAATCTGAAATGTTAAAGCCTATTAATAATTTGTTCCATGCATATAATTTGCAAAATATGACATTTTTCTTCAACATGCTCATTAATTCTAGAATTTTTAATGTTCTAATGAAACACACCTCTGGGCACAAATATAATCTACTTGTGCTTCGTTTTTCATTAGATGATTTTATTTAGACTCCTTTAATAAAAAGTCTGAGACAGGAGGGTCCATTTATTTGGTTTAGTTCCACGTTGTTCTTATTGGTGGTGGTGGTGATGGTGGTTCCTAATCCTGTCTTGTAAAGTACTTGGATTGCTTTGAATCCAAGATAACCTATGTATTAATTATTGATCATATCTATTACATAACTGAGTTAACAAATAATAATACTGATTGCTTCTCCACTTATGTAAGTCTTGCAAACTACACAACGAGTTACAGGTTTCCATGATTTTCGCATATGTGTCATCAAAAGTACCTAGTTAGCTTCCTGATAAAAAAAAAAAAAAAATAACAAGCAGATTGAAGCATGAATAAAACGCACATTGAACATGAGATCTATTGTCATTGTCATGTTCACATTTCACTTTATTTCCAGAAATAATCTCTTTAAAATATCGAGCCTGTTTGCTAATTTTGAAATTTGTTTAGCAATTGCTATTTCAGATATTTCCCAGTAGTCCATGCAAAGTTTGGACATATCACACCAATGGTGTATAACATGTGGCTTCATTAATTGATCTTTTTTTGACCGCTTTGAGTACAAACAGAGGATTATGAATAGGGCATATGTATATATTGATGGACAAATGGGTCATTATGGGACTAATTATATACTTGTCAACGATAGCATGGATATTCTGGTTTTTATTGGGGTTTTAAAGAGGTGTCTGGTACTTTATCATAGTTTGAAGTCTGAGGAAAGAAGGGGCACAGAGCAATTTTCACAAATATAAAAATGTGTCTTGCCGGCCAGCTCGGGAAGCAGGGTGGTGTGATGGTAGTCGGGTTGGGGTTGGGGAGAGAGAGTGCGGGGGCACCGGTCAAAGTGAAATAGAAGTAAATTGATATTGACGTGTATTGGTTTATTTTGACATATCATACCCACGTACATAATACGTGTACGGTGTACATTCAGAATACGGGTACTAATGGGAGCATAGCTTCAAGGTTCAAGAATAAACAATGAAATTTACGGATATATGAAGGATATTATAAAAACAGAAAAAGGATGACACTCTAGTTTCTGCAGTGCGGTATATGCTACGAAATTACAGAAGAAAATGATTAGAACCAAATATTCCTGATCAATTCGTTGTGTTATAGCTGTTTGTAGTTTGCAAATCCAGCTGAGACAGGAAGGGAATCTGCACAGAAAAGAATAAGCTCTTTTGAGGTCCAGTCACTTCTCTCTCCGTGAAGAACAACTTTGGTCGTTATTGCTGTTGTTACTTATTGCAACATTAATGTGTGTTGTGCCTGAGAGAGAGAGAGAGAGAGAGAGAGAGAGAGAGAGAGAGAGAGAGAGAGAGAGAGAGAGAGAGAAACTGAATAACTCCATGCACGATTTGTTTTAAAATCAGGGATGGTAAAGGTTAAAATAACAGAATTAGTTTGCTTCGTATGGAATGTCACGGTCACTTATGTCAGGAATTCAATTGTCGAAACATTAATAGGCATAAATGCGTGTAGAATAGTTTATTTATACGTTTTAGAAGGCCCGGTAGAAACAAAAATGAAGAGAGCAAATACAGCTTTGAGGAAAGACACGAAGACATGGAAAAACGGTACAACTGGTACAATGTTATACTTCTACTAATCCATGCCATTTTTGCAAAGAAGAAATCTAATGCCAGTCACGTGCATTATACCGCAAAGAAAATTACCCACAACGACTTGCAAAAATGGCCGATTTGTACATGAATTTCCGCGTATACTGTCGTCTGCTTTAAGTTATACTTCTAACTGAAATTGACATTCATTTACCTGCTCAAAATAGCAGAGATCTACTGTTGTCAAGATTTGTAGTAATCATGATTAATTTGAACATTTGAAGAGTATACCTATTAAGCCGTGCTGACATGGACTATAAAATAAGTCCATTAATTCCATTCTGCGAAATTCAACGAAGAATAACTCCATTAAATCCATTCTGAGATGTTCTACAAAGATTTTCCATGAATTATGGCTCAAAAATGACAACCAGTTCTGTAGTGGGCAGAACGATGAAACGATCATAGCGATAGTAAATTAGAAAGGTGGAGACTCGATTTTGAAATCTATAAAAACCGATTCTGGGAAGTACCTATTTTCTGTTTTGTTTTTGTTTCGCTTTCTTCCCTCCTCCCGCAACCCCCCTCCCCCAACACCACCACCACGTAGTTCCTATTCGTGAACGTTATACTCAATAGGTGTTCATAACGGATGGAAATGAAAAATTACATTTTATTATGCTTTTCTGTGCTATAAAACGCTCGTTTCCACCCTCAATATGTGACTTTGTGTTCGTTGGTTTGTTATAGCGTATAATCATGAATGCCAAATCTGGAGTTCCGGATCAATGCGGAACATTCTCATAACTGTTTGAAATTAATAAACTCCCATGATAGGTAAGTTTCTTAACAAGGCTAACGAAAAACATAAAATAACTGTAGAGAGAAACGATCTTAAGGTTCCGATAATCGAATCGTCGATTTCCATTTCTATCCCTTCCCTACAGGTCGGAGACTAACTTCCAACTGCAGGGGAAATCGGAACGTTCTTTGCCTTTTCCATTGCATGTTAGAAAAAACCTCGGATGTAAATAATGTCCAATTTGAACTGACATAAGACCGCGGTTGTCAATGCAAATATATTATTATCACAATAACGCGATCTTATCCAGTTGTCAGCATTAGAAAATCCGGATCATTACGAGACGAAACCGAATGATTTCTTCAATTTTTTAATTTTATAGTTGCATGAATAACGTTAGAAATTAAAAGTGAACGTATCTCATTGATTATTGAAACGTTTGATATTTGTAACACCTATCATTTTATAAGAATCTGTTCTTTCACATCTAGCCGGATGTTCGTCCGCCAAAAACTTACCAGTTTGGGAAGTATCACTACGATTACCCATCTTTCAGGGTGTCACAGTTATTCGACTCGCATAGGAAAGAGACGAGGATGCTCCGAATGAGAGTTACAAGGGTTGTCCCAGTTAGTGGCGAGGTCATAGAGGAGCGGTGCAATCGGAAGGAACACCCTTAAGAGTATAACATGGATGCGATCTGTCATCATTGTTTTTATCGTAGGCTATAAAAAAAAATATTTAAAAAAATAAAATAACGTAGTTCTACCAATTCTAGCTTTCCAAGTCATTAATTTGCGAATAGCTTGAAAAGCTGATGTTATGTTGTGTTAAGAGATAAAAAATAGCCCATATACATAAGTATCGCTGAAAAACGCCGGTATTAGCCAAATTTGAACGTGCTTTAGTATTTTCATTAAAACTTTACCGGCAACGCAACGTAATAGTTTAATTAATATCATTGATATTATGTGACGTCCTAAAGAAGCATGGATTCATTTCATTGAGAATTTAAGATGGCGATTGGTCTCTTAAAATTGTTCCCATGAAACTAAAAAATTTTTTTTCAAGGATTGAACATTATATTTCGGTTTTTGTTTCATGGGCGGTTGTACAAAATAACTGTTGTATATATTTCCTACTGATCTTAAATCTTTGTGTGAAACCTATGTGATTTATCTTTCTACGAAATCTAGCCATTATTTTTCTTAGTACGATGGATACACGAGAAATACTTCACTACTATTGCACCATAGCTGAATACTATTGAGACTTGTGAACTTGGTTTTCTACTGATGGCTTCACCAAATGTGACTTTAAATAACAACACTTTCGAAATAGTTGAATATCAGGATATATGTCATTTATTGTGAACTGCTGATGGACACAGAGCATTATGGTTTATATTGTTATAAACGTAATTTTCTCGCGTATCCAGCTTGCACGGGGCGATTATGTTCATGAAGAGTTTGGGCATCATCCAGAATTCTGCAACAGCGTAGAAGGTACATCGTGGTAAGACAGGTCAGGAAGGCCGCTACTTCAATAGGTGGCGCACACTTCCTTCTAGACGATGGCATCAAATTAGCTCTAATTCGATTGGATAATGGTCACTCACGTTCCCTGCCTGATGGAAACACAAACATTATTATAAAGAATAACATCTGAAGACTTTGTATAGCTGGTAGACAATCTTTCCATACCATTTACAGATGTCTTGTGATTCTAATCAGTCACAACAGGCAGAACTTGCCCGCAGATTTCGAAATAGAGATACAGAGTTTGGCACACCACCGTCTAATTGCCTCGATGTGATTTAAAAATTATAAAAGGGAATGCCACGCTAGAATTTCATGCCAAAACCAAGTGTAAAGTTAAACAAAATCAAAAGGAATCTCGTTAATACACTTTACAATGCGTGAAACCTTGTTATGTGGTAGTTATGTGGTAGCTCAACAAAGTTAGATTAAACATTTTGATCAAGTCAGATGAAAAGAAATCGCCTGTTAAGAATCTAAATATGTAAAACTGTATCTTTCTTTCTCTCTCTCTTTCTCTCTCTCTCTCTCTCTCTCTCTCTCTCTCTCTCTCTCTCTCTCTATATATATATATATATATATATATATATATATATATATATATATATATATATATATATATATATATATATACTCTCCAGAATGGTACAATGATGTTAAATAGCAAGCCAGTAAGTTTCTATTTATTGAATGTACATTATGCTGATGCTAATAGTTATATATTTACAACGGGCGTTATACTACTACTGCTGCTGCTACTACTACTACTACTACCACTACTACTACTACTACTAATAATAATAATAATGGTTGTCCATTCAAGGTTGATGGTTACTTTTGATTTCTCCGGCTTCCTCCACCTCAAAGACCAACTCACCAACTCAAATCTCCATCTTAAATGTCCACCGCCATCTTGGTTGTCGAGCACTTTTGATAAGAAATTGTTGTACAATCGACGCAAAAATGAAATAACATTGAAACATTGATTATTAAACGCTGCTACTGTTTTATATTCTGATATGAGTCAATGATCTGCTCCTTTAAGCTCTAAGTCGTTGGGTTTGTTTTACGACCGTAAATTTACGATATTTTAAGTCCCTACGTTTTTAATAATATAAAAGAAATTCTTCGTTCACCTGTTCATTTCTTGCGTGATTCCAAATTGTATGCAATGTCGATTGACATTTCTGAGACGTCCACAGTTTTAGACTTTGATTCATCTGCGGGGAATAACCGGTGTGACATTAGCAAAAAGAAAAGAGGGCGGGGGAGGAAGAGGGGATATGAAAGGCTTTGGTTGATTTTGAAAAGCATGAAACATGCCGTTATGCTAGAGATTTCTACATTCTTTGTCTATGTTGCTAACCCTTCAATATTTCAGTCATTAGATATGATATGTACATACTTGTGTATAGTTGAGATTGTACTCTGTGTCAAAATGGAAAACTTGAACACTTTCTTCGACGGTACTGTTTCGTATCATGGCTCCCGAAATGATGAACCTGTCGAAAATACACATGTGTATGAACTAAACACAGTGGAGCCTCTAATCAGGCCATGACGAGGACGAAAATAATATATAATTTTCATATGATGTCATAAGTTTTCATAGTTACTTCCCTTGAAATCACTGTCCGCCATCTTTAAAGTTATCCGCCCATAACAAATAATGGGAAAATTCATTCCATGAAAATTACGATAAGTTCAAGTAGCACTTGTGTCTTGGACGAAAAGAATGATGTTTGTTCGGGCATTACTAATTATATATACAAGATAAATTATATTTTAGTGGCCTGATTTTGTAATTTGTAACAAATTACTACTCATATCAGTACTAATACAAGCAAGGTTGACCCAAAAAACGGCGAACACCTGTTTCCAGGGGAGATAAATCTCTGACTAACACTGAAACTTACTTAAAATACTGATGCAAAGGTCTGTAATACTAAGCGTCCAGATTAGACAGGTTCCCCTGTATACAGGAGAACAAAATATTAGTACATTTCACAAATTTGTACACGTTCAGTTAACGCAAATTGTTGAAACTTCCTGAAAATGAATAATGCTCAGAAGTAATGTTTATTTGCAGTAAAAATGACATAAATATTTTGAGTTTCAATTGCATAAATATATACTAAGCCTTTAGCAGATAGAAGAAGTGAGAACTTGACTGAGATTTGTGTAGGCAAGGAAACTGAAATACTAATTTATGTATACAATAGGAAACGAACAATAACCCATAAAAAAACAAATATTTCACTTAGAATCAGAATCTGAACTAGTACTCAGACGGATTTTATTAAGTATGACTGAATTCTCACTCTCGATGGGGAAACATTATATCTCAGATTGATATATTTACGTCAATAAAATTATCTTATCACATGACCTAATTAGTTTATTGTTTCATAAACTGATCTCATATTATCGATATAATACTAAAGAAATGTAACTATTGACGTCACACAGCGTGTGAACGTAACGTCCAAGATGTTCGAATGGAGTTCAATACATAGCACTGGACAGATTTCAGCGATTATTTTAATAAAACGTAGACACACGTTTTCCAGTGATATTTCTAATTTTAGATGGATCTTCCATTTATGTGAATTTATGAATTAGTTGAATAATAACTTTTTTTGCCTGCAAAGCTCGCAAAATGCATTTTAAAAAAAAAAACTCATTCAATTAAATTTCATATTAGATGAACAGTCACCTAAGATTACATACCTTGCAAAACCAGTCGAATATGCATGTATATGCATGTATAGTCTAAGCAATTCTCTTATAGCATTTCTCGATCAACTATCAAGGTAGCCATGATTCTGAAAAGTAATTGGAAGGTTTTCCTCGCCCCCCCCCTCCCCATCAGAAGGGTTACCTGTTGCCTAACCATAGTGTACAACGTCTACATATATTTGGCATTTTCTCTGAATGGAAGACGCCCAAATTTTACCTCCAAAAGTTTATTTGCTAGAAATAAACTGTATGAGTTTGATATAAAATAGTAATAAAAATGTATAGTTAAGTTTAACGTTTCATCTCAGAAAATGCATATTTTTCAGAATCATAACTACACGTCATAAAATAAAAAAATATAAAATCATATTGTGACATAATTTCAGCATCATTTTCAGCATCAGCATCACTTAGCGACTTTATTGAGTAACGCTTTCTTTTCGGTAATATGATTAACGTAACTCGTGTTTATTAAGCACTAAATTTATGATAGTCGTTAAATTATACACCGTGCCATTCACTGCAGGCAAATCGTGACATGTACTATTATTCAACTTCATACAGATGACGTGACTTACCTGTCGTACGCACAATCCGTCGTAGTTGCGGTGGTATCGATGTTGTCGCCTATGGGCCACGTGACGTTCGAGTCTTGACGTAGAGGTATCCTCGTCCAAGCTGACTGAGACACGTAAGAACAATCTGCATTTAGGTCGCCCATTATGATGAGGTTCGTTTCGTTCAAATGTGACGTCACTTCCTTTATGACATCACTTAGGGCAATAATTTCATTCACGGCATCTTCTGGTTTAACATGGATACCTACTAGCGCGAAACGCCGTACATCTGAAAGTTTCAGAACAATATAGAACTGAAATTGGTTATAACTATTTTATATATTTCATTACTGGTATGTAATGTAATAATTGTATTTGAAATTTCTTGGTCACAACAGCGAACGGCGATATATCGCAAATAATTGATGCTTTTGATGTTGATAAGGATAAGATTTTGTTTATATTACTATCATTGTCACTTTTTTAAATGCAAGAATGTGAGTTGAAAGTGTTCGTTTATATATCGGTAGTCAGTCACGCTTACATTGCTTAACAGACAAAAGCGTTTGTAAGTCAAGGGAACAAACTGTCAGTTGTCTGGCAGTGTTGCTTGTTCATAGTAAATCGGCGTTTGCTGTATCATCAAATTCACGAATTCTTTCTTATATTCTAAACCTGTAGTTGAGAGGGACCTGTACTATTCAAGAGCTGATGGAGATACCTCCCTTTTAAAAAAAAAATCAAGGGAGTTAATTCTCTCTCTCTTTCTCTCTCTCTCTCTCTCTCTCTCTCTCTCTCTCTCTCTCTCTCTCTCTCTCTCTCTCTTCGTGTTACTGAATATTGTCAACGTTCAAGCAGCCAGTATTGTAGATTGCAATTATGTAATTTCTTCACTTCATGATCATTATACCAGCTTGGTACTATTAAAGAAAAGTTAGCAGGATGCTTTCTGTAGAATTACTTAAAATTGTCTTGAGTGTTTTATAAGATAAAGTTCTTTGAATGCTCTTCTTATTTTGTTTTATAAGTACAGCCATATCTGATGGATTATAGGCATCATCGGTACAAACTTAAAGGAATTTTACACATATTGCTTTTTGTCAAATGTGATCACATGCTGTCAAGCGGTTGTTGGGAAGTCTTTTGAAGGCTTTACTATTTTTAAAACAACGGCAACATTTGATGGCAGATACGCATTATTTGTACCAACTTCAAAGGTCTTCATACAAGGATGTATTATGTCAAATTTGATCAAATTATGTTGATGAGTTTGTGAAAAGAAGTCGTTAAAATTATTTTAATATCAGTAACAACAGCCATATTTGCCGGCGGGTCAACATCCTTTGTAAAAGTTCAAATGAGCATCAACCCAGAGAGATTTGTTGTGAAATTTGGTAGAATTATTAAATAGTTATTTAACTTGTTTCTACATTACTTAGTAACGGCGTCCGTATTGGATGGAAATTCAGTATCATTTGCACAAAACTCTAAAATCATGCATCATGAGAGGATGTTGGCTGCCAAATGTAATCAGATTCTCTTCAGCCGTTTTTGACAATGATTTGGAAAAAAAAAAATTTCTTCCGCTTTTTTATAAGTGAGGGCTTATTAACTGGCAATTCATTCTTAGTTGTAAAAATGTAAAATTCCTCAATTTTAGGATGCTACTTTTCAAAACTGTTCTTATTCTGGGGAGTGCATTTAAAAAAAAAAATTGAAATGTATTCTGTTTTTTTGTAAGTGTGGTCATATCAGATTGCCGACTAAATATCATCTTTTCAACACTGATAAAACTTAATGGCGGATTGCTTTCTGTCAAATTTGATCGAATTCTATTTAGCAGTTTTTGAGATTACTTTAGTAACGGTGGCTATATTGGTTGGCGGATCAGCACACAAAATTGAAATAACTTTTTTGCAAATGATATTTGCAAAATTGGTCAAATTCTGTTGTGTTGAAAAAGTTGTTTTCTTTTTGAAATAATTTAATAACGGCTGCCATATTGGATTGCAGATCGGCATAATTTATCACAGAAATGAAAATCCATTAATGCATTATAACATCATTTTTTTTTTTGGGGGGGGGGGGGGTACAATTGTGTTCTATTTTGTTGAAAGATTTTTAGAAAAGAAGTCGCTTTAAGGTAATTATATTTTAGTAAAATCAGCCATATTGGATGGCGGATCAGCATCAATTGTATAAAGTTGATAGACCTTCTTGCCAGGATGAACTCTACCTAATTTGTTTTGTTATTGGTCGTGCTGTAGTTTAGAATAATATGAAAATGGCTACTGTTGATGGACGAGACTCGACGCAAATCTGAAGCAGCGCCATACCATAAACTCACTAAGCCCCACTGATAGGTAAGTTTATAAAAGAAGTTTTTTTAAAAATAAAAAATTAGATTTAAGAAAAGTACGAAATTTATCCAGGGATAATCAATGTTTTAAAAAAAAAGTGGTACAAGGGAAATAACTCGGTTAGACATGTTAGTCAATTGAGGTAAAGGTTACCCACAAGAGTTTGTTTCAAGTGTCGTAGAAAATCATTGTTCGTGATTTGGAGTTGCCTCAATTTTAATGTGCTCTGTTTTCATTTTATTTTATATTATATTTAAAAAACACTTTTCTTATGTTCAATCACAATTCTTTTCTCTTGATTTGCATCGCTTTCAGTAGCGTAGCAAACATTTCTGGAGCCCCCCCCCCCTCCGCAAAACTTAATTCTGGGAACCCTCTTAATAAAAAAAAAGTTGTTTGATCGGAGTCCCCCTCTCCCAGCACTTTTGGGAGTTTCTTAGGTGGTTGCTACGCCACTGGAATCGCTTTGCTAACCAATGAATTACGATGTTTTATTTTCTTTTTTCTTTTTTTGTTGAAAGGTTACAGTTTTGAATATGGACAAAATTAAAGGACCAAATCTTAGATTATTTAAGATACATATCAGGTTTTTGAGGTGCACTGCAATAAAACGATATATATGTAATATACATGTATATGAGATGACAGTAAATCAGTTAGTACTGTCATACATATTTTAGAGAGACTATACATATAACATACAGTGAACGGTTTTACATACTAACCTGTGCTATTGCATTCAAAATCAACGACGAACGGTTCCCTCTCGAAGGTGTCATTGGCGCTATCGTTGTATACATAGCTGCTTTTTAAGGAGATTCCTGAAGTATTCCTGTAAAAGTAAAATGGTTTTGACTTGTTATGCTTATTGTCGTCATCGTCGTCGTCACAATCATCATGATCATAATCATCATCATGATCATGATCATCATGATCATCGCATGTTGTTGCATAAACCGGTATTCTTACAGCGTGTGCTGATGCTGTTAATTGCATATTGTCATTTAAAATAGATAAACAATGTTGTTTCATATTGTTGCCAATGTGTCTATCAAAGCTATGCTAGTGGATGAACATGTTGGAATCAGAACATTCGCTTTACGCTTAATACATTGTGGGCTTTTTGTTTTGTTTTGCGCGCTTGTTTTTTTTAATTGTTTTGTTTTGCTTCGCACGCACATGCATTATCGTTATATATATAATCGTCCGTGGGAGTGATGTCTCATTATTTATTATTACCTGTAGAAGAATGCATATTGTTCCTTGCTGGTTGTCCTCCCCAGCCTTTCAGAGATCTTCATTGTAAATGGATTGCTGCCTGCCCGTCTGAAAATTTATGAACAGTCATTATCAATATTGTCGTCGTCATAGTCATCGATATCACCACCATCACCGGTGTCATCGTCATTATTGATATCTTTCTCACCTCGCTAATTTCATAAAGGTTATGTCTTTGATGGAAAAAAGAATACTGGATCATAATGAGTTAAAGATATGTACGAATAACGGTCATAACCGCAAAATCTAATATTCCATGCCATTCATCAAATGCTGCGAAAGTACTTTCGCACACAAGATATTGTGACAGACGGATATATGTAAGAATGAACATACGGAATGGACGAACGCTTGGTTGAAACGTTCACAGAAAAGGGTATGAAAACGTAAAATTGCCCGTATTCCCATCTCTCAAAGACTGAAATTGACTCTTGCTGACCTACTTAGAACATAGCATTTATTGCCCATCTATCAGGTGAGGGTTTCCTGATTTTAAACTCAATGTTATTTTAAATTTGCAGATAAGATACAAACTTATAAATATATCACAGAATCAGCTTAGGGATGTAACTTTTATCGAAGGACACTGGAATATTTTATATTGAAAAGAAAGAAGGAAACAAAAAAAAATGTGAGGAGAAAGAGAGGCAAACTTAGCTGATAGTGTAAGGAAAGAAGGAAGGAACACAATGAAAAAAGAAATCGACTGAATGAATTAATAGACAAATGGATCAAGAGATAAAACGGGATAGAAGGGAAACAAAATGAATACATATTTCTTAATTTATTAAAAGACGGATACTCGTTTACTCCTTGTAGCAGTTGATGTATTGCTGTGTCAGTGGCATCTCTGATTTCCTGAAGCAAAGTTATGTTATATCGGAGGATGATCTGTAAAAAAAAAGAACATCATATTTATTGTGTTTTATTAGGATACAGTAAAATCTCTCTCTCTCTCTCTCTCCCCTCGTTTGCCTATCTTATGTGGTATGATATCAGGTTGACTATAGACCTACTTTTCCAAGTATGTGTTTTATAAGTATATGAATATCTGCTCCTACGCCTTTACATATATGGATTTGAACGTTTTGGGAGTGATGGCTTCGAATATGGTTATGGATGAGCATTTAGTTTGATACGCCTGCTGCTGGTCGGTTTAGAATATGGATGGGAAAAGATTTGAAATAGCGAAACTTAGTGTTCGCTGCAGAATCAAAGTTATATATGTGTGTGTGTGTATGTGTGTGTGTTCCGCGCATTTTGAGTATATTCCATAATGGCGCTTAACGGTATGGGTATCATCAAAATGTTACATTATGGGAACTCTCAAACCAACCTGGGAGATTCCAGTATCAGTGTGCGAATTGCGAATTGTGAGTTGAGCAATTCTGGAATTCTCAAACTGCGCAGGGAATTGTCCTTGCTCAGTTTGAGAATTTTTGCAAAATATATAATGAAGATATCCGTGAATGAAAAAGATAATATATTTGATCAAATCAATGAAGGAAATGGATATTCATAAATAAAAGATAATTAGAATAAATTTACCGCTTTCGCCTCTCATAAATTGGACATAACGATATGGGGACTAATAAAGTTTTGCTTAGCGTTAAGACTGTTGGGCTAGGCAAGCTCTTCGTTAAAGAAGAAACATAATTACAAAGAGAAAACAAACACTTAAACAAAAGCTAGGGTAAAAACTGCATTATATACATGACTGGACAAGAGTAAACAAACACTTAAAACAAAAGCTAGGGTAAAAACTGCATTATATTCATGACTGGACAAGAGAAAACAAACACTTAAAACAAAAGTTAGGGCAAATATTGCATTATATACATGACTGGACAAGAGAAAACAAACAAAAACAAAAGCTAGGGCAAATATTGCATTATACACATGACTGGACAAGAGAAAACAAACACTTAAAACAAAAGCTAGGGCAAATATTGCATTATACACATGACTGGACAAGAGAAAACAAACACTTAAAACAAAAGCTAGGGCAAATATTGCATTATATACACGACTGGACAAGAGAAAACAAACACTTAAAACAAAAAGCTAGGGTATAAATTGCATTATATACACGACTGGACAAGAGAAAACAAACACTTAAAACAAAAGCTAGGGCAAATATTGCATTATATACATGACTGGACAAGAGAAAACAAACACTTAAAACAAAAGCTAGGGTAAAAATTGCATTATATACATGACTGGACAAGAGAAGGAAAAAACCCATCTACATACCAAATGAATAAAAACGAGGAGAAAATAAACTGTACAATGAAGCCAATATATTTCCATTTATTAAAAAACTGCCCCACCCCACCCCTCGCCCGGATTTTATACAAACATTTCTAATGAAGCAAATCACCTTAAAAACATATGTGGAAACCCTGGCTGGCGAGAGAGAGAGAGAGAGAGAGAGAGAGAGAGACATACATACATACATACATACATACATACATACATACATACATACATATAGTGTGTGTGCTTTTATGTGTATTCAAGTTTACAGTAATGTTTCTTTTTAGCTATTATTTTTATTTTAGCCACGATATATTTACCTAAACTCGGATTTTCCTTAAGATGAGTTCATATTATTTCTTCAATGTTTAGTAGAAAGTAAGTTTTAGGTTTACCTTTATTAATACGTCCATCACTTCTGGTTTACTGGCTTTCGTAACTCCAAATACTTTCATATTAAAAGCTCCGATCTTTATATTTCCATGTCCTCCATCAAAAAGCTGAATAAAAACAAGAAAAGTCAGAAATATTAATGGGCTCTTATCTAGACTCATGGCTGGGAATTTTCTGTTGAAGGCTGGTATTTTGTCTTGGAGGCCGGTAAAAATTTCGAGAAGGTTCGCACACTTAATGTGTCAGTTCCAGGTTATCGCCAGTTACTGATCACACGAAGTCAGTTAAAAACCAATATTTGTCGGACAGTTAAGACCACAACTGTGGTTATCAATACACAGCGAACCTCCACCACTTTCTTGCTTCAATCTACAGTAGACTACAGTATGTAAAATATTGTGAGCGTTTACATAGGTATTTGGGTTGATACCATGACGTAGAAATAAAGCCATACCTACCGATAATTAGTTATACACAGTAACTAGGTTCTATTCATAGTATAATCTCATCGCTCATTCTCCATTAACTGGGACGGTTGGACTTATGAAAAAAGTGAAAGATTATCTTTCTATTATTTGCATTTTATTCCTACATTGACCGAAGCTAACATTCAATTAAATTTTAATGTTTCAAATGAAACGTGGCCTGTTTGGCTTAGAATATCTTTCTGGGGAAACTTTGAAATAACCAAAAAAAATTTGAAATTTTACAAACAAAACTTTGAAATTAGCAACTAAACTTTGAAATTTACCAACACAACTTTGAAATTACCAACAAAACTTTGAAATTTACCAACACAACTTTGAAATTATCAACAAAACTTGACCTACATCATATACATTAATGGGCACGACAACAGAATGCAGTGGCTGAATGAATTTTATATTGTGGAATATGTGTTTTTATTCTTGTAACAAACATTGCATTATATAGATATAGCAGTCACAGTTGAAGCCAAAAAGGTACGTTTCAATTTATGTAAGACGATGTGTGTTTCAGCAAAAAGAGGTCTTAAAATATACCCAAGGGAAGTTTAAAAATACGAATCTCCAATTGTTATCAGAATCATATCAATAGCAAACTATACTTTTTTAAACTTCATATAGATAACTTTGGAAACCTATAAACAAACGTTACTTTTTAGAAATAATTGCTTATGTAAAGTATGTACACTAGAATTGTATGGCGCATGTAATAGGAATTATAATATTACCCATCCATTTTCGTAAACTTCCTGATTTACTTCATTTCGAGGGTTTGTATCCTTGAAAATATAAAAGTCCTCAAGTCAAAAGAAACTGTCTGGTATCATCATCCTTTCTACTACTCCAATTGTTAGAAGATAAGACAGACGATTAATATTTGAATCATTGAAGTTTAATTTCAACCTATTGAAAAATTAACATGTCTAATAAACGGAGATATGTGATAGCTACAACACAGAGGAAAAAGACGGAGCCAATGGAAAAACGTGGTATATTTGAAAACGATGTAAGTATTGTTCATACAAACTAAGAGCTGATCCCGGATTTTTCAGGGCATCCAATCACATAGCAGAAACTACTGGCAATGATACATTTAAATACAACATGCGGAAAGAGATTGAAATATACAATAATTTATTTACATTGCAAAACAATATTACACCAAAAGTTTGTGGAAGAAAACTCGGAAATATAGAAAAGACAATTAGGGATCGCAAGAATGAATATATAAAACGGAGAGATAAACAAGCAATCTATGAATTATGCAAACGGCTGGAAAAGTAAAAGAAACAAGAGAGGAAATGTGCTATAGTTTTTATCTAACGTGTAGCATCTGTAGTATATACAGGTGTTAAGGTATATCAAAGTTTAAACAATGGTTTTATGGTTGCTTTTATGTCACACACAGTGAGGAGTAATTACATATTAATCATTTATAAAAGTGATTATTATTTAAAGGTTGGATAGCTTGAAAACATTAGTGATCTGCACGGTAACTGACCTTGGAGTTCACGCATTTCATATGACTGAATACGTTATACTAATTGATTAACTGCACAAAGGGCAATACACTCAAAGCTATCACACAGCGCTATAAATACAAACAGTAAATTTTGATGTTAGAAGTTACGATTTGCTTTTGGTTAGTTCATAATGACAGCATTAATACAGCCTTATAACATAAAACAAAATCATTTGTTATAAAACAAACTCTTACACAGTACTGTAATAAAGTCGTTCACAACGACAGCGTTAATACAGCCTTATAACATAAAACAAAATCATTTCTTATAGAAAACTCTTACATAGTACTGTAATAAAGTCTTTTACAAGATCAAAACTTTAATAAAACAGGAGAGGAATTTTAAAAATGGAAAGAGACAACATTAAATACTGTAATGGGTCTTTAAGAAACCCTGCAAAAACAACATACACGGACCAGACGAACTAAAACAGAAAGAAAAATAAGGCCAGGGGTGAAAAAATAGAGAAATACGTCAAAGACAAATAGCTGGCTAGTTTATCCTACAACACAGAAACTGGTGAGTTTACAGTGGATTACCACAATTTAGACGGCTACGTATCAAATATTATACAGTTATACATTTAATTAGATTCAACTGAGTTTTGGTCTCGTGAAATTTAAAGAATTTTGTATGGCTGAAAATCATATATATGACGTTTAATAAGGATCGGGTATAATGCACAGCCCGAGGTAATTTTCTTTTGCGATTTTATGAACTAACATGAAAGTTTCATATTCTTGTACAATCCAGTCTTCCAGTTTGGTTTTCATGAAAACTTAAGGATGGTTAAGACAGTATGCAAAAAAGGCATTTAAATAACAAATGAAGAACTGTTCTGTTTTGATGTAATATATCCATCTAACTGTGTTTGTAACCATGGGCTTTGTTATAGCAAACATAACATAACAGCGTTAACGTCCTTCGATGGCGGTTCAATTTGTGTGCTCAGCCAAGCGTAGGATTATGCCATAATCCGGGACAAAAGTTTGTACAAAGTGTGTTTTGGGAACTAAAGACAATAATTAATATTGTTGGTGTACATTGTTGTTCTTGATTTGTAAATTGTCCTTATTTATCTCTATACACTCAATTAAATTGTTGATCACTGTACTCCCTGGTCCTGGTAGGACTTACTTGGACCAAGACTGATCTTTCATCATACAGAGAATATAAATCAGCATTTAAATCTGTTATTGAACTTTTAAAAAAAGGTATATAAGGATAAATTTAACTCCTGCTAGGAAAAATCCACGACAATTCGGGAACTTGCTGAAAAAAAGAAACAGCATACGGACGATGAGTCAGTCCCTATTTATCTTCATAACTGGCATAGTTATTAAAATATTACTGAATTCCACGCCGATAGAGTTTCATGGTGATGAATAGTCCGACAATGAAGAACAAACCTCGATAGGGGAAGATATATTAAATTTTCCGATCTCCGATGATGAAAATTTACACAGTTTATGCAGATTCAAAAACAAAACATCTGGACCAGATATGATACCGATATAATTTTATTAATATACGTACGAATGTATTTTGTCCTTCCCTAAACTCACTTTTCAACACTATTTTTGACTCAGATATATTTCCAAAACAGTGGTTAAAAGTATAATATGTCCTATTTATCTGTGTCGCAGGAACAATGACTCGGGTAACTAATTGTGAGGTACATTGTCTAAGATTTGTACTGACGTTTCAAACAGACGAATATACACTTGAGCAGCAGAAAATTCTTTAATAGATAAGGAACAGGCGGGATTTATAAAAAGATATTAGACATATTACAATATGTTTACTCGTCAATCAATTGTGTAGAAGTATATTTCACAAATTAAAGGTAGATTTTATTGTCATTTTGTTGATTTTCGAAACAAAATTGATAAAGTACAACATGATAGATTAAGGATATCGCTATGCGTTTCTATGGAAACAAATGGCGTCATCGTTAATGTATTATTAAAAAAACCTCTAAAATTATTGTTTTTTGAAATTTGGGGTATATTAAACAAATCAAAGTGTGGTATTTCAAGGATAAACTCATTGACTATAAATATATGGCCTTATTTTGTTACCTCGAAACGGATCTGGACACAAGCAAAGGAGCTTTTAGCAGATGAGGCTATGAAAGCTATTGTACCTTTTTTAGTTGTCAGAACATATTTGGATATTTTAATATACAAGACATATTTACAGTTTTTGACATGATGGTAAAACCAATCGTATGTCACGGACCAGAAATTTGGATATGTTAATTTTCTAGAGATATTGAAACAGTTCAGTATAGTTTTTGAAGCAATAGCTAATTCTGCACAAAATCACAAGTATTGCAGCTGTCCTAGGTGAATGAGGCAGATGTCCGTTATGTATAACTTACTTTCTGAAATGTATTAAATATTAAAGAAGAAAATCGTGAGAATACAATCTTCTCGATACCCACACCAATGCTACTTAAGGTTAAAAAGATTAGATTAAACAAATCGCGTTACCTGGGCGACAAAAGTTAAGGAGATGTTATTTAGTTATGGTTTTAGTTATGTTTTGGTTAACACAGGATATGGGAGAAGAAAATGTACATATTTCTCCATTTTTGCAGAGGGTGAAAAATTCGGCGTATCAAAACTGGCTAAGTGATATTTCAGATTTTCACAAATGTACATACTATCGTTTACAGAAAACACTTTTGGATCCGAAAACCGAAAAAATAGCTCTCTTGTGGACTACCATATATGTTTAGAAAACTTTATCCCAGTTTAAATGTTCAGTACATAGTCTAAAAATAAAAACTGGAAGACATGATATACTTAATAGGAATTGGAGGTATTGTGATCGTTGTCTTAGGACTAATGTCCATATAGTAAAGGATGAATTTCATGTTGTTTGTGTATGCCCTGCATACAGTTATTTCAAAAACAAATACAGTAATAATTTTTATTATATTAACACGTCAATATAATTATTTTACATTTATGATCAAGAAGAATATTATTATGATAGGTAATCAATAATATTATCTGTATAGAGCATTCTGTCTTATAGAAACACTTATCTCTGAAACTGTCTAAGATTGAAATTAAATAAGTTTGCTTTCCATTTGTTTGTGTATAGTTTACTTTTTTAGATTCGGTTCATCTCAGTGCTATTTATATGCTTACTTGTCTCCTCTTGTAAACATGACATACTTACGCTATGGTACATAATTGTATAATGAAATTGTTATATTAATCACTAGGGAGTTGAAGATAATAAAGTTTGCTTTTTATTGGCCAGAGGTCTAAATTACAGAATAAACGGCCTTATTCTTAATTAATGTGTACCGAGGCGATCCAGTGAAATGACAATATGTAATGAATATTTAATATCTGACAATTTATCTTGAGGTGATAATATAATAAGGAGCCATTTAATAATGATAGAAACCGAAACATTTATTAGATAAAAAAGATGATATCTTTTATTACAATAAGCCAATGAGCCCTAGAGGATACAAGCAATATTGACTCACTACAAAGATGACATTTAAATGAAGAGCTAATTCAACAGCACGCCATGGCAAATTTCTGCCCGGTTATTAGATATCCCCCTCCCCGATTCCACCCTCACCACTTCTTCTGTGGCCTAGGGGTCGTAATCCCAGCTACATTACATATAGTATGTGTCTTCGTAGTATGATTGCATATATAAAGTTTGACCAAAACGTAATCAAACAATGTCACTGCAATTGCAATTTTTAAAAAAATATTTTAACAAAGATCACTCATAGGGACCCCAGAGGAAGGGTCAAACAAATATACCTCTCTAGCACATGGTATATATATATATTGTACATACAATATTCAAGATAAAACATTTAAAGTTGTATTAGAACTAGATATTAAAGTGACACATTTAAAATCTGTATTAGAACTAGATATTAAAGTGACACATTTAAAGTTGTATTAGAACTAGATATTAAAGTGACACATTTAAACCTGTATTCAAGCTAGATATTAAAGTGATACAGTTAAAGTTGTATTAGAACTAGATATTAAAGTGATACATTTAAAACCTGTATTAGAACTAGATATAAAAGTAACACATTTAAACCTGCATTAGAACTAGATATTAAAGTGATACATTTAAAACCTGTATTAGAACTAGATGTTAAAGTGACACATTTAGACCTGCATTAGAACTTGAAATCAAAGCGACACATTTTTATACATGTATTCAAACTAGATATTAAAGCGACACATTTAAACCTGAATTAGAACTAGATATTAAAGTGACACATTTAAAACCTGTATTAGAACTATGTATTAAAGTGACACATTTAATACCTGTATTCAAACTAGATATTAAAATGACACATTTAAAGTTGTATTATAACTAGATATTAAAGTGACACATTTAAAACCTGTATTCAAACTAGATATTAAAGTGACACATTTAAAGTTGTATTAGAACTAGATATTAAAGTGATACATTTAAACCTGTATTCAAACTAGATATTAAAGTGATACATTTGAAGTTGTATTATAACTAGATATTAAAGTGACACATTTAAAACCTGTATTCAAACTAGATATTAAAGTGACACAATTAAACCTGTATTAGAACTAGATATTAAAGTGACACATTTAAAGTTGTATTAGAACTAGATATTAAAATGACACATTTAAATCTGTATTAGAACTAGATATTAAAGTGACACATTTAAAGTTGTATTAAAACTAGATATTAAAATGACACATTTAAATCTGTATTAGAACTAGATATTAAAGTGACACATTTAAAACCTGTATTGAAACTAGATATTAAAATGACACATTTAAATCTGTATTAGAACTTGATATTAAAGTGACACATTTAAACCTGTATTAGAACTAGATATTAAAGTAACACATTTAAACCTGTATTAGAACTTGATATTAAAGTGACACATTTAAACCTGTATTAGAACTAGATATTAAAGTGACACATTTAAACCTGTACTAGAACTAGATATTAAAGTGACACATTTAAACCCGTATTCAACCTAGATATTAAAGTGACACATTTAAACCCGTATTCAACCTAGATATTAAAGTGACACGTTTAAACATGTCTGTATTTCAAGAATAATGCCTACGTATATACTTCTTCCTAAATTCCAGATAAAAATTGACATTCAAGGAGAAAACGATATTTATTTTCTTAAATTGTGCAAAAGTTATATATCCTATTTCCTCTGGAAGTTTTACGCAAGCGTTGTATATTTTCTTTCATCGAGCTGTGCATTTTTAACCAATATTGAATTACTAGTATCATACAATACGTTAGAGTAATGCCTGACATTTTGCCATAAGTAAAATTTATTTTTGTGTCCACTGTCGTGTGCCAAGTATTTTCCTTAATATCTGTAATTGTACCCTTTTAGTGGAGTTATTTTTTTGCAAATCCCTATAGTTTGTATCCGTAATTCATCCTCTAGGCCATTCATATATATTGCAGATTACAATGGAGAAGAATTACACCTAAAAAGCATGAAAATTCATCACTAAGTGCATTCTTTGATTTTCCCTTTGACAGTATATATGTACATATCTTAAATAACACTTAACATTTTGCCACGAATACCTTGTTTAATAAATTTACGCAGCATGTTATCTGTAACAACATAATCAAACACCTTTGTAAAATCAATAAATTCGTAATATAAATCCTTAACACTATTTATCATATGAGTAATGAAACTATGCAAAATGATTGTATGATCTCTAGTCCCCATATTCTTCTTGAAACCTAACTGTAATTTAATATATACATAATATTCCTTCATCCAATTCATCAATCATACATTGAGTATATTTGTAAAAAGTTTACCAGCTGAACTCACTAGGAAAATACCTTTCTGAATTTTCTGTTAACCTCATTAATATATTCCTTTCTTATGTAAGGAAATATTATATCCATCTAACCGTGTTTTTGAAAAATGACTGGTATTAAAAATAGTAAGCAATAGCTTATTTGAATCAAAGTACTTTAAGTACTCCAAGTGTAGAGCTAGTACATTACCGGCAGTCTGCTAGTGAAAACACCATGTCGATAGAACCTCTCTTTCAGAAAGGGCAACACAACAGATCTTAACATGGTTGACATAGTAGCCATGGTTGGTGTTCATGTCGTCTGCATGTTCATGTAGGACCGTGTGCATTATCATAATAAGTCGTTATGGAAACATCCATGTCAATATGACTATCTGTTCTGGAGGACTAACAGGAGGAACATTTTCAAGATGGACGCCATGATGGCGACGGTAGAGGTCAGATTGGCTTCATCTTCATGTAGAAATAACTAAATATCATTGTCAGTCTTTAAATGAAGTCCCCATGTCGAAGTCATTAGTGCAGGAAAAATAGGAAAAACAAACTTTTAGAATTAGATCATCTACATATCATAAGAAGTCTATTGGGGAATATTCATGTCAATATAATCATTAATTCAGGAGGAGAAGCGGCAATAACATTTGCTAAGATGGCCGCCTTGGCGACGCTGTTGGAGGTCAGATCAGCCCATTTTCATTTTGGAATCAAGTAGATATCATAAGAATCCTTTAAATAATTAAATCTCTATGTATGTCTGACCATTTGTAAGTGACATTTCAGATTCTCACAAAGGTACATATTATAGTTTATACAAAACACTTTTGCATCAGAAAAAATAGCTCTCTTGTGGAATACCATATATATTTATAAAACTTAATCCCAGTTTAAATGTTTAGTACAAAGTCTAAAAATAAAAACTGGAAGACATGATATACTTAATAGGGATTGGACGTATTGTGATTTTTTGTCTTAGGACTAATGTCCATGTAGTAAAGGATGAATTTCATGTTGTTTGTGTATGCCCCGCATACAGTTATTTCATAAACAAATACAGTAATGATGTATATTATATTAACACGTCAGTACAATTATTTTTATATCGATGAGCAATGCAAATATTGGTGTGATAGGTAATCTACCATATTATCTGCATACATCATTCCGTCTTAGAGAAACTCTTATCTCTGAAATGGTCTAAGATTTAACTCAAATAGGTTTACTTTCTATCTATTTGTGTATAGTTTACTTCTTTTAGGTTTACTCACTTGTCTCCCCTTATAAATTTAACATAACATATGTGACAATTTTGCACTCTGATACATAGTTTAACAAGGAAATTGTTATTCTGTCGATAATAAAGTATACTTTGTAATGTGTATTATGGGCCTGACTCTTGTTTAATTTGTATTGAGACCATCAAATGGAATGAAACTATGTAATTAATATTGAATATCCTACAATATATCTTGAGGTGACAATAACAAGCCAGGAGGAGATTCGTTCATGATAAAAACCAAAGGATTTAATAGATAAAAGAATACATCTTTTTATAGCAATAAGCCAATTGGCCCTAGAGCATACATACACTATTAACTTAGCTGCGTCGATGGGGGACAGTTAAGATGTGTGGATTAATATCTGGAAGTCTTATTTGATGTATTCTATCCGCCAGATTCAATTGAGAAACTATGTGATGATGCTTTTAATTTAGTTAATACAGTTATATATTTTTGTTAATACAGTTATTATATATTTTTGGATACTAATATCTTCAAGATATTAATGAGATAAATGTTAGTAAAAGTTTTGAATAAAATAACTCTTGATGAATTCGTCAAACAAGCATTCCAATTTTGAATACAATTATATGACAATTGTGTTACAATAGATAGCCAATACCTTGGAAAAGAGATTGCTTCATAAATTCCTGACCAGATAATAGAAGTCCGGCAATGGTAGCCCAATTTTGCTTTCCTGGCAAACAATATCATCATTCAACATCATGTTGTACACAAGCATTGCATATTTTCTTTTTTCAAGCTGAGAAATGTTATACCAATATTTAATTAGCATACAATATCTTACAGTAATGCATAACATTCTGCCAAATTCACCATATATAAAATCATTTAGCATACACTGTCTTACCCAAGTAATTTCTGTATGAATTCTGTTGTAATGTAACCTCACCAATTTCTAATTTTAGATTATGAATTGAACATTTAAACTGGGATAAACACTTTTTAAATATATATGGTAATTATAACCTTTCAATGGAGTTAGATTTTGCAACTCCCGATACTTCTGATACGTAATTTAAAGTTGGAGTTATAAGGTGTCAAATAGAATCAAAATGTGACTAACAGAAACATATGTGAATTTTTAAAGGCATTTTCTTAACTTATCAACTGCTTTCTGAGCCTGAAAAAAGGCACCAGAAGAAAAACAATTTCTAAAAAAGAAATTGTTTGCACAAGTTCTACCTCCTTCCTTAATTTAAAGACAAATTTTGAATTTCAATGTATTTTCCCACTTTTCCTGACAGTACAACTTTAAAGGACCACATTATTCTTGCAAAATAATTGCTGAGTCAGTAAATATTACAATATAATCAGCATACACTAATAACACAATTTCATCATAACTATTTATATTTCATCAACATCATTAAGGTAAAAATCATCTTCTATGTAATTCATCTCTCTCTCTCTCTCCCCATATATATATATATATATATATATATATATATATATATATATATATATATATATATATATATATATATATATATATATTGCAAATTAAAACGAGAAGGACAATAGCCTTGATGTACACTGAAAAGATATAAAAAGTGTGAGCCTTCCCTTTCTACTTTATATTTGCATAAGTATTTTGAATAGCATTTAACAATTTGCCACGAAAATTTAGTCCAGTCAGTTTACATCACATATTATCTCTGACCACATAATCAAAAGTCTTTGTAAAATCAATGCATACATAATACAATTACTTACCACTATTTATTCTATGCGTAATTAAAACAAGTTAAAATGAATATATTATCTCTATTCCCCATATCCTTCATAAAACCTAACTGTGATTCAATATAAACATTATATTCTTCCGCCCAATTCATCAATCTGACATTCAGGATAGTTGTGACAAGTTTTTCAACTGAATTCAGTAGGGTAATACTTATGCAATTTTTTGACAGCAATAATAGGCCCATTTTGTAAGGGAATACTATATCCATCTAACCATGTTTTTTGATAATGACTTGCATTAAAAACATTTTTATAGCTTATGCAAAAAACAGGAACAAGTGTATCAGCACCATGAATAAAAATTCATTTAAAATCATATATGGCCCACAAGTTTTCCCACTCTTAAAATTGTGTATTTCTATAGCAATTTCATCATGAGTAATCTCAGTTTTTAATTACTCAAACATGATTTGGAATTAACCCTTCTGTTTGTCATATTCCAATCTACATTACCTTCCAGTCTTTGTTGATAATTAGTACGGGTTTGTGTCATTTCAGATGTAATCTGAGTTTAATTTTGTAAACTTTCTAAACTCGTCCAATTTGGACAAAAATTCTTTTTTCTTCATGTCACAATCAAAACTTTACCATGTGTATATAGTTTTGTGCAACCTAGGTAGAACAATATTAGTACGTTTTGAAATAAATGTGTATATAAAGAAATTTGTTTATAATATCCTCACATGTTCAATTAGGATTGAACAAGCTATTAAATGTTCTAACTGTTGTGATATATCATAGGATCCTATAGCATTTATATATTCATCTTCATACATGGTATTTTAAACAAAAATATTTTCAATCTCTTGATATTCATGGTTTGCATTAGTATTTCTAACTCTGAAGACGGAAATGAAAATGAAAAAGAATGTAGGCAATGGTCTGATACAATGTTAAGATCATCAACCACAGTGTATTTAAGTACTTAAATATAGATTAGCAAGAATATAATCTATATCACTAGAACCCCTACTTCTAACGAATGTGTATTTGCCCACCCCATTATCTGCACCAACACTACCATTCATAGTCCTGAGACCTGCTTTCGTGCTGAAATTGAGAAGCTTGCGAACATTTAAATTTGACGGATTTACGTTGTGATGCACGTGGAACAAACTCATTGGGTTCGTAAACTAAGTAAACACCACATTTCCATTCGCTAGAAACACAGAGTTATATTTCAGTGCCACACTGATATTTGGCTCCAATAGAGCACTCTTTCTCTCTATCTCACCTGGGGTCATTGATCCCAAAAACTTTTCAAGTTCATGAGTTTCAATCAGAACATTGGTGACTTCTGATGACAGAATCTTACAGGAGTCATAGCATAGTATGCTTTGTCAAGTTATTCATAAAGCACGCTTTTTTCTTTAGTAATGGTACGACAATTTCTTAGTATTGTGTAAGATAAAATGACTTTCCACCGGAAAAAAGTGTTATTCATTGGTTCATTAAATACAGCATTAAAACTTTTTACAACGATTATATAACTTACCTTTTATGTTGTTTGAAATAAAATTGAAAATTGTACTTGATGTCCGAATAGATTGTATACAATGACAATTACTTCAAATCACTGTCAGTCATCTAGATTTACAAAAAGCATTGAAGAAATTACAATACCCACTACATGGGCTAAATCTTTTGCTTATGTTATGAAATTAAAAACTGTATGAAATAGGTACACGCTTAATTTCTTTAAATGTTTATCGATAACAATGTCCGACATTTATTTTAATTCAGGTTACAAAAGTCAAGATGTTTAAAAAGGAAACTTAAACTTTGTGCTAGATGGTAAAGTTTGATCCTGATAATTATTGATGTAAATTCAATTTCATGCAAAAATGTTTCCCATTACGAAACTAATGTAAAAAGGAGACGTACAATAAAAAGATTAAAAAAAAAACAAAAAAACAAAACAAACTGTATGGATAAAGTAATCGTTCCCAGCTTATCGTCAATGAGTTTCCCAGCTTATCGTCAGTGCGTACGTCCATTTGTAATAAAGTATATGAATGTATCCTCCTACACTGCAAGATTTACGGATATGAATGTATCCTCCTACACTGCAAGATATACGGATATGAATGTATCCTCCAACACTGCACGATATACGGATATGAATGTATCCCCCCAAAACTGCAAGATATACGGATATGAATGTATCCTCCTATACTGCAAGATATACGGATATGAATGTATCCTCCTACACTGCAAGATATACGGATATGAATGTATCTTCCTATACTGCAAGATATACGGATATGAATGTATCCTCCTATACTGCAAGATATACGGATATAAATGTATCCTCCTATACTGCAAGATATATGGATATGAATGTTTTGGGAGTGATTGATTAGAATACGGTTGTAGATGATTGTTAAGTTTGATAGTCTGCTGAGGGCCGAGTTATGAAATATATATACACACACACACACACATATATATATATATATATATATATATATATATATATATATATATATATACATATCTGTGTGTGTGTGTGTGTGTGTGTTTGGAAGATTCCCGAACGGCAATTTGAGAATCAGAACAGGTTCGGAAAATCTAAAACTGCGAACGGAATCGTTCTAGCGCGATTTGGGTTTTTTCACAACTTGTCATGGATGAAAAGTGTATGTATTTATTAGGTCAATCAAAGAATGGATATTTATTATTCAATAGTAATTAGCATATTCCCGTTCTTTTATACTAAATGTTTTGGACCTAATTGTACAATTTCATGAACGTACATATAGGATTTTTTACTTTGCAGAGAAGGTTGACAGTTAAATTTATAAAGCTGTAAGGTGCGGTCTTTTGTTGTAGCCCACAATCCCTTGTATGAACGTATGACAATAGCTTCTCCTCCTGGAAGGTTAATTATTCTTTCACACTACGAAAAACTTATTAGACCAAGAGTTAAATAGGAAGTGTGTTTTATGAATAACGTTACAAAGCATACTATGTTATAACTCCTGTAAGATTCTTTGTTTAAGAGAGACAGCAACACTCTGGTACCAAAAAGTGGATGTAAAACTTATACAAGAGATGTAAAACAAGAATTATACAGTATGTATACATGGAAATAAACAGCGACGCCCTGCATGGACACAATAAATCTCTAGAATGTAAAGGTTTTAAAGTATTATGCCTGAAATCAAAAGGCGAACTCTATTATTCATACTAGGATCAGAAACCAATGTAGCAACCTAAAAAAAAGATCAGTACGACAATCACCTGACAGAACATCCTTTACGCAACTGTGGAGTAGAAGCAGAAAGTGTATATCATTATATTTTCATTTGTACTCGATACACAGTTCAAAAGCAAAATCTAATACTTAGTCTTAACGAGATGTTCGTTCCCATCTTTTCAAACACGATTCTATTTGGCTCACCTGAACTCAAAACTGAACAAAATTTGAATATCTTTAATTTTTTTTTCAAAAGTACATAAAGAATACAAAGCCATTTTTACTAATACTTCTTCCTTAGAATCTAAATATCAAGTGATTACATTTTTTAAATTTTTTTTCTTCAGACAGTACAATAACCAATTGATAATTGATGTAGGTGTAAAATAAATTTTATTATTTCCGAAGTTTGGCAAACCCATTGTTTACGTAAATTCGATATTTCTTTTTTCCTTTAATTTTCAACACATCGTGTTTCTTCTGATTTCTTTTTCTTCTTTCTTTTCTTTTCTGCCGCTTGTCATGTTTGATTAATTTGTACGACTATATTTGTATGGAAAAGGGCTTATTTCATGCTGTGGGAATTTGTAGCCTGATCCTTTATCATAATTTAGCAAATAAAATATGCTTAAACTAAAGACCAAACAAAATGCACAAGTGAACAAACTGATAACCTTTGGGTATCTGTTACAGTATCTGTGTAGAATCGAGTACAGCTTAACTCGTCCATGTTCGATGAGACATTTCTTGCTTAAAAGCCCGATATATTTCGTTAAAATCGCTCCTGTTCCTTTACAGCCATTTGGATGTGCGTCGTATACCACATAAACAGTGAAGGTTGTTAAGGCGTACAGGGATAAGCAATTACGTAGAGGACTACTCAAATTCCGTTACAACGTCTTTTACACATCGACTTTACGACAGCGTAAATACTGCAAATCACACTTAAATGAACGATTAATTATACACTTGTAGCAAATTGACACCTCTTAGCTCCCAAATGTTATGTCCTAGCTTAATGTGATCACATAGCTTCAGACCCAGCTCTCAGCCTTTTGATCACATAACTTCAGACCCAGCTGTCAACCCCTCTTGATCATTTTTAGTTCAGATATGTAATGATTGCGCACTCTACTATATAATGTACAAAATATTTCTAAAAGTCCGTCTTTGAATGTGAAGTAAACTCTCTCTCTCTCTCTCTCTCTCTCATAATATTTGCAGGCACTCCTCTAATGGCTAAGGGATTGTGGGCTAAAACACTGTACAGCTTTACGAATTTTACCGTCAACCTTTTCCGCAAACTAAAAAACCCAACATGTAAGTTCAGAATATTGCATAATTAAGCCCAAACACTTAGAAAAAAAGAATGGGAATATGCTAATTATGATTGAATAATAAATATCCATTCTTTGATTGACCTAATAAATTACACATACTTTTTTATCCATGACACGCTGTGAAAATTCTCAAATCGCGCGAGAACGATTCCTTTGCAGTTTTATATTTTCCGAATTTTTCTGATTCTTAAATCGCTCACAGACACTTCAGGAATCGCTCTGCACAGTTTGATAATTCCCAGAATAACGAGAATTTGAAAATTTCCATGGTCCTCAAGGCCGTTCGTGAATCTTGCAATCCCCCCCCCCTCTCTCTCTCTCTCTCTCTCTCTCTCTCTCTCTCTCTCTCTCTCTCTCTCTCTCTCTCTCTCTCACACACACACACACACACACACATCCCCATTTCCTAACTCGTCCCTCAGCAGACTATCAAACTTAATAATCATCTACAACCGTATTCTAATCAATCACTCCCAAAACTTTCATATCCGTATATCTTGCAGTGTAGGAGGATACATTCATATACTTTATTACAAATGGACGTACGCACTGACGATTCGCTGGGAAAGATTACCTTATCCACACTGTTTATGTTTTTAAATGTGCTTCTCTTGCATGAAATTGAATTCCCATCAATAATTATCAGGATCAAACGTTATCAATTAGCAAAAAATTTTAGTTTTCATTTTAAACATCTTGACTTTTGTAACCTGAATTTAAATAAATGTTTTATTAATAAACAGAATAAAAGAAATTAAACGTGTACCTATTTCATACAGTTTTTTAATTTCATATCATAAGCGAAAGATTTAGTCCATGTAATGGGTGTTATAATTTCTTCAATGCTATTTGTAAATCTAGATGACTGTCAGTGATTTGTAATAATTGCCATTGTATGCAATCTATTCGGACATCAAGTACAATTTTCAATTTTATTACAACTAACATAAAAGGTAAGTTTTATAATCGTGGTAAAAAGTTTGAATGCTGTATTGAATAAATCAATGAATAAAAAAATTTTTCCGGTGGAAGGTCATTTTATCTTACACAATACAAAGAAATGATCGTACCATTACTAAAGAAAAAAGCGTGTTTTATGAAATAATTGTACAAAGCATACTGTGTTATGACTACTGTAAGATTCTGTCATCAGAAGTCACCAATGCTCTGACTGAAACTCTTGAACTTGAAAAACTTTTGGGATCAGTGAACTCTGGAGAGATAGAAAGAAGTAGTGCTATATTAAGGAGTGATCGATGCAATCTGAAGGTAATTTTGTATGCATGTTTACACCAAATACATTGTCCTATTCACATTTACTTGCACACAGTCTTTAATGACAATATATTATTATTTCACACATATTCGTGTCATTTTAATGTGCATACTCACACATGGGTAGAATTTCTAAATATAGTTGACACAGTCATCAATTCTGTATTTTATTTCCAAGAGCCATTCCGGAATCTTTTAAATATATATATGGTTTCTTATTTCAACAGGAAGTACCATCAGAATTTATAACCTTTAGCCTTAGCCTTTAGGAAAATTTTCACGTTTTGCGTACGATGAATTTTTTCGACTATACAATACTTTATGTCTGTTGAGGACAGGTCACAATAACCTATTTACCATTCAACTAGGGAAAAATCAGGAGGTAAAAAATCATGCAATTGGAATATTATTTGATTCAATTCAATTTAATTCAATTCTGTTCCCTTTTTTTCCAAAAGCAAATTGCATATAGACTGTACAGTATGAAACTCAATAAGGACAAGCATTGTACAATATATGTTAGGTAGTGAAGAAATCTAAATCAAGTGGAGGTGATGTTGATACCACGCAGACACGTCAGTCTGTGCCATTCAAAAATACAAGACAATAATGTCAACGTAATCTGATATGTTGGCTAAGATTAAAAGAAACAAGAATACTTTCCATCGTGAGTTCAGTTGGTCAATCAGCTACTGCATTGCTGCTCCAACCGCACGGCTGAAGCAATCCTTAATATTGTCTATCACAGTGAATAGGTTACCGCGTGCCTAAACTCCGTTATTCACGGCATTAATGACAGCAATTAGTGTATTTATATTAAATTAGCATACCTAAGATTGTACTCGCAAAGAAAGGATGCAAAAACTAATCTATGCTTTTTGTTTCCTCCTTTCAAATCCCTCCGAACCCATTTTCTAACCCGACCATTAGCATATGTGTCAAACTTAATGTACATCTATAACATTATTTGAATCAATCACTCTCAAAACTTTCTTAGCCACATATCTAACGGTGTCGGAGCAGGTTTTCATTTACTTCATTACAAATGGACGTACGCACAGATGATAAATAGGAAATATTACATAATCCCCCCCCCCCTTTTAAATGAGCAGAAAAATAAATTGAGCGTGTACCAATTTGATGCAGTTGTTGTTTTTAATCTCATATTAAAGCAAAAGATTAAGTCTATGTAATGGCTGTGGCAATTTTTTAAATGCTAAACTTAAAGATTTGGTAAATCCAGATGGTTGTCAAAACGCGCAAGATGTAGCCCATGTGATCGTGGTAAAACAGTTTTAATTCTGTATTTTATGAAAATATAAAAATAACATTTCATCCTGGAAAATCAACTGTTCTTACACAATACAAAGAAATTATCGTTCTATTACCAACGAAGAGACCGTGCCTTACAAGCATACTATATTATGACTCCTGTAAGATTCTGTCATCAGAAGCCAACACTGCTCTTATCGAAACTTTTGATCTTGAAAGCTTCTGGGATCAAATACAGAGAGAGAGAGAGAGAGAGAGAGAGAGAGAGAGAGAGAGAGAGAGAGAGAGAGAGAGAGAGAGAGAGAGAGAGAGATGTCTATTAAACGTGCAGAAAATGAAATATTTTTAATTTGAACGTCATTATGCTTGCATGTTCATACCAAACAACCTTGTCTTGTTGACAGTTTCATGCATGCCATCTTGAATGAAAACTTAATATTAGGTTACACATATCCATATAGTTTTAATGTACATAGGTGGGTTGTCTGAATATCTTCGATACAAAAATAATTCTATAGTAAACCTGACACAATGTCACAGTAGATATGCAAAAGCACTATGAGAGAGAGAGAAATCTTTCACGACATAATAATTAGATACATTTAATAGGATCTTTGTTTTATACATATTATTCTTCGATTTAGCATATTTTGGTTCAAGAGATCAGAGATTCCACTTACACAGCATCACAGCAACTACTACAATTGGCAAACGGGTCTCTGTCTTTTCGTACATTAAAACCTGTTCTTTGTTATTCTTCTGTATGATCAATTTATCCAATTATCTATTCATTCACATATTTGTGTATTTGTTTATTGTTCAATTCATTTTTTTTTTCATTATGTTTCCTTTTTCTGCTTTCCTTTATCCGCCAAGCTTCTCACCCCTTCTCTTCTCATTCTTTCATTATTTAGTTTTTCCTTTCTTTTTCTTTCCAATATAGCGCCTTGCATGTTTGTTTGTCCATTCTTAAGTCCATCCCTCCGTCACAAAATCTTGTGTGCGAAGTTACTTTCGCGGTGTAGATCGTTCAGACGTTATGATTCAAAAAATGTTTCCGTAATGATAGAAACATTATAAATTTGGTTGTGTTAAAGTTGTAAATTATGACAATGACGACAATGATAATGGTGATAATGATAAGTATGACAAAGACGACTTTGTTGATGACTTATTCTATTTAATATATTTTAGACGGGTTGATAGCAATCTATTTAATGACGAAGATCTCTGTGAGGCTTGGCCAGGACAACCAAGAAACAACAAATATGCAATCTTTAACAGGTAAACATAAGTAATGATACATTACTCTTGCAGACGATTATTCGTAACAAATATATATGTGGGTGCAATGCAAGTAGAAAAGAATATATTGGTTTTAATAATATTTATTCCAATAAAGGCATAATATATAATATAAACATTCCTAATCGAATTATTATTGTGGATGTAGCAACAACACAAAATGTGTTGTACTAAGCTATCTGCTCGTACAGGCAAATACATGTAAATATCAGAAAAGAAAATATATACATGTAACTGACATGAGACTTAGTGTTGAACCAGGACAAAAACAATTAATTTAAGTAGAAATTTAAATAAAAATGTAAATTTTAAAAAGCATTTTAAACATAAATAAAACTGTCATACAAATTTATAACATGAAACTACCAAATTATAGACAGCAAAGTTGACCAATGAATTATATCTATCCAAAATATAGCTTGGATCTATGCGATTCATAATATTTGGTCCAGTGGCAGTGAAGCATGGTATACACACTAAAGAAACAATGACAAGTGTTGTGTTCCAAATTTATTAAGTCAGATACACAGTACGCTTTTAGGATAGATAACAATACATTTCAATTACCCATAGTGACGGGACCAGTATCATGTTTTCTAGCTAAAACGTAAAGCGTGTGAATGTCAATTGTCATAAAAGGTGGTTCTGTAATTGAAAAAAATACAGCTGCAGGTAGGCTATACCTTGCTGAACAGTGTTGTTAATCTCTCTGATAAATACCGAAGTAATGTCTTCGAGGTACTATATCCCAATGTGGTAGCATGAACTAATCCTGGTGACTTTCGCCGGATACATTGGACATGACATAATGAGGCATTGGTATCACCACCTGGCTGCTTTGTAGCATCCAAGTTAATCCAACTCTTTCGGATTTTTCCAAATACCAGGTCAGACCTGAAAAGAGATAACATGTGTTTCTTTAATCTCAGAGATCACTAAACTGTAGGTAAATTAAACAAAAGTGTGCCAGATATGGAGATTTCAAAATGATAAGTGTACAAGCATAGAAAAACCATTAAAAACTGTACATAGTGACACTCTGAAATGTGAAGCATTGAACATGTATTAAAGTGACTATTCATCTAGAAAATATTCTTCCAGAATGTTTATCAGAGTATGTTAGTCACTACAGGTTTAATAACTATAGAGCCACACCAGCTATCATAACGTTTAAGTCAATGGGGGTAGTGGAGGTGATCATTTCCGCAACAATGAGTACATGACAATATACAGGGAGGTTTAGTGGCAAAGTACCAAATTAAAACATATTACCATAAGTAAGTTAATTCAATAAGTAAATAATATTTAAAGACATTTCAATTGAATATGACCTATTATGCGCCTGACAGATCAATTATAAATACAAGTATATCCTATATCCTCGACTATATGTAAATTTCTGATCCAAAAAAACAATTATAAACAAGGATGGATATTTTTTCATGTGTGACGTGTAACCGTGTCCTTATTAAGATCAACAGTACAAAAATTAATTCGAATGATCTTTTTGAACATTTCTTGTGTATTTTTAACAGTATCAGTGAAAAATATTTATGTACAATGGTTCATTAGAATGTGAGATCAGTTTATGTTACAATGCCGCACTCTGTCAATCAATGTCTCAATCAAAATTAACAATAAAAATGAATGTATTCTATGTGAAACTTACTTGACTTTGGCGTTTTCCTACATCCAACTATTATTAAGACCAGGGTAAATCACATTTTATCCGTTTGACATATATTTCTTTTCATATTTCTCATTCTCTGACAGTTTAAAATGGCTTTGTAGACTTACTGAGTGGACTGCACTTCTGAGTCTTTATATCAGGCTTCTCGTGAAGAACCATGGAACAATTTTCATAAACATTTGTTGTAAACTATTTAGCAGATATGTGTTATTAATATAACACACCATCATAAGCACATAAGTTAACTGCTTGGACCCATAATAAATAGTGTAAATCACCTACAGGCAGGATATCAACTAGAATGTTTTCTTCGTGTGTTTTGAATAAAGGCCCTATTCTGACTTTCAAGTGAGGAAACGTTGAAAATGAGGCTGTGAAAAGCGAATAGAAATACAAAAAATGTCACTTTACTTCATATGTAATTATACAAATCTGTCCATATTTCAATGTTTAAATTTTTAAAATTTTCAATCAAAACTTTTTAAATTTAAATTTAATTTTAATAAAAAAATATTAAAGTATACGAAATATGCAAGAAGTGTGGGAATTTTCAGGTTTGTGGCTTGGGTAGTGTGACGAGATTGAGAGATATAAGGGCAAAATAACCCTCCCCCACCCCATTTGTATGAACCACTGACATGATTCAGTAATCCAAATCAATAATATGTTAATCAAAAGTATCTTCCTAGACAGACATCCAGCTTTTTTTGGAGAGGCTTACTGTTAAAAAAAGGAAAGTGCCATGGGTCACAGATTTAACTTCCGGGACAGCATCGTTGCCTGATTACTCACTGTGCTCTGTAGCCATAATACACACAGACAATGTCTGATTACTCAATGTGCTCTGTAGCCACAATACACACAGACAATGCCTGATTACTCACTGTGCTCTGTATCCAAAATACACACAGAGAATCACACCATAATCCTCATATTTTTAAGAATAAACAATTTTCTCTAAACCAGAACCTAAATCTAAGACAAAGATGAAAAAAAAAAGAAAAAAAAAAAAAAAGCAAGAGTGGAAAAAAATTACTCTAAAAATAAATAGGGACTGTAGGAACTGCTCCAAAAGTAGTTATTGTGTATTGAGTCCATATAAGAGGTTCCCATATGTATTAAGCATAAGGCGCATACTCTGGTTCCAGTTTTGGTATTCACTATTACCTCGTTTTTATGCACCAGATTAAACACGTCTGCGAATTTACATACGCATACATGATATTTACATACGTATGTACGTTTTGTCATATGAACGGATTTGTAAAAGTATGTCAATTTGCATAGTGTGTAAATTTGCACCATGTCTGGAGGTAGTGCAAAAGGAAATTTGCATATATGTAAGTTTGTACCGTGTGCAAATTTGGGCATGTCAACGCATTGTAAAATATACACACATATTTGAATTGATACTGTTAAAAATGCTGTAGTGATTAATATTAGAATTTTGTACAGGTTCATTGTACACAATGCGTAATGGATAATGGCTAATAAGACAAAGGAACTTTTATGTCATGCATGCATTTCTATATACCTGTCTGACTATTCTATAAACATTTTTGTCAAGATATGTTAAAAGAGAGACGGATAGATAGATAATTGCATGCTATATATGTGGGTGGATGAATGCATATACGTATGGAAGCACTTGTAATATGTAATTCTTTTTTTTACAGATTATCCTCCAATATGACAGAGACATTATTTTGCTTCGAGATCCGCAATTCCACCGGCACAGCTATTGCAGGTTTTGCAACAGGGAGTAAACGGATATTTATCTTTTTATACATTAATACATTTTTTATTATATTCTGTTTCAATTTTTCTCCTTTTTCATCACTCCATCTATTTATCTATTCATGTATTCTGCTATTTTTGAATTAATTTATTCCTCAGTTAGTTTTCCCATTCTTTACATTCCTTCTTTCCTTTCTTTGTTCGTTGAGCTTAGTAGTAGGGTGGGGGTATTGATGCCAAAATTGGGCACTTGATGCCTTTACGGGAGTTTAACATGGCGGGGGCACTTGATGCCTTTACGGGAGTTTAACATGGAGGGGGCACTTGATGCCTTTACGGGAGTTTAACATGGCGGGGGTCTCTATAGGGACAACGGGAGGGAGGGAAATAGAATTAATCTTTCATGAAAAAGGGTGGTCCTGTTGTATGCCTCCCAAATATTTAAGATATGTTATGTTTTGCTGCACACGCCTTGCGGCTACAAACAATGTTACAACATTTCCCAAAACCGAAGACGGGAGAACAGTAAAAACACGTCTTGTTTTATCGACAGTCTGAAATGGACTGACTGAAAATACATTGTTACAGTTTTCATGAACGCATGTTTGGGCTCAAGAATGAGAGTGTAGAATAGGACGGGTTATAGAGTGCAGAATTGGATGGGTCATACTCGAGTCATTCTTACACCGTAAAGCTATGTGCTTGTTTGTTTTGTTTGTTTGTTTGTTTTTTTTTGTTTTTTTTTTGTTTCCTTCTGAAAACGGTAGATCTAGAATTTTTTCGTGACACATTGCAGTGACAAAATAGGAACAAAGCTAAGATACCTGACATGCACAAGAACAACTAAACTCAAGATTTTATATGAGCCAACGATTGACCTATGGAAGAAAAATCGTTGTACAATTTTTAAAGGTTGCAAGTTTTTGAAAAAATTACAAAACTAACGTCACATTTCACATAATCATTGTGACTACTGCCAACATTTGTGGAGAGGCATCTTAAAACGGGAACAGATACCATTATCATTTCAATCGAAATCATTGTATAAGAAACTTAATGTTTGTGAAACAGAGAGAATTGACATTACGACGGAGAGAGAGAGAGAGAATATTTTATTCCTACTTTTAAAAATATCACGACACTTACCTTTTTTTATGGTATATTTTCCTTAAGAAATTTCAAAATCACACATTCCATTTTTAAAAAATCACATCGATAGGAAAAAAATCCTCTTTTTTCGGTAAAATATCACAAGATTGAATTGGAGACATAGTCTACTAAAATCCTTCTTTTGAAAACGTAGATGTAAAATTCTCACAAAATAATACATCCAAACGTTCTGTGATGTATTTTGACTTAAGGCTGATACACTTTCCATTGATCACAAATTATACGATGGGGTTGTGCACAGAACATTAGATTATAATGGTCTAGACTAAAAGTAACACTAAACTTCCGAAATTGTTAGCGGAGACTGAAAATAATCCTGAAAAAAAAAAATGGAAAAAATTGGCTGACTAAAAAATAGTACTAAAATTTCGTAACTCATTAAAAAATATTTTGTTATTTTATATTTTTTTATATACAAACCCAAATAAACCCAAAACCCAAACCCAAACCTAACACACTATCCCAAATGCCTTGTGTGCTGCCTAAAAACCCCCAAAACCTGCTATCAGACGAAAGGGTATGACAAAGGGATGAAATCACGCCAACATACTATCCAACATATAAACCATCCATTTTTTTTACTTTTTTAAATTTTTTTTTATATATCAAACACAAAACTTACACACACTACACAACCCTTTTTTTATTTTTTAAATTTTTTTTTTTTATCCAACACATACACCACACGATCCATTGCGCTGACCTAAAAATAGGGTTCAGATCGACAGTGAGATAATAGATAGAGGGGGGTGACTTCAGATCGATAGAAAGAGAGAGATAGAACATAATCATTATTATTTCAAATTCAATAAAAAACCACACAACACCATATTTTTTTTCAACAATAACAATAATAATAATTATATTTTATTTAATTTATATACATTATGTTACTCCTTGTAATAAAAACAATTTCATATAATTCCAATACAGTTCAATTCATTTTTATATTATTACCATTTCATCGTCTTCTTGTTCTGGCACTTCAGTAAGATTCTTGTCTACAATTCTCTCATAACTTTCTTCTGGACTCTCATTGATAAACTCCAACTTAATAAAATGTCCATTATCATCTTGAATCCACTTCCGTTTTTGACAAATCCTGTAAACTTCACAAGGATTTAATCCAAAACACCTTGCCACATCACGAATGGAATCCATTCTACTATATAATCCTGAATTCAAGTCAGTTAATTTCACAGGTCTCACAAATCCTTTAGTGACTTGACTCTTCTTCTCTGGCTCTTCCCATCTAGATTGAAATCTTTTCTGGAACTTCTTCGAAAAGACTGACTTATAAATCCCCTTACAGCAACGGTAGATACTTTCTGTATGACAATCAAAATATTGAGTAGCCTTTGTCATACTTCCAAATCTTCTTTCCTCAGTCTCACCAACAAACTGGCACAACACTCTTCTACCACTTCCAAAATTAACTCTCCTTTTTTCTTTATCATTCTTCACATGCTTGTGTAGACATGTTTGTTCACTAGCAGTCATCACTTTAAGATTTTCTATTCTATCATCATCAAGTACATCATTGAGATGTACCACTCTACTCTGTCTTGGTAGATCCAGTCCATTTACTGCTTCAAAGACAAATCTTCCTCGATTTGTAATTTTCCTCTTTTTTCCTTCCTTACCAGCAACCTGAATATCTATCATTCCAGTTGATCTCAATCTTCCTTTGACTTTCCTTCCAGACTTCAAATGATAGACATTTCCAAGTATGTCTGCAGCATATTTATCATGCACTTTATGAACGTACTTATTCAATTGAATTCCAAAATCTCTTTTTTGTGAACGTGGTGGACATTCTGAAGGCCAATGTCCTTTCTCTTGGTAGATATAGCAAGTATCTTGACTTTTATCTCGATCGCAGTACTTTTCCATCTTCACAGTTTGAAAGTACAATCTCAAAGACTGATTCTGAAGGTACGAAGGTCTCTCTTTATATACTCTCCAACGTCATTCTTTCTACGTCATTCTTGGCTTCGCGGTGTTTACACTTCATGACCCTGAATCTAAAAAACCACATGACCTAAAAGAAACTACTTTTGATAAAAAAACCAAAGTTCACTTTCTGTAATGCTTGTGTGGCTTGAATCTAAACACTGGAGTCATAGTTTCCTTTTCTTTTTCATTCTCACTCTTTCTCTTGTGTTTCTTTAATTTCTTCTTCATAGGAATCCTGTTTTCCTTTTCTTCTTCTTCTTCTTCATTCTCACTGTCTTCCATTCTTCTTACTCTCTTCTTACTTTTCTTGATGATATGTTCTTCTTCTTCTTTTAGGTTTGTTGATTTTGAATCGGTTTCCTCCCTCTCCTCTGCTAGAGTTTCTTCTTCTTCTTCTTTATGAGGACATTCATAAGACCAATGTCCTGGTCCTTTACAATGATAACAGATATCTTTTCTTCTGTCTCTCTTTTGCTGTTGACGTTGTGGACATTCTGGAGCCCAATGTCCTTTCTCTTGACAGATATAACAAGTATCTTCACTTTTATCTCTGTTTTGGTGTTGCCGTTGTGGACATTGTGTAGCCCAATGACCTTTCTCTTTGCAGATATAACAAGTATCTTGTCTTTTATCTCTGTTTTGGTGTTGCCGTTGTGGACATTGTGTAGCCCAATGACCTTTCTCTTTGCAGATATAACAAGTATCTTGTCTTTTATCTCTGTTTTGGTGTTGCCGTTGTGGACATTGTGTAGCCCAATGACCTTTCTCTTGGCAGATATAGCAAGTATCTTGACTTTTATCTCGAACGCAGTACTTTTCCATCTTCACAGTTTGAATGTACAATTCCAAAGACTGATTCTGAAATTCTGAAGGTACGAAGGTCTCTCTTTATATACTCTCCTCTCTCTATATAAAGGTGCCTGGGTGAAAACTGAATCAGTTTCAAAGTAAAGTTCAAGATGAAAAGATCACACCCAAACCATGATAAAACAGAAGAAGAACAAGAACAAACCATGAGGCCACGACGACAAAGGTATTCCGTGCCGCCTGAAACACCCTTAGAGGAAGTACTGGCTCAAGTCCATGCCAGTGACTTTGAAGATGAAATGAGTGAACAACAACCTGAAACCCAAACTTCCAAACCACCACTGTCACCCAAAACCAAAACCACTACTACTACCAACACCAGAACCCCTTACCAAGAAAGTCCTACTACCGTGGCTCCTGAAAATTACTATCGGATTCGAGAGACACAAAAAATCACTTCTCGAAAATTTAGGACCACGGCCTATACACATACGGTTCACTTCAAAGACTTCAAGTCCGAAGAACCTCCCGAGAAAGCGGCGCAGTTCATTAGCGATTTGTGGGAATCTGTCTTAATCAACTTGAAACGGCAATGTGGAGCTAAAGAAGAGGATCGGTTGAGACTAGCCATCCATCATGACCAATTGAAGAGTCCTGTTTGGATTGAATTTAGCAGTCCGGAAGAATTAACACCAGATAAAGTCATGTCCAAAATAGAACATGTGCAACAATCCAACGACAAGTTTACCATCACCGATGGAAAGGCCACACTTTACTTGACTCACGTTTCCCCTCCTTGAGGAAGTGGACGAAGTAGGAAACCGTTACTGGTGGACGATATTCGAAGTACCAAACGCAGTGTCGTCCAAATCGACAATACTCAAGACCAGATGTGCTTTGCTCGGGCTATTGTGGTGGGACGAACATATGCCAACAAGAACGAGAGCAAAGAATGGAAAAGAGCCTGGAATAACATTCGACAGTCGGACAGAACCAAACAACGAAATAAAGCAGAACTCCTGTTGCAACAAGCAGGCATCCCTAACCAGCCAAGTGGTTAACTTTGAGGTTTTGAAAAATGCTTTGCTGTCTGGACAAGTGGAAGACTTTCGAGTGCACACGTTAGAACCTCACAAGATTGTACGCCTACCAAATCATAAAATAGTGACTCGACCTGTTCAAAAAGTGTATCGTATCGTGTACCAAAAAAGAGTGAGACTTCCAGATCACACCACTTTACCTTACGGACACGCCGATTTGGAGAAGTATAAAAAAGGAACCCCTTCCAAACCTAACCCTTCATTCTCACTTTCAACGTTAACCAAGAAGCAAGAAGAAAAAAAAGATGAGTCACCACGACTTGGAGTGTGATGCAGTACCATGCGATGAAACGGATTCTGTACGGTTTGGTATTGACGTTAATGACAACAAGGTGAATGTGGATCCCTATTTGCATATCAGAATACCTGTGACTTTACTTGGTTATTCCAAGTATGAAAGTCGACTGGAGTCATTCCAAGACAAGTGGCCAAAATTTCTAGAAGGACCTAAACCGGAAGGTTTAGCTAGATCTGGATTTAAATACACGGGAGAAGGAGATATAGTTCAATGTTTTAGTTGTGGTCTGAAACTTTGCCATTGGGAGCCTACCGACTCAGCTTACATTGAACATGCCAGATGGTCTCCGCACTGTCAGTTCTTACCTTTAGTCGCCTTAGAACAGTTCGGGTACGATGAGCCAGATGCCAAACAGAAGAAGAAGTAGTTTTTAAAAAAAATTCCATGTCGGAGGAGAATACTTCTTCTTTAGAAGAATACGGAAACTTTACCAGAGTACATTCGTGGCTTGCCTTTGGAAGTGCGCGAAAAGATTTACCAAGAGTTTGCCAAAGATCTAGCCCGTCACCACTAAGTGTCTATTATTAGACACAGCCTGGCTATAAAAGAGTGGGTATGCCTGAACTCTACACGCCACTCGTGAAACGGATTCCGTGGAAGGAAAGCATAGATAAAATTAAGACCTTAGAGGATTATAAAAAAGTGATACAAGAACTGTGTCCATTAAATTTTGGACGTTATGTGGTATGTGTCTTAGTGACTTCTTATCTTGGAATTCGTTTTCCAGGACATTCGTTGTGGACTATTTTTGAGGACAAGTGTTTGCCTTGGATTCTTTTGAACGATCCGTGGTTGTTTTGGACTCAATTGTTGTTGAGTTCCAAAAAACAATATGACCCTGTGTTCTTCTTCGGACTTAGTAGAAGAAGATGAAGACTATAAAAACTTAATTTTATCAGTCCACGAAAGACACATTGTACGTAAAGCGTTGAGAGTGGTAATGAAAATTAGTGACGCACTTCCATGTGAAGAAGACATTCGTCACACTTTATCTGTGTATAAAACATTTCAAGAAGTGTGTTTTGCTAGTGAGTTACACCAACACCTTTTCCATTGGAAAGATGTACGACCCTGGATAAACCTTGGTTTCCAATATTGGTTACAAGAAGTGGCCCAGTTCAGCAAAGATTTGGCCACTTATCCATAAGGTTCTAAAAGTGAAAAAAGGGGAACCTCGATGGGAAACCCTAAAAGAAGAAAAAGAAGAAGAAGTACCTGACACCACCACTGTGTGGTTCCAATACCTCTTGAGGAGGAACACCACCCTTCTTTACCACCACCACCGCTACCGTCAGAGGATTCAAAAAAACAAAAGACGACCAGAAGAATGTCACCCCAAAACACAGTGTCTTTCATGACTAGGACACGAAACTATTGTTGTACATTGACGTGTTTATATGACAGTTTGATGGTTTCCGTAGGAGCCTTCATTGTGTACCTGATGATTTTACTTGGCTATTTTCTCACTCGTACTGTAAAAAATGAATGACTTGTAAAAAAATATGTTATTCGTTGGTTGGTTGGTTACTTTTTTTTCTCTAAAAAATAAACGTGTATGAAAATCGTATAAAATGCCTTGGGTTTTTTGTCTTCTTCTCAAAAATCTTCTTACCTCAATCATGGCTACATCTTCTTCTACCTCGTCTACTACCTCTTCTATGGTGAAAGTGATTGACGAAAAGTTAGATCGTCAAAGTTGGAATGCTTTGTGTCTGCGCCATCCATTTAACATGTTGATTGCTGGACCCAGTGGTTCAGGCAAAACCGAATTTGTCAAACGATTGATCGAACACAAAACTGATTTGTTTGATCGTCCACCTCAACGTATCGTGTGGTGTTACAAAGAGTGGCAACCGTCTTACACGTTATTGAAAGAAAGTCAAGGAGAAACCATTTCGTTTGTAGAAGGCATCCCTCACGAAGACGATGGAATCGTGTCTGACGTGAGTCAAACTCATTTAGTTATTTTTGATGACATGTTAGGAGAAGACGAAGAAGAAATTAAACTTTGGTTTACACGAAAAGGTCACCATCGTAATGCTAGTATTGTGTACATAACACAAAATTTATTTCAACAGAGTAAAGCCCATCGAACCATTAGTTTGAATGCTCATTACGTGGTCTTGTTTAAAAGTCCCAGAGACAAATCTCAAGTACAAGTGTTAGCCAAACAGTTAGGAGCTCCTTGGCTCAATTATGCGTACGACGATGCCACTCAAACCCCTCACGAGTATTTACTCATTGACTTAAAACCGACCACTCCTGACTATTTGAGATTTCGTGCCAGTATCTTTCACTCTTGGAGTGAAGAAGGTGGTCCTGTCATTTACACGGCCCCTTCAGCTCATTTTTTTAAAAAAACTATAAAAACAACCTACGACGTCATTTCTGTCTCACACTCTTTTTGGAGAGAAGATGACTTCCTTTCAATCTCATCCTTCGGCTAAATTGATTCGTGCCTTGTATGGCATCAGTCGTGAAAAAAATGCACAAGTCCGTGCTCATTTGTTAGAAGCGAGTCTGAAAGAAGTGTTACGATGGTTTACTTTGACGGCACGTCAATTACTACAAGGCATCATTCACATCCCTCATCAAACTCAACGTTTTTTTCAAAAACATAAAGGAGTATTGTCACAACTGGCTGATCCTAGAATCGATTCACGGACTAAAAAACAAATCATTTTAACTCCTGGTGGAAGTGGTTCTTTAGGAGGGGTTATGATTCGTTCCCTTTTGAAATGGGATCCTAATGATACCAAAACCAAAACAATTCCTAAAAAGAAGAAGAAAAGTCCAAAGAAGAAGAAAACCAGCCCCAAGAAAAAGAAAAGTCGTACCCAAAAGAAGAAAACCACACCTACTGCCACCACTAACACCCGACGTAAAAGAGGTACTGCTGCCAGGACGCAAACGTACACCCGCAAGACACCACCACCCTTACCATCACCACCAGCAGTGACAAGGTCTCCTTTGGCATCCACTTCTTCCTCTTTGTCTTCTTCACCCCCTTTTACCATGATGCCTGTCAAACCAGACTTAAGATCCGTGTTTCCTAATTTGATGCAAAAATGGAAACCTATTTCTAAAGTTACCCCGTCGGGGCCGTCGACTTCAGCTGATTTAGCCATGGCAGCAGCCACCCACAAAGTACCATCCCCTAAAACCAAAGTCCAAGAAAGAACTGGCATCTTACAAAGTTTAGTGGATTTATCCAAACAAGAATTGAGACGATTTGGTCCCTTGAAAACACCTCAACGTCGAGTGAGACCTGTCGTGAAGTTGGTACGTCGTACAGACAATCAGTGGAGACGTGTTCCAGTATAAAATAGAAGGGTGAAAGGCCAAAAGACTTCAGACTTGTTTTCTACCGACTTAAAAAGATGGCTCCCAAACGTGTACACCACCACCACCAAGAAAAGAAGAAAACCACCAAAAAAGGACGACTTCCCCCTCGTCTGGCTAAACATTGGGATGTCTTGTCTGTCTTGAGCAAATCCAATTCTCCCATGCGAAAACAACTCATTCAAACAGCTCCTAAAGAAATCATTGATACCGTGTGTGAATGTTGTTTGAACGTGTTGAAAGGAACGGTACCTTTGTCCAAGATACAGAAACAAAAATTAGGGAAACATCGGAATGTTCTTCGTCAAATGGTGAAAAAGAAAATACCTCTTCAACAAAAGAAAAAAATGTTGGTACAACGAGGAGGATTTCTACCTATGCTGTTAGGACCATTGTTAAAAATAGCCGCTCCTTTGTTAGGAACGATTGCTGGACCACTTTTAGGAGGGGTCATGCGATAAAAAAAAGAAGATAAAAAGGACCACCCTTCTCTGAAAAGACCACACCTTTTTGGTACCTTTGAATGAAATGGAAGGACGAAAACTGACTTTAGTACCTTACAAACGATGGATGGAATTTCATCGTTGGAACGAACAACGGATACCTCATTTACCACCCAATCCTAATCTTAACGAAATGTCTCAGTTACAACAAGAATTACAATCCCTGATGGAACAAAACAATGTGTCTGAAACAGAAAAAACCCAACGGTACGGTCAACTTTTACAACGTCTACAACTCTTTCGCCAAAAAGCAGTCGACGAAACAGCTTCACCCACTCTGAGAGATTTTAAGGCTCTGATGAAAAGCGAACCTAATGTGACCATCAAAAAAGAAAAAGAAGAAGAAGAAGAAGAAGAAGAAGAAGAGTTTTTACTAACTATACCTCGTAAAAAAATAAAAAAGTTAGCCACCCCAGATTGGATAAAAAAGAAAAGGTCTACCCCTTTACCCTCAGAAAAGAAAAAGAAAGAAGTAAAGAAAGAAGTCAAAACAGAACCGATGACCCCTGATGATCAAACTCCCTCTTCATTTACCCCAGTAGCACGTCGGACACGTAAACAACAACAATCCAAAAAGATACCTCACGAAGAAAAGAGTATTGGAACTTGGTTAACTTATTCTTGAGGAAAATCATCATGGAGAAACTGTTAGCTACCATTTATTACAATCCTGGTCATGCTGCTGGTTACGGAGGAGTTCAAAAATTATATCGAGCTGCTAAAAGTCAATTGAAAAGTGTACGTTTGCCAGAAGTACGACGATGGTTACAAGAACAATCAACGTACACGTTACACAAACCCATTCGACGTAAATTTTCTAGAAGTACTACTCAAGTGGAAGGGATCGATCATCAATGGCAAGCCGATTTAGCGGATGTCTCTCATTTAGCTACTTACAATCGTGGTTACAAATATTTGTTTTGTGTCATTGATGTGTTTTCCAAATTTGCTTGGGTCGTGCCTTTGACTTCTAAAAGCAGTACCGAATTGGTACGAGCCTTAAAATTGGTCTTGAAACAAAGTGGACGTCAACCTTTACGATGGCAAACGGACAAAGGTACCGAATTTCTAAACCAAGCTTTTCAAAAAGAATTGAAACAAAGACACATTCATTTTTTTACGACCGAAAATCCTGAAACCAAAGCCAGTATCGTGGAACGTTTTCAAAGAACTTTGAAAGAACGCATGTGGAAATATTTTACACATCAACATACTCTCAAGTACATCGACGTGTTACCTCGTTTGGTCAAAGCGTACAATCAATCGTACCATCGTAGTATTGGATGTACCCCCGAAGAGGTCAGCCCTGAAAACGAAGTGTCTGTGTTTGATAAATTATTCGGTTCACCCCAGCAGACCAAAAAAAAAAGAAGAAAAAGAAAACACCTTTGTTGAAGTTATTAAAGACGGGAGATTGGGTTCGCATCGGAAAAACCAAACGTACTTTTGACAAAGGTTATTTACCTAACTGGACTACCGAATTGTTTCGTGTCACTACCCCCGTCCGTGGACGTGATCCTCCCGTCTATAAATTGGAAGACATGCACGGTGAAGTACTCAAAGGAACATTTTACTTGCCTGAGTTACAACGAGTGACTAAAAAAGAAGATACCTTGTACGACATCGAAAGCATTCTCGAACAAAGAACACGCAAAGTAGGTAAACGACGAGTAGAAGAAGTCAAAGTACGTTGGAAAGGATATCCCCCTAGTTTTGATTCTTGGATTGCAGCTTCTCAAGTCGTCGACTATAAAAAGAAAAAGAAGTAAACTCACAACATGCCATTCAACACAGTAGCCACCCAGACGACTTCAACGACTCCTTCACAGAGTTCTTCTTCTCTTCAAGAATTACAAAAACAACCACTTTGGGTGTGGTGCGGAGAACGTGTGCCTAAAAATCAAATCGTCTTTTTCTGCCAAATCTTTGTAGTGTATTGTGTCATCGGAGCAGCTATTGCCAATTTGAGTTTACAACAAGGAGACAAACAATTGTGGACCATTTTACTGAGCAGTTGCATCGGTTATCTTTTACCCAGTCCCTCTTTGAAATTTACGACGACAGACAACAGCAGCCATAGCAACAACCACGTTAGTTCGACCAACGCCAGTTCACCTTCTTCTTCGTCCAGTCACCACCACAATACCAATTCTCTTTTGGAACCTTTTGAACATCCTTCTTCTGTTCACTTGAGTGACTCCTCGGACACCAGAACCACCACTTTGGAACTATGAATGACCAATTTTATTTAACTTTACCCAGTGACAGTTCCATGGATGTGTTTCCCAACAACAAATTATCTTGTTTCACGGCCAAATTACCTCAGGCCTTCCAATTGGATCACGACGCTCATTGGGAAGTGGCTTTGGTAGAAATCATTCATCCTACGCAAATCAAGAATGTGTCTGGAAATCAAACCATTTTTGACGTAGCAATCTATAACGAAAAAGTGCAAAAAGAGCTGGACGCTCATGATCCTGAAATTGGGAAAAAAATGAGTTCAAAAACTGACAATACTCCCTACTCGACCTATCGCATGAGAATTCCTGAAGGGTATTATTTTAGTGCTCAACATTTGGTGGAGACGATTGCGGCCGTCTTCGAAGCCCAATTTGGCAAAGCCTTGGAAAAAAACCAAAAATGGGTAGAGATCAAATACCATCCTGTGGCACGCCGTATCTGGATACAATTTTTGAAAGGGCATGAGGGAAAGCCATTCGACGAGAAAGAAGACAAACACTTACCCGCGCACGAAAGAAAATTCATGACCATCGGTTTTTCTGCTGGGTTGTTTGAAATTTTGGGTGGAAATAAAAAGTATCATGGTGAACGAACAATCCACACCAACACAGATTTCGGAGAGGCTTTTCGCACCCCTATCGAATTGAACGTTGGACTGAATTTAATGTTTGTGTACTCCGATGTGGTGGAGTACAACGTGGTGGGCCACACAGCTGCTCCCTTACTGAGAGTCATTCCTTTCAAAGTGGATACTGCTGCTGGTGCGTACGAAGAAGGTGGAAACACGTTTCACGTTCACCGTGAATTTGTACATCCTCATTATCTTCCAGTCAGTAAATCGTATTTTGACAGTGTCAACATTAGTATAAAAGGAGATTTGGGACAAGATGTACCATTCATTGACAAAGGAAAAGTCACGGTGAAACTACATTTTCGAAAAAAACAAGTTCTCTAACGAATTGTAACTAACCTCCCAAACAAAAAAAATGTATCCAGTGTACCAAGGAGTGACTCGACAACGAGGACATGGTTTAGGAGATATGTTAAAATCAGCATTTCGGACGGTAGCTCCTATTTTGAAACCGATGGTGACTCGAGGATTTCATGCCTTAAAAGATGCCGCTTTGACACAAGGAAAAGAATTTTTGCAAAATGTCCTCATCGACAAACAAAATCCAAAAGAAGCCTTTATGAGAGCAGTCAAAAATGTGTTGATGACTACTGGTAAAGATCTTTTAGGCCTCCAAGAAAATCCTATAAATACGCTTCACGCTTCAGACCCTGGCATTACTTCACAGCAGCAAGGACAAGGTAGACAGAGACGACAACAACGTCTAAATCCTTTCAAAGTTCATAAAAAAACACACGGCAGTTCCAAAAAGAATAAGAAAAGAAGAAGAACCGTCAGAGAATTAGACGTGTTTGATTATTAACTGTGAAAAAAAAAATGATGCACCGAGATTCTTGCGAATGTACCAAGTCAGAACTGGATATGTTTTCTATGCCTCCCACCATGATGACGATGCAAGAATCCCAATGGGTGGAATTTCATCCTGTATCGTCTTTGACGGAATCAGCTCCTATTGAATTTGAAATCAAAGGACAAACCGAAGATTACATCGATCTGAATAACAGTTACTTGTACCTGAAACTTCAAGTACAAAAAAATGACAACACCCTTCCTGGGGAAGCTGCCCGAGTGGCACCCGTCAATAATTTCATGCATTCCTTGTTCAGCGGAGTAGATTTGTACTTGAATAACAAACTGGTCAGCAGCAGTTTGGATACTTACCCTTACCGTGCTTATTTGGAAAATCTCTTAACGTATGGAAAAGAAGCCAAGAACACTCATCTGGATGCTTCGGTGGTCTGGAAACCTGACACCTCGGAAAAGTTCAACGACACAGAGCTGTCAGTACCGGCGAAGACTTCTGCTAATGATGGTGATAAATTCCAGCAGTCCCTCACAATGTGGGATTCAACGACCGTCGAAAGAAAATCAGACGAAGTTTAGAACTGATGGATCGTTTGCATTTGGACATGTGGTTGCAAGACAAGTATTTGTTGAACGGAGTAGATGTACGCCTGAGACTTAATCGCAGTAGTTCCGCCTTCCATTTGATGGCTCATGCTAACGAGTGGAAAACCAAAATCCAAGAAGCCAAACTTTACGTGCGACGTGTAGAAGTCTTACCAAAAGTAGCCAATGACATCAGTCAATCCTTGAGCAGAACCACTGCTAAGTATCCTGTGCGACGAGTGGAAGTGAAAACCTTTACCATAGCCGCTGGACTCCGATCCAAAGTCGAAGATCACATCTTCCAAGGACAGCTCCCCAAACGTTTGCTGATTTGCATCGTCAGTAATGCAGCCCTCAACGGAGTCCACGATCAGAATCCTTTCGAGTTTAAACACTACAACGTCTCCAAGATAGAAGTCAGTCGAGATGGCAAGACCTTGTGTACCAGACCTTTTGAACCTAACTTTAGCGACGGCCATAAAAATTACTTGCGATCTTACCTGAGCCTGTTTGAAGCCACAGGCCAGTTAGGGCGCGACACCAGCCACGGCATTTCGTACGAGGATTATGCAGGAGGGTATGCTTTGTGGGGATTTGATTTCACTCCGGACCAAGGCAGCGATGAAGGACATTTTCACCCTATAAAATCAGGCCCACTTCGTGTGGAACTTCAGTTTGGAGATCCTCTACCCGACACAGTGAACGTCGTCTTGTATGCAGAATTTGATAATACTCTAGAAATCAACAGTTTGAGAGAAGTGATTCTAGACTATTAGAAGAAGAAAAAAAAGATGCAACACGTAGAAGAAGAACCTATGGAAATAGATGAGGAATTTTGTGAGAAGTCACAAACTACCACAAATGATGATGATGACGAAGTCATTCATTCAGAACCTAAAACCGAGTTTACTGGATTTATTTCTCGATGGCCAGAACACGAAAAACAGTTAGTGTCCTGTTATGCTCAGGAATTGAGTAAAATAATTAACAGTCTAGTCCAAGAACAATGTTATGGATGTCAAATCGATCATCCTAGTCAGATACAACACGACCAATGTATGATGTTGACAGGTGAAGAACAATTGGACAACTATTTGGAAACGGCTTGGTCCCAGAACTCGGACGAAAAAGTGTTGAGACAATGGTATAAAGACTTGGTGAATTCTTCTTTTCCTCCTCCACTTACTCTTCTGGAGATCAGACGCATCGAAGGGCTCATTCAACAGAGTGCAGAACCTATCCGACGTGAATATTCGTGGAATTACAAGACAGATCAATTCAAGTTTAAAGTCAGGTGTGCATTAGTGACCTATTATTTCCATTGAAGAAAAAAAAAAAAAAAAGAAGAAAAAAATGGATACTAGAGAACTTTATTACTTATTGAATCGTAGTTCCTATACTTCTTCTTGGAATCCTGTGGTGTGTGCTAAAGATGAACTACCTCATCGTAAACCAAAAAACGTTCATGCCTATGTCATCAATACTGACGAAAGTCATCTACCAGGAACCCATTGGATTGCCGTGTACTTTCCCAACGATCACAATGTTGGTGTGGAATATTTTGATTCTTATGGATTACCTCCTTTGGAAAAAGACATCATCGAGTTTATGAGAAGAAATGCCGTCTCGACTCGATTCAATAATATGAGACTACAAGGATCAGATTCTATGGTGTGTGGACAATATTGTGTTCATTATCTTCATCAACGCAGTCTTGGATATTCCTTAGAACATTTACTGACTTATTTTGATAGTGACTATGTTCGAAATGATGCTAAAGTACAACAATGGTTTTGTCAACGTTATGGTTATCTCTTGTCTTTAGCTCACAATCGTAGTGTACATCAAAATGATGATGTAGATGTAGAAAGTTTAACATTTACTTTACCTTCCCAACGTTGTCAACCTTGTAAATATGTTCCTGTTTGAAAATTTATGGTTGAATGGTTAGTATTTTTATGTTAGAATAGTTATTGTTAATTAAAAAATGGTTATTGTTGAAAAAAAATATGGTGTTGTGTGGTTTTTTATTGAATTTGAAATAATAATGATTATGTTCTATCTCTCTCTTTCTATCGATCTGAAGTCACCCCCCCTCTATCTATTATCTCACTGTCGATCTGAACCCTATTTTTAGGTCAGCGCAATGGATCGTGTGGTGTATGTGTTGGATAAAAAAAAAAAAATTTAAAAAATAAAAAAAGGGTTGTGTAGTGTGTGTAAGTTTTGTGTTTGATATATAAAAAAAATTTTAAAAAAGTAAAAAAAATGGATGGTTTATATGTTGGATAGTATGTTGGCGTGATTTCATCCCTTTGTCATACCCTTTCGTCTGATAGCAGGTTTTGGGGGTTTTTAGGCAGCACACAAGGCATTTGGGATAGTGTGTTAGGTTTGGGTTTGGGTTTTGGGTTTATTTGGGTTTGTATATAAAAAAATATAAAATAACAAAATATTTTTTAATGAGTTACGAAATTTTAGTACTATTTTTTAGTCAGCCAATTTTTTCCATTTTTTTTTTTCAGGATTATTTTCAGTCTCCGCTAACAATTTCGGAAGTTTAGTGTTACTTTTAGTCTAGACCATTATAATCTAATGTTCTGTGCACAACCCCATCGTATAATTTGTGATCAATGGAAAGTGTATCAGCCTTAAGTCAAAATACATCACAGAACGTTTGGATGTATTATTTTGTGAGAATTTTACATCTACGTTTTCAAAAGAAGGATTTTAGTAGACTATGTCTCCAATTCAATCTTGTGATATTTTACCGAAAAAAGAGGATTTTTTTCCTATCGATGTGATTTTTTAAAAATGGAATGTGTGATTTTGAAATTTCTTAAGGAAAATATACCATAAAAAAAGGTAAGTGTCGTGATATTTTTAAAAGTAGGAATAAAATATTCTCTCTCTCTCTCTCTCTCTCTCTCTCTCTCCGTCGTAATGTCAATTCTCTCTGTTTCACAAACATTAAGTTTCTTATACAATGATTTCGATTGAAATGATAATGGTATCTGTTCCCGTTTTAAGATGCCTCTCCACAAATGTTGGCAGTAGTCACAATGATTATGTGAAATGTGACGTTAGTTTTGTAATTTTTTCAAAAACTTGCAACCTTTAAAAATTGTACAACGATTTTTCTTCCATAGGTCAATCGTTGGCTCATATAAAATCTTGAGTTTAGTTGTTCTTGTGCATGTCAGGTATCTTAGCTTTGTTCCTATTTTGTCACTGCAATGTGTCACGAAAAAATTCTAGATCTACCGTTTTCAGAAGGAAACCAAAAAAAACAAAAAAAAACAAACAAACAAACAAAACAAACAAGCACATAGCTTTACGGTGTAAGAATGACTCGAGTATGACCCATCCAATTCTGCACTCTATAACCCGTCCTATTCTACACTCTCATTCTTGAGCCCAAACATGCGTTCATGAAAACTGTAACAATGTATTTTCAGTCAGTCCATTTCAGACTGTCGATAAAACAAGACGTGTTTTTACTGTTCTCCCGTCTTCGGTTTTGGGAAATGTTGTAACATTGTTTGTAGCCGCAAGGCGTGTGCAGCAAAACATAACATATCTTAAATATTTGGGAGGCATACAACAGGACCACCCTTTTTCAAGAAAGATTAATTCTATTTCCCTCCCTCCCGTTGTCCCTATAGAGACCCCCGCCATGTTAAACTCCCGTAAAGGCATCAAGTACCCCCTCCATGTTAAACTCCCGTAAAGGCATCAAGTGCCCCCGCCATGTTAAACTCCCGTAAAGGCATCAAGTGCCCAATTTTGGCATCAATACCCCCACCCTACTACTGAGCTTGCTCCCTCCTCTATTTACCTCTACTCTGTTTGAATCATAAGTTTGTATCTTATTTGCAGGTTTGAAATCACCTTGAGTTTAAGATCAGAAAACTCTCATCTCATTGATAGGTAATAAACAGAATGTTCTATGTTGGTCACTCACAGTCGATGTCAGTACTTTAAAACGAAATATAGTCAAGTTTTTATGACATTCGATATGAAAGTTGCCTTAGAGCGTCTACCATTTCCCCATCCATTCTTTAATTCATCCACCTGTCAAAAAATCTTGCGTGCCCAACTATTTAGGAAGCGTTTGTTGAATGGAACTGACTAGTAGATTTGTGAGATTGTGACACTCAGATCTGGCCGAACAATTATTACGGAGGCAATGGAAGATGTCAATTATGACCACTACAACGACGATGGTAGTGATAACGAAGATGACTAATGACAGCGACAATACTAATGATGATGACTTATTCTGTTTGATATATTTTCAGGCGGGCTGGTAGCAATCCAGGTCTCTGAGCGGTTGGGGATGACAATAAGAAACGATATACATTCTTCTACAGGTAAGTATAAACTATGATACATTTCTCTCACACACAATTATTGATAACACTAATACTGATGGGTGTGAATAACCAATATATTAAACATAAAGCGCATGCTCTGACACCATCACATGAATATCCACATTCACAACTATGACATATACATTTGCAACAATATGCAACACCATTATATATATATATATATATATATATATATATATATATATATATATATATATATATATATATATATATATATATATTCACAATGACAAGCAACAATATTATTAACGATATAAGCAACAGTAGTAAAAGCAGTTGTTAATGGAACTACAATAATAACAACAACAGCACCAGCAGCAGGAATCACATTAATTATAACAACTTTGTCGATAACATGCGACGACGACGACGACGATGCTGCTGCTGATGATGACGACGACAACAACAACAACACCGATGGCGATAATGATGCTTAGCTTAAAACATCAACAATAAATTACATGTAGGCATACTTAAGGAGAGCAGCTATTCTGTAACAACAACACCAATGACATCTTTGAGAAAGAACCCTCCGTCGTTCATTTTAATTGCAATAAAACGGGTTTGTATAGAAAGCAGTTTACAATAGTGTGTACTATGTAAAAGATCTTTAAAGTATTGACATCAGCTAAGGTAAATTTGATCTTACACATCTATTACATATAAATCGTTTTCTTGAACTGGTTCTCCAAAACTTAACAAGTCACTTTAATATGTGCCGTGGTCCCGTTCTTTTTAATCCGTTTAAACTTGAACCTTGCAGATAAATAGCGTATTCAATGGTTCGCAACGCAATGCACACCAAGGCCCAACTTAGCGATACAAGAGAAAAGTAAAATGAAATTTTAAAAAATCGGAGCACAGAAAGATTTCATCCACTCTGGATCATTACCAACGTTTCGTGCTGATTCTATGTAAACTCTGCCTCATTTGAATAACGTGTCTAACCCGATTATATCCCCACTGTTAATCAGCCTTTGCATAGATATACCAGTTCAACTGGTTTAAGTCAAGCCCGCAAAAATAAGCGTTTTGTTTAAGGAATTATTACTATTTAGATAAATTCAGTTTATGCTAAAATGGGATAAAACTAATAAAACTATAAAAAAAAAAAAAAAAAAAAAAAAAAAAAAAACAGAAGTCACGCCAGATCGCAAGCTTTTTTGAATACATAACCTTATGTTAGGAAAGTAGTATAGGGTGGGTAAATAGGACGTGGGTGGCACTATAGGTACAATGGGAATTTAGCATTGGGGGTGGCACTTGGGGTACAAACGGGAATTTAGCATTGGGGGTGGCACTTGGGGGTACAATGGGAAATTAACATTGGGGCCTATTGGGGTACAATGGGATTTTAACATACGGGGTGGCACTTGGGGTACAATGGGAAATTTAACATTGGGGCCTATCGGGGTACCAACGAGAATGGAACATGGTGGGGCGTCTACGGGTACCAACGGGGAAAAAATATTAAAAAAAAATAGAGAGAGAGAGAGAAGTAGGGCAATAATAGAAAATTAATCTTTTCTTGAAAAATGGGTGGCCCTGAAATGGGCCATTGGAGGAGGATTACTTTTTCCTCCAACATTGAGTGAAGAAGCCTAGGAAGGTGGTGTGAGATTTTTTCTTCTTCTGGAGTGGTGGTGAAGAATTAGGCAGCCAGTCGGGATGTTCCATACGTCTGAACTTATCGTGGATTTTCATCCAGTTTAAATTCAGGCGTTGAAATTCCTTTTCTTTCCTGGAGTGCTCCTTTTGACTTCGTTCCAGAGCCCACAAGATCTTAATGTGGGCTTCTTCTTGCTCCAAAACTTTTTTTAATAATAATTTTGTCATGTGAAGATTTATCTCTTCACGCCTGACGCTACTGGCGGGTGGATAGATCCAACAATCTTCCTTCACTTGGTGTAGGAAGTATTCCACCCCATCCAGTAAGTCGAGGGCCGACTTGATAAAACCCACACGACAAGGAGCCGAGAAGTCTTTTGCGATTCCTCCACCAAGACATCCTTCACCAGTCTCCTCGCTGAAGTGAGAGCAGCTAGTTGACTGGTGACGTATGGCTTGGTGGCAGGATATCTCCACCAACACTCCAACCTTTCCACCAAAGACTCCACACCCCCCATGACATCCCAGGCTTCGTGCAATAATTCAACAATGTTCATTCTAGCAGAGTGAAAGTGTGAATGGTGCGACTGCGGAAGGCGCCGCTTTATATGCTAGAAGCACGGACGTTAAGGAAAACATCCCTTTTTTTTCCAAAGATAAAATTTTATCAAACATACAAACAAAACACACACCATCCTTTTTTCTTTTTTTCTTTTTTAATCAAGCATACTCCATACAAACACACTCTACAAACACATACAAGGGAATGGGAATTTTGTTTTGGAGTGGGGAAAAAACAAACACACTCTATACAAACACACAAACATACAAACACACATAGGAATCATATGAAAATTAATCTTTTCTTGAGTAATGGGTGGCCCTGAAAAGGACCGTTTGGTTTTGTTTTAGAGTACATCTAGAGGTGCGGGAACCTCCCTCTCTTGGCCCGACACGCGGGACAGCTTCCACTCCATGTGGCTGCACTCATGCAGCGCTTGGAGCTGTTGTCCAGCATAAACGGAGGATGGTCCGCTTCCGACTCCCAATTTTCCTTTTCCTCCATTATCTGATGCGGCCTGATGGGCATCTTGTTTTCCTTCTCCTCCTCCTCCCTCTTCTCCACTTTATGGAGAAGGTGCCACGCCACCTCTAGATGTACTCGGATCTGTCTGATTATTTCTACGGTGTTCATCTTGATGAATAAGTGTGGTAGCTCTATCGGGGAAGGTGTTGTTTTAATATACTTGAAGCGCGGACGTGAAGGAAAACATCCCTTTCCAAACAAAAAAACATTATTCACACTACCCGCGTCTGACGTCATCCCTATGACGTCATTCTAGGCTTCGCGGATTCTGCACTCCATGTCCCCTTACCCCTAAAACACAGACCCAGTTCGCGGACCTAAAAGAAACTACTTTTTAAAATTTTTTATCAAACACACAAACACACCACCCTTTTTTATTTTTATTTTATTTTTATCAAACACAAACACACAATCCTTTTTTATTTTTTATTTAATATTTATCAAACACACACCACACTATCCTCTTTTTATCAAACACACCACCATTTTTTATGTTTTATTTTATTTTTATCAAACACAAACACACAATCCTTTTTTATTTTTTATTTTACTTTTATCACACACACACCACATTATCCTTTTTTTATTTTTAATTTTATTTTTATCAAACACAAACATACAATCCATTTTTTTAATTTTTTTATCAAACACACCACACCATTTATTTTTATTTTTTAATCAAACACGCACCACACTATCTATACAAACATTTTTTTGGGGGAAAGGGATTATTTTTTGGAGTGGGTAAAACACAAACACACACACACACACACACACATACAAACACATATATATGGCAATAATATGAAAATTAATCTTTTCTTGATTAATATTTGGCCCTGAAAAGGACCGTTGGGGTTAAGAAGCTATGTTGTTTTAACTTCTAGTTGCGGTAGCAGTAGCGGTAGCAGCCGCAGCAGGGCGGCCACGTTTAGCCACAGGTCTCGTGGCTGCTGATGGACAAGCTCTCTTTCTGGTAAAAGAGAAGGCAAACTCATCACAGTCTATCTTACAGCTGACTTCTCCGTCGGGTACTTTCATCGACTGCAAGAGTTGGAGCTGCTGTTGTTGTTGTCTTTGCTGCTGTTGCTGTTGCTGCAGTCTTTGTCTCTCCTCCCATTCCGTTCTGTCCCTGATGATTTCTTCTCTTAGGACTTCTTCCACCAGATCATGTGCCATTTGTAGGAAGATCATTGTCTTTCTCTCAGGGTTGGTCTCCTTCAAATGATGCTTCACCCTCTGCATATTCACCATAGCGTCGTTCAGTTTGCTTATCTTGGCTGCTGCCATCTTCTTGAAGTGTTGTTGAGATCTTGACGAGTCAACGAGAGTGACTACACTGATGATGATGATGCTTGGATTAAAGTCGTGTGCGAACTTCGGGCATGTACGACTATATACCCCCACAGCGTGCGAAGCACGCATTGGGGGGTTCAATGGTTAGGTGTGTTGACAGATTGCAACCACCTGACTCTTTATTAGGTACACCCCTCCAGCGCAGCATGGTTCCCCACAATTAAGGGGGTTAATTGAATGCGCGCTATTGGAGGATGTGTACAATTTACACACCCCAGAAGGATGTGTAAGTTTTAATTTTGAAATTTTGAATTATACCTGTACATAGGATTAGCACCACAATGTTTACAGGTATACAGGTGTAATAATTTCAAGGGCTCAGTCTGGAGTGGCAGGCGGCACGGACTAGGCAAGCGAAGGCGCGAAGTGTGACGGGAAACCCTTTAACGCCAGAAACGTACATGATCAAATTCTGCCCAGTTAAACTAAGTCGGGCTGTCCCTATTACCAATTGTGTGTTAGCCACATATTGTAATTACGGTCAAATTTTCACAGTTTAATAAATTTTCCTATTATCCTATCAATTTTGAAATTTTGTGTACCTAGTGTACATATGTTTCCGAAAATATGTAATAAATAAATTTGGGTTTAAGTAACCCTCTCAATTTTGTGATCTTAATCAGATATTATCAAGTTAACATTGGATTCGGTGGATAATTGATCATATTTGTGTTAAGATTTAGTTGTATTCGAAAAGGTTTTCAAGCCAAAGTGAAAACCATTAGGCAGTTTGAAACTCTTTAGCCCTTAAAAGGACTGAGGGGCTACAAAAGCCGCTCCAGGAGAAACGGCTTCAGGTGGTCCCACAAGTATTCATCGACCGTTCGTCTATCACGCTCTTTCGGCACACTCGGGGCTATTAAATCTGTCATGTCGAGGCCTCTCAAAGATGCATCAATAGAAATAATCTCGGTCTTGATTCCATGGTAGTTCATCAAGTGGTTGGAAATGAGGGCAGCCAGTGGTAGTGGGCAATCGTGGAAACCTAAATCGCATCCTAGGAAGGCATCGGCCGCTTTTCTTACCCGTGTTCTGCTGGCTTTTGTTTGTCTCCCACCAGGCTCTGTTTGTTTCCTCGCTTGAAGGACCACCTTAAAATCGTCTATGAACTGTATGGCATTTTTTTTTCCAGCCATAAATCATTCATTTCCCATGAGTACGACAAGTCGTACACAAATTGCCTAGCCTGCTTTTGTAACATACGTTGTTCAGTCAAATCCGGTTGTGGGATCGGTTTTGGGGTGGGTGGGATGACTTGCGCGCTTCCGCCGCTTCCTGAATTTCCGTCTGTTTTACGGGTTTTTTTTGGTCACTGAACTTGGTAGTGAGGGGGTTGGTGGTTGTACGGGAATAGGTGGGATTTTTGTCGTCTCCCTTGTTTTTTTTTCCTCTTTGGTTTCTTTCATCTCATCAGCAATTATAGCTTGACTTGTTGTTGTTGTTGTTGTTGCTGATTTGGTGGTAGATACCGGTGTTGAAGTGGTAACTTCCATTGGTTCCTTGGGAGGGGCAGTTTGTCTAAGCTGGCTTTGATGAGTAGTAGGCGTCTGCCTATCGCGCCTCCACTGTGTTGGTGTTCTTCTTCCTCCCTGTCCCGGTCTTCTATAGGGCAATCTTCTTTCCCATGGGCTTCTCTCTATTGGGCTTCTTCTATCTTCTTCCCAAATAAGAAGAAGAGTAGTTCTCTTTTCTTGAGCCCGGAGGCTCCAACCAGTTGCCACTGAAAGGCCTAAGCAATTCAGGGCATTCAGTGCATATTCGGGAATTATTAGTTCCATCGCTAACGATTTTTTTACTTGTTGTTCCTACTATGTTCGCTGCTGACTGTGACTACACTGGCCAACGCACCGCTTTATATGCTAGAAGCGCGGACGCGATGGAAAACATGGGGTTCAGATCGAGAGTGAGAAAATGGATAGAGGTGGTGACTTCAGATCGATAGAAAGAGAGATAGAGCCTATTCATTTTGTTTTTCAAATTCAATAAAAAACCACACCACACGATTTTTTTCAAAAATCAACATTTTTTAATGAACAACAAGAAGCTTCTTTAAACATAAAAATGCAAACAATCAACAAGATATTAAACAGGAAGGTATTTACAGGGTTGACAACGTTGGGAAGGCAAACTAAACTTCCACTTTTCTACATCTACATCATTCTGATGCACACTACGTTTCTGAGCTAAAGACAAGAGATAACCATAACGTTCACAAAACCATCGTTCTACTTTAGCATCGTTTCGAGCATAGTCTCTATCAAAACAAGTCACTAAATGTTCTAAGGAATATCCGAGACTGCGTTGATGAAGAAAATGTACACAATATTGTCCACACACCATTGAATCCGATCCTTGTAATCGGGCATTATTGAATCGAGTAGAGATGGCATTTCTTCTCATAAAGTCGATGATGTCGTCTTCCAAAGGAGGTAATCCATGAGAATCAAAATATTCCACACCACCACTGTGATCGTTGGGAAAGTACACAGCTACCTAATGGGTTTTTGGTCGATGACTGTCGTCGGTATTGATGACATAGGCATGAACGTCTTTAGGTTTGCGATCAGGTAGTTCATCTTTAGCACACACCACAGGATTCCAAGAAGAATTGTAGGAACTGCGAGTCAACAGGTAATGAAGTTCCCTGGTATCCATTTTTTTCACAGGAAATAATAAGTCATCAAGTTACAATTGACTGTAAACTTGAATTGACCTGTCAAGTAAGTCCACGAATTCTCACGGCGGATAGTTTCTGTACTCTGTTGAATGAGAGCTTCGATGCGTTTGATCTCCAGAGGAGTGAGTGGAGGTGAAGAAGAATCCTGCAAGTCTTTATACCATTGTCTCAACACCTTTTCTTCCGAGATCTGAGACCAGGCCTCTTCCAAATATTCATCCAATTTTTCTTCGGCCGTCATCATCAAACATTTTGTCGTGTTGTTTCTGACTGGGATGATCAATTTGACATCCATGACAATGTTCTCGGGTCAGGCTGTTAATTCTTTTAGTCAATTCCTTAAAATAACAGGAGACTAAATGTTTTTCTTGTTCAGGCCATCGAGAAATAAATCCAGTAAACTTGGGAACAGTATTGTTTTCTTCTTCTTTTTTAGGTTCTGAATGAATGACTTCGTCATCATCATCAGTGGTAGTTTGTGACTGCTGAACTTCACAAAATCCCTCGTCTATTTCCATAGGTTCTTCTTCTTCGTGTTGCATCTTTTTTGTTTCTTCTAATAGTCTAGAATCACTTCTCTCAAACTGTTGATCTCTAGAGTATTATCAAATTCTGCATACAAGACCACGTTCACTGTCTCGGGTAGAGGTTCTTTAAACTGAAGTTCCACACGAAGTGGGCCAGATTTTATAGGGTGGAAATGTCCTTCGTCGCTGCCTTGGTCAGGAGTGAAATCAAACCCCCACAATGCATATCCTCCTGCATAATCCTCGTACGAAATGCCGTGGCTGCTGTTGGTGCCTAACTATCCTGTGGCTTCAAACAGGGTCAAGTAAGATCGCAAGTAATTTTTTGCGTTGCCAAAGTTAGGTTCGAAAGGTCTGGTACACAACGTTTTGCCATCTCGACTGACTTCTATCTTGGAGACGTTGTAGTGATGAAAGTTGAACGGATTCTTATCGTGGGCTCCGTTGAGGGCTGCATTACTGACGATGCAAATCAGCAAACGTTTGGGAAGCTGTCCTTGGAAGACCTGATCTTCGACTTTGGATCGGAGTCCAGCGGCAATGGTAAATGTTTTCACTTCCACTCGTCGCACAGGATACTTGGCAGTGGTTCTGCTCAACGTTTGACTGATGTCGTTGGCTACTTTAGGTAAGACTTCCACACGTCGCACGTAAAGTCTGGCTTCTTCGATGTAGGTTTTGTAGTCGGGACCATTAGCCATCAAATGGAAGGCTGCACTACTACGATTCAGTCTCAGGTGTACATCGACTCCGTTCAACAAATACTTGTCTTGCAACCACATGTCCAAATGCAAACGATCCATCATTTCTAAAGTGCGCCCTTGTAAGATTTTCTTTCGACGGTCGTTAAATCCCTCATTATGTGGGTCTACTGGATCATCACCAGCTGCCGCTTCAGCCAACGCTGTGTCGTTGAACTTTCCCGAGGTGTCAGGTTTGCAGACCACGGAAGCATCCAGATGAATGTTCTTGGGTTCTTTTCCGTACGTCAAGAGATTTTCCAAGTAAGCACGGTAAGGGTAAGTATCCATGCTGCTGCTGACCAGTTTGTTATTCAAGTACAAATCCACTTCGCTGAACAAGGAATGCATGTAATTATTGACGGGTGCCATTGGGGCATCGCCCACAGGATTACCGCCGGCCGCTGTTTGGACTTTGAGTTTCAGGTACAAGTAACTGTTATTCAGATCGATGTAATCTTCGGTTTGTCCTTTGATTTCAAATTCGATAGGAGCTGAATCCGTCAAAGACGATACAGGATGAAATTCCACCCATTGGGATTCTTGCATCGTCATCATGGTGGGAGGCATGGTAAACAGATCCAGTTCTGACTTGGTACATTCGCAAGAATCTCGGTGCATTATTTTCAATGGCTTTAGTAATCAAACACGTCTAATTCTCTGACGGTTCTTCTTTTCTTATTCCTTTTTGAAACACCACTGTGTGTTTTATGAGCTCTGAAGGGATTTCGACGTCGTCTCTTTCTGCCTTGTCCTTGCTGTGGAGTGGAAGAAGAAGTAATGCCAGGGCCAGAAGCGTGAAGTGAATTTATAGGACTCTCTCAGAGACCCAAAAGATCTTTTCCAGTGTGCATCAACACATTTTTGCCTGCTCTCATAAAGGCTTCTTTAGGATTTTGTTTGTCGATGAGAACGTTTTGCAAAAATTCTTTTCCTTGTGTCAAAGCGGCATCTTTTAAGGCATGAAATCCTCGAGTCACCATAGGTTTCAAAATAGGGGCTACCGTCCGAAAAGCCGATTTTAACATATCTCCTAAACCGTGTCCTCGTTGTCGAGCCACTCCTCGGTACACAGGATACATTTTTTGGGTCAGTTACAATGCGCTGGAGAACCTTTTTCGAAAATGTAGTTTCACCGTGACTTTTCCTTTGTCAATGAATGGAACATTTTGTCCCAAATCTCCTTTTATACTAATGTTGACACTGTCAAAATACGATTTACTGACTGGAAGATAATGAGGATGTACAAATTCACGTCGAACGTGATACGTGTTTCCACCTTCTTCGTACGCGGGGACGGCAGAATCCACTTTGAAAGGAATGACTCTCAGTAACGGAGCGGCTGTGTTTCCCACCACATTGTACTCCACCACATCTGAGTACATAAACATTAAATTCAATCCTTCGTTCAATTCGATAGGGGTGCGAAAAGCCTTGGAGAATCCCAAGTTGTTTTGGATTTTTAGATTTTTAAAAAATTTATTCCCACCCAAAATAGTATACAACCCAGGAGAAAAAGTCATGGCTAATATGTTGACCTCCGAAAATTGAATCAAGAGACGGCGTGCCACAGGATGGTAACTGATCTGTACCGATTTCTTGGCTCTTTCTAAGGCTTTGCCAAATTGAGCCTCGAAGATGGGCTCAATCGTGTCCACCAAATGTCGTCCACTAAAATAATACCCTTCAGGAATTCTCATGGTATAGCTTGCCAAGGGAGCATTACTCGTCAAGGGAGAATTTTTATCTGGTTCCTTTTTGGATTCGTGAAAGTTAGGATTAATTTTGTCCAAGTGGTCTTGCACTTCCTTGTTCAAGATATCCACGATGAAAGTGTTTTGACCTTCGTCGATGTTTTGAGCTTGCGTAGGATCAATGATTTCTACCAAACCCACTTCCCAATGAGCTTCGTGATCCAGTTGGATGGCCTGAGGTAATTTGGTGGTGAAACAACATAAGACGTTGTTGGGAAACACATCCATAGAACTGTCACTGGGTAAAGTTAAATAAAATTGGTCATTCATAGTAGGTCCAAAGTTTTGCTCTCCGAGGAGTCACCACTCGAGTTCAGAGGAGAATGATGTTCAAAGGGTTCCAAAAGAGGAGTGGTATTATGGTGACTGGAAGAAGGTGGTGGACTGGCGTTGGTTGTACTCCCGTGGCGTTGGTTGTCCGTCGTCGTCGTAAATTTCAAGGAGGGACTGGGTAGAAGATAACCGATGCAACTGCTGAGTAAAATGGTCCACAAATGTTTGTCTCCTTGTTGTAAACTCAAATTGGCAATGGCTGCTCCGATGACACAATACACCACAAAAATTTGGCAGAAAAAGACGATTTGATTTATAGGCACACGTTCTCCGCACCACACCCAGAGCGATTGTTTTTGTAAGTCTTGAAGAGAGGAACTCTGCGAAGGAGTCGAAGTCGTGGTAGTGTTGAATGGCATGTTGGGTTACTTCTTTTTCTTTTTATTGTCGACGACTTGGGAAGCGACAATCCAAGAATCAAAACTAGGAGGATATCCTTTCCAACGTACTTTGACTTCTTCTACTCGACGTTTGCCTACTTTACGTGTTCTTTGTTCGAGAATGCTTTCGATGTCGTACAAGGCGTCTTCTTTTTTGGTTACTCGTTGTAACTCAGGCAAGTAAAATGTTCCTTTGAGCACTTCACCGTGCATGTCTTTCAATTTATAGACGGGAGGATTGCGTCCACGCACGGGTGTAGTGACACGAAACAATTCGGTGGTCCAGTTGGGTAAAAAGCCTTTGTCAAAAGTGCGTTTGGTTTTTTCCGATGCGAACCCAATCTCCCGTTTTCAACTTCAGCAAGGTTTTATTCTGAGGTCTCCTCTGGGGTGTACCAAACAATCGATCAAACACGGTCACTTCGTTTTCAGGGCTGACCTCTTCGAGGGCACGTCCGATGCTTCGATGGTACGATTGATTGTACGCTTTGACCAAATGGGGTAACACGTCGATGTACTTGAGAGTGTGTTGATGTGTAAAATATTTCCACATGCGTTCTTTCAAAGTTCTTTATAAACGTTCCACGATACTGGCTTTGGTTTCAGGATTTTCGGTGGTAAAAAAATGAATGTGCCTTTGTTTCAATTCTTTTTGAAAAGCTTGGTTTAGAAATTCGGTGCCTTTGTCGGTTTGCCATCGTAAAGGGTGACGACCACTTTGTTTCAAGACCAATTTTAAGGCACTTACCAATTCGGTACTGCTTTTAGAAGTCAAAGGCACGACCCAAGCAAATTTGGAAAACACGTTGATGACACAAAACAAATATTTGTGACCACGATTGTAGGCTGCCAAATGAGAGACGTCGGCTAAATCTGCTTGCCATTGATGATCGATGCCTTCCACTTGGGTTGGACTTCTAGAAAATTTTCGTCGAATGGGTTTGTGTAACGTGTACGTCGATTGTTCTTGTAACCATCGTCGTACTTCTGGCAAACGTACACTTTTCAATTTACTTTTAGCAGCTCGATATAATTTTTGAACTCCTCCGTAACCAGCAGCATGGCCAGGATTGTAATAAAGGCTGGCTAAAAGTTTCTCCATGATTCCTCAATAAGTTACCCACTGTTCGATGCTACTACTTTGAGTGTCGTGAGGTTTGGACGAAGCGGCTTGACGCGTTCGACGAGCCACAGGAGTGGGCAGTGAAGAAGGGGTGATGGTAGGTTTCTTCTTGGTGGTGTCTTTTTTCACTTCAGTCTTGCTGTCTTTCTTTTTTTCTTCTGCTGAAGAAGGAGTGGACATCTTCTTTTTAACCCAAGCTTTTATGGCTTCTCGATGAGGGGTAGGAGAGGGTGTCAACAAGGAAGCTGCAATTTGACTAGGTATGCCAGCAGACGGAGTTTGAAACACTTCTCGGGGCTCGTCTTCTTCTGTCATCCCCGTGGCGGTGTCTGTTTTAGTGGTGGTTGTAACTTTAGGTTCGCTTTTCATCAGGGTTTTGAAATCTCTCAGAGTGGGTGGAGCTGTTTCGTCTACAGCTTTTTGGTGAAAGAGTTGCAGACGTTGTAAGAGTTGACCGTACCGTTGCGATTTTTCTGTTTCTGACAAATCGCTTCGTTCCATCAGCGTTTGTAATTCTTGTTGTAACTGTGACATCTCGTTGAGATTAGGATTGGGTGGTAAATGAGGTATCCGTTGTTCGTTCCAACGATGGAATTCCATCCATCGTTTGTAAGGCACTAAAGTCAGTTTTCGTCCTTCTATTTCATCCAAAGGTACAAAAATGTGTGGTCTTTCCAGAGAAGGGTGTCCTTTTTATCTTCTTTTTTTATCGCATGACACCTCCTAAAAGTGGTCCAGCAATCGTTCCTAACAAAGGAGCCGCTATTTTTAACAACGGTCCTATCAGCATGGGTACAAATCCTCCTCGTTGCACCAACATTTTTTTCTTTTGCTGGAGAGGTATTTTCTTTTTGACCATTTGACGAAGAACGTTCCGATGTTTGCCTAATTTTTGTTTCTGTATCTTGGACTAAGGTACCGTTCCTTTCAAGACTATTCAAATAACATTCACACACGGTATCGATGATTTCTTTGGGAGCTGTTTGAATGAGTTGTTTTCGCATGGGAGGATTGGATTTGGTCAGGACAGACAAGACGTCCCAATGTTTCGCCAGACGAGGTGGAAGTCCTTTTTTGGTTTTCTTCTTTTGGTGGTGGTGTGCACGTTTGGGAGCCATCTTTGAGGATAGGAGTAAGTCTGAAGTCTCTGGCAGGTCACCCTTCTATTTTATACTGGGGTGGCGCTCTCCAGTTTCGTACTTTGCATAGGGTTAGAAATTTAAAAAAAAAGAATTAGCCAGGGTTTCCTCACTGGCTGTCCTGGCTATTTAAAAAAGACCTTGTATATCTTAGGTATTGTTAAAAGAACTTTGAATTCCCTTTATTTTGGTGTATGATTGATGAGTGAAATTTGGGTTATAGAGTATACAGCTTGGTTTTACTTAAGATGTGCACCTCTCAAAAAACTGCTAGCTCCGCTTGGTCATTTTCACTTCCTGGACTTCAAAGGTAAATAAAAAAAAAAAAGAGCCGATAACTTTTTTTACTTTTTGGATATTTTTTAATTAATTCATAGTACTTTCAGAGACTGGTATTGTCTGCTCTGGCAAAATTCGTTTCCCTATTTTAATAACTGCTGAAAATAGTGTACTTTTGACTAATTCAGGCTGATTTTTCGAGTACTTTGGAGCGGCCATTTTGTCCGCTGTGTGCTTAGATCATGTCCAGTTTCCACAAGTACAATATGCAAAGAAATTTCAGCCACAGTACATGAAAGTAACATAGAGGTATGCCAACATTCTCTCCATTGTGCATGTTGCAAATGCAAAATACTTCATCTTACACCTGTCACTCACTCAGAAGCATGTATTATCTGTAGAGCGCCCCCTGGAATACGTCTCCACTGATTGTCCGCACAACGTACCATCTTCATGAGAGGCCTCACTCGACGTTGAGGTGTTTTCAATGGACTAAATCGTCTCAATTCTTCTTTGGATAAATCCACTAAACTTGGTAACACGCCGGTTCTTTCTTGGACTTTGATTTTAGGGGACGGTACTTTTTTAGCGGCCGCTGCCATGGCCAGATCAGCTGAAGTGGAGGGTCCCGAAGTGGTGACTTTCGAAATGGGTTTCCATTTTTGCATCAAATTAGGAAACACTTGTCTTAAGTCTGGTTTGGCAGGCATCATCATGAAGGGTGGTGAAGAAGACGAAGAAGTGGACGCAAGAGGAGACCTCGTCACTGCTGGCTGTTGTGGTGGTGTCTTGTGGGTGTACGTTTGCGTCCTAGCAGCAGTACCTCTCTTGCGGGTGGCAGTGGTGATGGTGGTGGTGGGTGTTTTCTTCTTCTTGGCAGAACTTTTCTTTTTCTTGGTGGCTTTCTTCTTTTTAGGGCTTTTCTTTTTTGTGGCTTTCTTTTTGGGGTTTTTCTTCTTTTTTTTTTTTTTTTTTTTTGGCTTGGGCATTAGGATCCCATTTCCAAAGTGAACGAATCATGACCCCTCCTAAAGAACCGCTCCCTCCAGGGGTTAAAACGATTTGTTTTTTAGTCCGTGGATCGATTCTAGGATCGGCTAGTTGTGACAACGCCCCTTTATGTTTTTGAAAAAAACGTTGAGTTTGATGAGGGATGTGAATGATGCCTTGCAGCAATTGATGTGCCGTCAAAGTAAACAATCGTAACACTTCTTTGAGACTAGCTTCTAACAAATGAGCACGGACTTATGCATTTTTTCGCGACTGATGCCATACAAGGCACGAATCAATTTAGCTGAAGGATGAGCTTGAAAGGAAGTCATCTCGAAGACTGTGAGACAGAAATGACGTAGTGGATGTTTTTATAGTTTTTTTTAAAGAGAGTGGCTGAAGGGGACGTGTAAATGACAGCACCTCCTTCTTGGCACCAATGGTGAAACAATTGGGTACGAAATCTCAAATAGTCGGGAGTGGTCGGTTTTAAGTCAATGAGTAAATACGCATGAGGTGTTTGAGTGGCATCGTCGTACGCATAATTCAACCAAGGAGTGCCTAACTGTTTGGCTAACACTTGCACTTGAGATTTGTCTCTGGGGCTTTTAAACAAGACCACGTAATGAGCGTTGAGACTGATGGTCCAATGGGCTTTACTTTGTTGAAATAAATTTTGAGTAATGTAAATGATGCTGGCATTTCGATGGTGTCCTTTTCGTGTAAACCAAAGTTTAATTTCTTCTTCGTCTTCTCCTATCATGTCGTCGAAGATGACCAGATGTGTTTGACTCACGTCAGACACGATCCCATCGTCTTCGCGAGGGATGCCTTCCACAAACGAAATGGTTTCTCCTTGACTTTCACGAAGTAAGGTGTAAGACGATTGCCACTCTTTGTAACACCACACAACGCGTGAGGTGGACGATCGAACAAATGAGATTTGTGTTCGATCAAACGTTTGACAAATTCGGTTTTGCCTGAACCACTGGGTCCAGCAATCAACATGTTAAATGGATGGCGCAGATACAAAGCTTCCCAACTGGGACGATCTAACTTTTCGTCGATCACTTTGACCACAGAGAAAGTAGAAGAGGCAGACGAGGCAGAAGAAGATGTAGCCATGACTGAGGTAGGAAGATTTTTGAGAAGAAGACAAAAGACCCAAGACATTTTATATGTTTCATACACGTTTATTTTTTTTTTAAAAAAAAACACAACAAAAACATATTTTACAAGTCATGAAGGACAAAAATGCATACCGCAAAAATGGTCAGGCACAAGACTAAGGCTACCACTAACAGAATTAAAGTTCTGTATAAACAAGTCAATGTACAACAAGAACAAAACACTGTCCTAGGAATGGAAGGCACAGGCACTGGTGGTAGTATTCTTCTGCTCGTCTTTGTTCTGGTGGTGGTGGTAGAAGAATGAAATGTCTCTGACGGTAAGGAGGGGGTGTGTTCCTCAGGGGGTTGTATTTGGACGACGACGACGGTGTGGTCTTTCTCTGCTGTGTCAGGTTCTTCTAGGATTGTTTCTAAGGTCATTTTTGACTTGGATTTCAAGTGGTTCACTTTTGGAAACTTAGTGACGTGCCAGGTCTTTGGCAAACTGGGCCACTTCTTGTAGCCAAGCATCGAAGCCAATTTTTCTCCAGTCACGTACACACTTCTTGAAACGTATGAAGGGTAGATAAAGTTTGACTAATGTCTTCTTCACACGGAGGTACCCCACTCGTCTTCATCACCACTCTCAACACTTTGAGAACAATTTGTCTTTCGTGTACCGATAAAGCATGAATGGTCATGTTTTTTTTATATGGTTCATCAAAATAGTCCAAAACAACCACGGGTCCTCCAAAATAATCCAAGACAAACACTGGTCCTCAAAAATACTCCACAACGAATGTCCTGGAAAACGAAATCCAAGAAATGCAGTCACTAACACACACACCGCATAGCGTCCAAAATTCAATGGAAACAGTTCTTGTATCAAGTGTTTATAATCCTCTAAGGTTTGAACACGATCGTTGACTTCCTTCCACGGAATACGTTTCACGAGTGAAGACCACAGTCCTGGCATGGTGAGTTTTTATATGGTGAGATTCCCAAGGTGGGTATCTTTTGTGGTGGGTTTTTATATCCAGGTTCCCAAGGTTGGTATCTTTTGTGATAGTCTACTCCAAGGTGCATGCGATAGAATCTTCCCAAAATCAGTCTTCTCATACTTTGGAAGTAAGCATAGTTTACAAATCGAGGAATGACTTTGAGTTTGCGTTTCACTTGTATCGGGACCAACTCTCTGTAAATGCGTTCTCGCAGCTCCAAAGGCAAACCACGAATGTGTTCTTTTAAAGTATCCGACATGGAAAGAAGTAACTCTGTTTTGTTTTCTTCACGATAGCTGTGATAGTTTCTCTTCAGAATCAGACTTCTGATACGGTGGAAGTCGCGGTAGTGCGCAAATCGAGGAATGAATTTGAGTTTGCGTTTCACTTGAATCTGGACAAACTCTCCGTAAATGCGTTCTCGCAACTTCAAAGGCAAATCACGAATGCGGTCTTCTAAGCTAGGTTTGACAAGATACTGGTAAATGCGTTCTCGCAACTCCCAAGGTAAACCACGAATGTATTCTTGTAAAGTATCATCCGACATGTTACTTCTTCTTGTCATCCGGCTCATCGTACCCGTACTCTTCTAAGGCCACTAAAGGTAAGAACTGACAGTGCGGAGACCATCTGGCATGTTCAATGTAAGCTGAGTCGGTAGGCTCCCATTTTTGAAGTCTCACACCGCAACTGAAACACTGAACTTTATCTCCTTCTCCCAAGTAGATAAATCCAGATCTGGCTAAAGCTTTGGCAGTAGTTGCTTGTAGTAGATATTTAGGCCACTTGTCTTGGAACGTCTGGAGTCGCTTTTCAAACTTGGAATAACCAGGCAAAGCCACAGGTATCGTCAATTCTTTACTCCTGTAGGTATGACATTCATGTGTACGTTTAATAAAGAATAAAGGTCGTCCTGCATTGTTAGAGGGACGGCGAGGTCGTGCTGCATCGCTGATGTCAAAGCGTACGGAATCCGTCTCATCGTGTGAATCGCTGATGCCAAAGCGTACGGAATCCGTCTCCTCGTGTGGCACTGCATCGCACTCCAAGTCGTGATGGCACTTGGAGTTCACACTAGATTTCTCCCTTGGTGGGTGGGTGGCATGAGTATTCTTATTCATCTTGCTCGGTCAACGTTGAAAGTCAGAATGAATGGTTAGGCTTGGAAGTGGTTCCGTTTTTATACTGCAGATCGGCGTGTCCGTAAGGCAAAGTGGTGTGGTCTGGAAGTCTCACTCGTTTTTGGTACACTATTCGGTACACTTTTTGTAAAGGACGAGTGACAATTTGGTGATTAGGTAACCGTACGATCTTGTGAGGTTCTAACGTGTGCACTCGAAAGTCTTCTACTTGTCCAGACAGCAAAGCATTTTTCAAAACCTCAAAATTGACCACTTGACTGGTTCGATAGTTTAGGGTTAATCCTTTGACTTTATATTGGGTGTGAAGTTGGCCTTGTGGGTCTCGGTATCGGTAGCCGTAATTTTTAGGGGCACCGCTGGCAAAACTCAGGATGGTGTCTTGAGGGTGCTCGTCCGTCCAGGCTCTTAAACGATCTCCTTGGATGGTAGGATGTGGGCAACCGGGCCTATTGATGTAGATTCAACTGTCGGTGTCAAAGTACAGGACACGATCTCCCAAGACTTCTAAAGCTTCGTCGTACAATTTCAAGCGAGCATGAGCGGTCACGTAAGCTGCAATGACTACGTTGCTAAAATGGTCGGGTTTTACAAACTTGCATTCTTCTTCAAAATTGACTACGATCAAATCATCACTGACAATTTCGACGTGTTTGACTAGTTTACTTTTGTCGTCCACCAATTTAAAGTAGAGATAGGGATCGGTCAAGTATTCCGTCTTGGGTAAGATCGTACGTTGTGCCATTTTTCCCCACAAGCAATTGAGCATGACTTTGGCAAACGATCTTCTTCCTTCGTTTTTTTCTACGTCTTCCAAAGTGATGCCTTCGATGTCACGGTACTCTTCTTTGAATCGGACTTGGTCTTCTGGAGTCTGACACCACGAGGGATAGCCACTGGATTCTTGTTTGAGTTTTAAAAACTGGTTGACGTACCCCGAGAAAATGCCTAGATGGGAAGTGTCGTCCTTTTCGTATTGTGCTGTGGTTGGAAAGTGCCAGATTTCGTACACTTTCAACAAACGGTATCCTCGATCCAGTGCCCGAAACAATTCGGCGCTGACCCACGTTCCTGTCAAAGCGCGTTCTTCCTCCGTGTGGTGACAGGGGTGATCTTGGTTGCACGTTTCGGCACACGTACGGCATAAAAGAAACATCAGTTTTCCTTGGCAATGATGAGGTAAGATAGGATGGTACAAGTCGGTCGGGGGTAAGACTTTACATTTGATCAATCCTTCGTATTGACGAATGTGTTCCACGTCGATGTGTTCGGTCAAGATTTCAGGGTGTCCGGTTGGAAATCGAGCATATTTGCACACCCAAGGATACAACGAACACACGTCGATGTACTTGATTTCTTCTCCTTTTGATTCGTCTACGTCGTACAGCAAGCGAGTGGCATTGGTTCGTCCTCCAAACAAACTGTGGCGTGGATCCAAATGTTCGATGTCGGTCACGTCGTAACTTTCGGTGATGCTTCTAAATTCAGGATCGGTTTTCAAACGGCGATCGTACTCGTGCTCCCACATTTCTACCACTTGGTATCCTTGACTTTCTAAGTGGAGTCGTCGTTGGTAAGTTCGTTCGTACAACTGTTCCATGGTGAAATTTGAAAAAGGACTTTTCAGGTCTCGTTGAAGAAAACAGGTAGGGCATCCGTGAAACAAACAACCCTGAAATTCGTACACCGTGTGCGGGTTTTCTAAATCAAATCCATCCACGGTATAAGATCCAATCTTCTTTTCTCCCCCTCCGTTTCTAGCATGTTGTATCCATTTGTCTTCTTTTTGACATAAGTAATGGAGCCAACGCAAAGCTTTGGCCGAGTATTGACGACTGGTGAAGAGAGACGTGTTGGAGTCTATGATGGCTAGTTCGTTTTCGGGCATGAAGTTTTTGGTGTACACTAAGGCACAGGCTTTAGGTAGAGTGGACGCTTCTTTCAAAGGATCGATGTCTCCGTGATCTAGAAATAACTGTCGAAACTTTCCACAGCAACGGCGTAAAATGTCCACATCGGATCGACAGTACTTGAGCATTTCTTCTTGGAAGTCAAACGGTTCGGACTCGTGAGCACGGTACCAAGCGTGAAAGGCTTCTCGCTGTTCGGGGCGCATTCCGTCGGTGTCGTAATAGTGAAGGTCAGGCAAATGCGGTAGCACGGCGTGTTGATTGGCTTCCGTATGGAAGAAGTGGGAAAAATATCCTTTGGCCATTTATGTCATGCCAAATGTTTTTGGCATTCGACTCAAAGGCATGGCCAATAACTTATGGAATCTTTGAACTGTACTTGTCCCACTTTCATGTAAATGAGTTTGGCTCCGTTCATGGTGACTATGGGGCGTTCGGTACCTTGTTGCGAATAATATTTTAACAAAAATTGTCCATCGTATCCCGAGAAATTGTGAGCTATGACGGTCGCATAGCGATGACAGTCTCCGTAGCGTTGAATGTCCTCTTCGCTCCAAGTGTCGTCGATGGGGTCTAAAATCCATTCAGCAAACTCGGGCAAAGTGTTGGGACCACGAAAGATTTTTTCACGTCCTCCTGAAATCCGACTACAATGAGGACAGTGAAAATGAATAGGTTCTTGGATACACTTCTCACAAGCCCGATGAGCCACGCAGAAATTGGGAATGTGAATGCTCGTTTCTTGCATGCATTCAAAAACAAAAAAATGAAATCCACTTGGGTCTTGTTCTTCTGATCGCTCTTTGATTCTTTCTTCAGTGTATTGTCGTACTTTTGCATGAAACATTGATGATCATAATTCACCATCTGCTGACAAAAGCGGCATCTTTTCTTTCCAGCACAAACGTGTCTCTTGGGGTCGTTGGTACGAATCAGCTGTCCACACGTGGAGCACATTTTCAATAAGTCGCAAGCACATTTTTGTTGGTGTCCTTGTGTCTTGCGATGCTGTTCGTAGCAAGAGGGACTGACAAAAGTGCGTCGACAGGTTTCACAATGGACGTGTTGTTCAGGAAGGCATGGTTTGTCCGCTAAACAGCCCCGACATCTCTGACCGCAATGAGTGTGTCGCTCCCGATTGTTAAGTCCTTGGTCACATTTCTCGCAGTAGTAAGAGTGTCCTAGAAATCCGGTGATTCTGGTGATGGCATCGAAATGTTCTTGGTGGTAATACACGTGAATGTATTTTCCTTCGGGGAAATCGGGGCCTCGAAACAGCAGATCTCAGCGCACTTCTTGAGGGTGTACTTTCAAAGTGTAGCCAGGAGCCAAGACGTCTTGAAGTTGTTGCATTTGAGAAATGCCACACACGGTCTCTTTGGGGATGCCCGCTTGTCGTAAGAGGAGTTCTGCTTCGTGTCGTTGTTGGGCTCTGTTAGATCGTCGAATGTTCTCCCAGGCTCTTTTCCATTCTGCGCTCTCGTTCTTGTTGGCATACGTTCGCCCCACTACGATGGCCCGAGCCAAACACATCTGGTCTTGTGTATTGTCGATTTGGACGACACTGTGTTTGGTACTGCGAAGGTCGTCCAGCAGTAACGCTTTCCTACTTCGTCCGCTCCCTCGAGGAGGAGCAACATGAGTCATGTAAAGTGTGGCCTTCCATCCGTGATGGTAAACTTTTCCTTAGATTGTTGAACGTGTTCTATTTTGGTCATGACTTTGGCTGGTGTTAATTCTGCCGGGGTGCTGAACTCGATCCAGACAGGTGACTTCAAACTGTCGTGATGAATAGACAGTCTCAATCGATCGTCTTCTTTGGCTCCGCATTGTCGCTTCAAGTTCTGTACGACAGAACCCCACAAATCGGTAATGAACCCGGCAGCTTTCTCGGGAGGTACTTCGGACTTGAAGTCTTTAAAGTGAACCGTGTGCGTGTAAGCCGTGGTTCTAAATTTTCTAGAGGTTATTTTTTGGGTCTCCCGAATGCGACAGTAATTTTCGGGAGCCACGGTAGTAGGTCTTTTTTGGTCAGGGGTTCTGGTGGTGGTAGTGGATTCTTTGGGTTGGGTTTTTTGGGTTTCAGGCTCACTCATCTCTTCTTCGAAGTCGCTAGCATGGACTTGAGCTAGCAGTTCAGCGAGCGGTGTTTCAGGCGGTACGGAATGTCTTCGTCGCCGTTGCCTCTTCGTTTCTTCTTCTTCTTCTTCTGGTTTCTCATAGATTTGGCGTGATCTTTTCATCTTGAAATCTGATTTAGATCTGATGGAGTTTCACACAGGAGACTATATATAGAGAGACCTTCTTACTCTCAGAATCAGTCTTTGTGATTGAACTTTCAAACTGTAAAGATGGAAGAGTCAAGAAGACAGATTGCTTTTTTGGTGAGAGATTTGCAGACAGTCCTTCGAAAGTATACCAGTAAGACTAAGGAGTACTCCTCCTCTACCTCTCGAGATAAAAGTCAAGATACTTGTTATATCTGCCAAGAGAAAGGACATTGGGCTCCAGAATGTCCACAACGTCAAAACCAAACAGAGATAAAGGGAAAGATACCTGTTATCATTGTAAAGGAAAAGGACATTGGTCTTCGGAGTGCCCTCAAAAACAAGAAAACCTACCAGAGAGGGAGGAAGCCGAAGGATCTTCAAACCTAGAAGAAGAAGAAGAACATATCGTCAAGAAAAGCAAGAAAGCTAGACGGTTGGAAGACAGTGAGAATGAAGAAGAAGAACACTTGATTCCTGTGAAGAAATTCAAGAACAAGAACAAGAGAGACAGCAGACAGTGAACAATGAACTTTTTTTGGAGTGTAATGTGATGTTCATGGTGAATTATTTTGTAAAAAAAAAATGAGAATAGACCAGAATGGAAAAAAACTAAGTGTTTTTTTGTGTTATTTTAGAGTATGGATGATGCACGCACGCACTCACGCACTCTTACACAAAACCAAGGAATGGGGATTTTAAGTTTTTCTTGATTTTTTTTTTGGCAAAATTAAATGATACTCTTTTCTAGAGATCTGGGTGGCCCTGAAAAGGACCGTTGGGGTGTTTGTTTGTTTTTGTTAAAACAAACTTATGGGCTCGACATGATTAACTTCAACTGTCGCAATCCTTTTCCACGACCCAGTCCAATTCCTGCTGCTGCTGCTTTGGTGGTAGTAGTAGTAGTAGTGAATGGTGGTGGTGATGGTGGGGGTGGTGGTAGCATCTCACTAGTAGTTGTGATGGGTTTAGCATGTTTAGCCCGTGATGGTCTTTTTCTCTTGGGTTGAGTTAAAGGATGCTCATACAGCTTTCTTAGATGTTTTAACTCTGATAAAATGTCTTGGAGAAGACTCACCGTTTTATCTTCATCGCTCTCTTCTTTCTGTGCTTCACTCTTCTCTTCTTCTAACTTTCTTAGTTCTTCTTCTTGCTTTCTTCTTTCCTCTTCTTGCTGAAGAAACACTTCTTCAGCTTCTCTCTGTCGCTGTATAAATTTTTCCATTTCTTCTTGCTGTCTCTTTTTAAAATCCTCGATGACAGGCAAAGAGGGTAGTGGTATGGCAGCAGTCGTGGTAGTTTCAGGCATAACTTCTTCAGACAGAAAATCTCCAAAATCTAAATTAAAATCTTCCGGTTGGAAGTTCAACACGGCATTGGTAGTCGTTGCAGGCTCACTCCAATACATAGTAGTCTTGGTAGTCTTCATTCGGCTGTCCAAAAAGTAAAATCCCTACGAACGCTGTGATGCCTTTATACTCCAGATGACGTCACACCCCTACTCTCTTCCCATTGGAAGAAAAACCGACCCGCTTGTAACGCGCGCTTGGATTGGTAGTTGATTTCGATGCATTTCAATCCACTCATAGGGTATATATACCACCGCTTGTCTCGTAAAGCTTCACCGGTTTTCTCCAAGGCCACTCCAGAAGAAACAAAACAAGATGTGGACAAACGTTGAGTCATCGACTATCATCTCGGGGATGTTGTTCGACCCAGCATTCCCCATGTATGTAATAGTCTCATGGGCTATTACTAAAATCACAGAGACCGCCATCTGCAAACGTCGCATCTATATTGAACGACAAGGATGTTTAAAGCGTGTCTTGATGTACGGTCCGGAAGTCCGTAGAAGTCTCCGAAAAAGAAGACCTTCCAGGAGATGTCTATGTTAAACCAAAAAAACACCAACGGCCCTTTTCAGGGCCACCCTTTTTTCAAGAAAAGATTAATTTTCCAATGATTGCCATATATGTGTGTGTGTGTGTGTGTGTATGTGTTTTGGTGTATGTATATATTATATCCCTCTTAAAATACTTCTGCCCCTCTAAAAACAATACTTCTACCACCCCAAGTGACGTGTATCATTTTTTTCTATTGTCCTCAATTGAGAACAACTGAGCTCCGCGAAGCGCGGAGTGACGTCAGACGCAATGACGTCAGACGCGCGGGATCCAGGGATCCAGCTCGATGGTAATACTATACAACCGCACTTACTGGATCCCATACATGACGTCACTCTGTAGAGACCCATGTTAAATTTCCCATTGTACCCCAAGTGCCACCCCGTATGTTAAAATCCCATTGTACCCCAATAGGTCCCAATGTTAATTTCCCATTGTACCCCAAGTGCCACCCCCAATGCTAAATTCCCGTTGTACCTCAAGTGCCACCCCAATGCTAAATTCCCATTGTACCTATAGTGCCACCCACGTCCTATTTACCCACCCTATACTACTTAGGAATATATTTGCAAAATTCGTGAATAATTCCTTCTTTGGATCCCACTGAATAATCTAATTTAATCATGTTATGATGAGATGAAATATTTTGCTAATTTGATAGTTGAAAAAAACAAAACAAATTACAAGTACTCTGATCTAACTGTGCTTGATCCAAAATTAATCGCCTTATATTAAAATAATCTGGTCTCTGTTTTCTAAATATCACATGTTAAGTTTCATGTTATAAAGTTTTTGTTCTTTTGAACCGGTCAGTAAATGTAATGCCGATCGATAGACAAAATAACGTTCTGTAAAATGATCTGCAGCTCCACGCCGGACGACTGCTGATATATGCGTGTGACGTAACATAGGTAAATGACAGCGAAGTACAAATGTTGGAGAAGGACAACAATTCTGCTACTGAGCAAAGAGCATACCGTAAAATTCGGGCGCTCCTAGGGTACTCTCCGATTGGTATCAAGGCAGACTTAGATAAAGTTTACTGATGTAATTCTCTGTCATATCCTACAATTTTGAGGTTGTTTCATCGTTTTCAAGATGGTTTCACGCACAAGAATTGAAAGGTGCAGCGTCTGAGCTAGAATTAAATGAAATACCAAAATCATTTGTTCTTCTTTCTATCTAAACTCTTTCCACTAAAATAAAAACTATGTGATAAACTGAATCTCAATGGGTAATAATTTAATACGAAATGTATGTAACTCGTTGAATAATTTACAGCTTTTGCTCGGTAAGGCTCTCAAAAACGGAAAATTATTCAACTCGTTGAATAAATTAAATATTAAATCATTATCCATTTGAGATCCTCTATATATTTTCACTCGCAGATTAATTAATTTGTTACCTAATAAACCTAACATAAACGTATTTCTTGAACGAATGATACGTAAGAATATCTTAGCTGCTATTGTTGCAAATATCCCGCTGGTTGCAGTAACGACCTTCCTAAGGCCGAAAATAAAACTCTGCCAAATGACTGATGTATCAGCATTGTTTAATTAAAATCGTGCACTCTTTTGTGTGATAATTTCCACTCATGGTAAAACATACATTAAGTTATATATATATATATATATATATATATATATATATATATATATATATATATATATATATATATATAACTTTTCAATCGGAAGTTGTTCACCTTTTGATCTTACTAAGTAGTGTAATACCAGTCGGCAGATGATGTACTCATCTAGTTATGACCTTGCAGAAGTACTTACATCCCGGTTGAATATTTTTAACAAAAATACTTTATTTTATATCTTCATAATTGACCAATCATATTCCTAGAATTGTGCTTATGAGTCTCGACTTTCAGTCGCTCTTATGGACTAGAGAAGAAAGTCGTATTGAAAAAAGGTGCGTGCGTTTGTGTGGAGGGGAGGGGGTGTATTCACTAAGTACATAGTTTATGATAGAACACAAGCCGCGTTTCACAAGATTTAAAACCCACATCAAGTCTTGAACATTTCATCAAAATAATACGAATAATTAACTTACCTTAATTAATTGTTCTTAAAATAAACTTGAAAAAATTATTGTACCAAAGCTCCACTAAAAAAGTTCATTACAGGTCCAATCAATTTTATAAACTTAAGAACCTAAAAAGAAAAACTAGTTAGCATATAAACATGTAGCTCATGCACAAACAACGTCAAGAAAATTTGTCAAAAAATGTTCACCAGTTAAATTGGTGTTAGCTTAGTAGTATAATAATCATTAAACTGGATGCTACAGGTGGCCGAGTGGTCTAAGTTCGCCTTTACAGATCACTGACATCTCACCTCTATCCGCGTGGGTTCGAGACTCTGCTCCGGCAACGTTGGTATGTGAGAAAGCCTGCCAGCAGCTTCCCGTGGGTCTGTGGTTCTTTCCGGGTTCTTCCTCCACCAAACATACTGGCCGCTATGTATAGCCTATCATATGCTGAAAAATGGCGCTAAACCCACAAAATCACAAACCATCAAGATCAAGCAAATTGTATGACAGAAATATACTGAAAACTGCTTCATCGGTGATTTTTTTTTAAAAATATGTAACTCGTGCATCATGTAACAATTAGGTCAGAAACTACTCAGAACTGCCTCATGGTGATTTCTTTCTTTTGTAATGTAGCTTATACATTCATAAAACTAGTTTAAACAATACTAAAAAACATGGCTCCGATGATTTTGTTATGTACCTCAGGTGACATTTTATGTGGTTTGAGCATAAACCTAGGTCAGAAATTACTCAAGAACAGAAATTACTCAAGAACATGTCACCGGTGATTTGTATGTAGCTCATACATAAAACTAGGTCCACAGTTACCAAACAGCGTGACACGGGTGACTTTTTGTATGTAGCTCATGCACAGAATTAGGTCCACAGTTACCAAACAGCGTGACACGGGTGACTTTTTGTATGTATAGGCTATCACGGATACAACAAGGTCAGAAATCAGTCATCACCGCTTCACTCGTGGTTTTCAAAATTTAATTTGTGCGTAATGTCAGGTCAACGTTACACAAGTGAGGAAAATTGTTTCTTACATCAATCATGATCATTAAAGCCATGCAAAAATCGAATCGAATACCTCTAAATAACACGTAGTCGTTGTGTTTATTTTCTCTTTTATCAACCGATTTACGTATGTAATTATGTACCTCAAGAAAAAACTATATAATCGGATATTTATTTACGCTCATTTACCCTTTCTTTCACGGAATTGAAAAAATCAAAAAGTTTGTATCTTTTCTTTTATAGCTGTTCAGTCTCATTATCATAAGCTTAAGCCATCAATAGAGATCATGTATATAGTGCTGGCACGATATGATGGAACATTGTTTGCAAAAAAGGAAGAGACTATTTTACGTAAATTGGGATGTTCGACGACAATTACTGTAATTATAAATATGCTAAATATTCCATTAGAGTAAGATGTTATCATATTCGTTACATGAATGTTGCGGGTCGAATAAAAAGTTGTTACAACAGTTAAAAATGCGTGAAATAATGCTCTGAGTCCATGTGCTGCCATCACATCGTGCACGCATTGCAGCTTATGCATTAAACAGTTGTACGTACGCAATATAACGGCGGAAAAGTTAAATACAAGGAAAAGTCTATGTTGCATATTAAACAGGGTAATTATCTCAATGCACGTGAAACACTTACTGAATGCAGCAGATTCTCGTGCGGGTAATTAGCTTGGGCGGATCCAGAAATATCGTTTTGAATCGTTTGGGGGAGGGGTGCGTCAACAAGATGGCGAGGGTTCTGTGACGGATCCCCCCAGTGGGAGCCCAGGGGGTGAGTTCCTACATTTTGAGCGTTCCCAGGACATAATGTTTGCCATCTATATTGTAAGGAAAACATACTGTATGAAACTTTCCTTTTATTTCGCACATTTTTATTTGTTGTTGGTGGTGGTGGTGGGGAGATCGCTGGCCTCACCCCGTCCCCACCCTCCGCGATTTCCCCAGTTTAGCTTCAGTAGCAAGGCACCAATGAATTAACGGCGCATGACTCAGTGATGAACACATCATTCAGCACAATTATTATGATGCCTAGTTTGGTTTTTGTGGATTTGATGCCATATTGCAGCACTTGATAGACTATACATGGCGGCCAGTATGTTTGGTGGAGGAAGAACCTAGGAAGTCCCCAGGAAGAACCACCAACCCACGGGAAGCTACTGGCAAGCTTTCTTACGTACCCACGTTGGCGGAGCACAGATTCGAACCCACGCGGACAGAGGTGAAATGTCAGTGATCTGTAAAGGTGAGCGCCTTAGACCACTCGGCCACCCGGGGCACCTGATAAATAGTAGAAAGCTAAAGTGGCTCATAAAACGCGTGAAATCCAGACAGACCTTCTCTCTCTCTGCAAGCTGTATCTAAATTTACGTTCTAAAAGTATTACAAAAGGAGCAAACCGTTTGTACACTATAACATGAAAAAGTTTTAAGCATGTGTAATTTTACATAATTTACAGCAAACCCAAGAGAGTGTATATTGTCTTACAACTCAACAGAGTGTTTACTGTTTTAGGGAACATAGTACCGCAGAGAGACAGAACAAAGACCTATGGCGTTTAAAACAGGACTGAAGAGCAAACCTTGATATGCGCTGACTTTGATAAGGTCAAATTACATGACGACAAGAAGGAGTCTCTTAATTATGGATTGTAATTGAAATGGTGCAATGATATGTCTCGTAATTACTGTCTTTTTCATTTACTTCTTTTCCATTCACACATGACATATGGATTGTCAGACTTAGTTCGGTTAATTAACATCCAATTTACTACAAAAAGGCGATAAAATCAATAAACTACGGCACAAGATTTGATTTCCTTTTTATCGAATGTAAACATATAGAAGATCTTACATGAGTGTTCATTTCACATGGTTAATTTCAGAATGGTTTATTTGGTATACCCTTTCAGTTTTCTGAAGAAAAAAAAACCTTCATCAAATTAAACGCAATATATAAAAATATAATTCACATTTAAGATTCGATTCATCTCACTACGAAACAAAAGAAAGGCGAGTGAAGATAATCAATCTTTATAACATTGCAATATTTAAAGAAGGAAACACAGACACTTCTTACGATGTGTATTACCTATCGTGAAATCGCAGTGTGACCTTTTAATCTTTGATGACATTATGCCGTAATATCTCACTCTCAAATATCAAAAATTATGAAACGGGTTACATCAACGTCTTATTCGGTAAACTCCAGTGATAAAATTCAAATGTATTTTTAGGAAAGGGAGATAAATACAGTTACTCTTTTGTGACTGGGAAAAGTTGGTTTTCCCCCTTAACCTGTAGTCTCTATTACGGACAGGACAATTATGTTTAAAAAATTAAAAAATAAAACAAGCAGGGATAATAAGGTTTTGAAACTTAACCAGAAGCCTGTAAAATTTCTTCAAAATATCATGGAAATTTCTCTTTTTGCAATCAATCGTGCTTTTAGCATTTAACTATAGATATTGCAGCTTGTGCCAAAGTTCCATCATACAATTTCACTTTCAACCAACATCTTAAACCTATAAACATGTTAAAGTAGTTTTATAGAAATGGAGCTCATTAATACAACTGTTGGTGAAATTACTAAGAAACGTGTTAACCAGTAAAATTTGTATAAGTTAAGACTTGTTATAATCATTTAGCTTCAGCTGATTACAAGTCAGAGTTGACTGAAAACTGGTTCAACTATGGTTGGTTTATGTAACTCATGCGTACAATAAAGTTAGAATTTACTCAGCACTGTTTAACAGATAGCGCTGTTACATCGCTCAGTAAAAATTGATAACTCATCCCCCCCGACTCGGGTCACGTACATTTCAGAATCTATGCGTGGAAGAAGTATGCACGGAATCTCGAAAGAACTAACAAGCCCTGATTGACTTGCCAGAGAAAAAATAACCCAGTTATTGTTCTGGCGAACTCAGTCTACATATATTGGCAAAATGGCTTACACGCTCTGTATAACTTACATACATATATATATATATATATATATATATATATATATATATATATATATATATATATATATATATATATATATATATATATATAGACGCTTTATTATATTTTCCATGACCAAAATGCACTGTAAAACCAAAAGCACTTTATGACAAAAAACGAGCCTTAGGCTTGGATTTAGGTTATGGACCTTACTTCAAATGGACAAGTGTCTCTCTATTGTACATTCAGCATTTAGCTTCATCATCCTTTTTGGCGCAATCTTGGAAAACCTATAGTACACTTGTGTCATCTGGCCACATAGAAATGTGAGGAGTACATTTCATTGTTTAGTAGGAGTTTATCATTCCATTGGCTCTGATTACCCCGTAATTTCCTATTTTTTTTTCCGGAGACCATGAATTTGACATACCCAGATGTTATGTATATTGAATTTATAATATGTGTCCATGAGGTAAGTTGTACTTTAGTGGTCATGTAGTAAACAACATATTTACTGCATTTGAGTTCAAGGTCAGTCTTGTTTACATAGCATTTAGTACTTAGATTGGAACTTCCATGGCCTGATGTGAGAAAAGTCAGGCGCGCACAGTAATTTTCCATTAGAGTTAATTCTAGATATTCTAGAATATTCTGTCAGATGACTTATCTTTATATTTGTACAGGCTTGGTAAGCAGGAAACCATTCCTATACTAAACTTCATGTTACAAAAAGATCAGTCTATTAAAGAATTAATTTAGTAATCAGATGTTACAGCTGTGAAAATCAGAGCAAATTAAGAGAGAGGAATTATTTATTTGAAATATTCATTGGAATTACAAAAAATACTCATTCTCATTTTGGATTAATACTTCACTTTCGGATTTTATGTTAATTCAGTCGAAGATATTCTGGGTTACATTATTCAGGCATATCAGGACATTCATGACTACTGGAATTGATTCTGAACATTCTATATTTAGGACTTGTGATTAGGACACTTAGGATTATTGAATTATTTGGATTTTAATTCACATTATTGTAAGTGTCTTTTAAATTTTCACTTTAATTGTCCAGAAATAAATTGCTTGTTGATTTTACCTATATTGTTGGTTTCACTTTCTTTCTGTTTCATATTTTTAGGCCATAGAGTCGTAACACAGATAAAAACGTGGGAGGCAGAAGCCATGCAATGTTTCTTTACCGCACGGTCTTGCACGTGGAATGAAGCCTGTGAGACAATACCACAAGTGATTATTTTCACACTCTTCGTTTCATATGCTCTCTACTGTATCATTATGTATGAAACATGCCTCCCATACCGTTCCTTTTCCACAAAGGAATAATTGCACAGTTTGCAGGTAACCCGTTTTTGATTTGTGTGGTCTAATGCATGACTTCTTCCTCCACTACGACTGTACAATTTCACTCCGCAAATGTCGCAAATGAATGTATTTCTTAGTTTCTCATTTTCTCTCTTAATTTGTTCGTACCACCAATTCATGAAGTTCACAAAAAGATTCGTCTCAGCTTGCAACAGCTGTCTGCAAAATTCACGTGCCCAGAATCTAAACAAAATATCACACATGGCGATATGGCGATAATTTTTAACAATTTACGAGTGAATAATAATAATAATAATAATAATAATAATAATAATAATAATAATAATAATAATAATAATTATTATTATTATTATTATTATTATTATTATTATTTAACGGGGGTAATATATTTGATCATAAAAGACCAATTTTCCACGTGATGCTCAACATATTTAAAATGCACAGGGTCATGAAGACGTCATACATTGGTGATACATGTTGCAAAAGTGTACTATATTCATTGTTATTTGGTCAAAGAGCAGATATTTTAGAAGTATGATAGAGTAGACTTGGGTTTACTTATAACTAGAATTTTTGATGTAGTGAGATTCCACGGGTGATATATTACAACTAATTCTTCTTCTTTTTCTTCTTATTAATATTTCTTTTTTTGTTGATGTAGATACTGAAAATCCATGTCAACCTACCATAACAAGTTCCTTTAGTAACTAATAGCAAAAAATCAGTAATGATTTTTGACAACCGCATTAAAAGAAAAAGAAACGTTTCCATATTCAACGTAGCACAATTTTATTCTTACGCTGCCTCTTCCTCTAGTGCATTTGTCACTGCAAGAAGTGCATCAAAACCTGTTATTTGTTATCACTGCATCATTAACATTAGCAATCTGTTTTATTCAATGATAACAAAGCTGGTCAAAATCATGACAATTCAAGATTACAAAAAGCTGATCAGATATATTTTTTTAAAGTTATTTTTTTATGTCATTTTCATTCATACCGTATAATTCAAACATGGATTGTGCGTAACGTAGGCACGTGATCGCAATATCTAAAAAAATAAATAAATACACAAATTCCTGTGAAAAATGGTAGTTTAGAGGTCAATTAATTGAATGTGTTTCCTTCTATAAATAGATGGGTTTATGTTTTACCCCAAAACTGATATGGAGTACAGACAAGCATACATTGACCATCCAGGCTCAGAAATCTATTGAAGGTATTTTTTATATAAGAACGTAAATTTGGCTGCTTCAGTAGTTTTTATATTGTTAAACTTTTTGATAGCATGGTTAAACCAATTTTGCGATATGGTTCAGAAGTCTGAAGCTACGAATATTCAGAAGGAATAGAAAAAGTACAACACAAATTATGTAACGGTACCTTAATCTCTCACCCTCAACTAATAATGTGTATGCATTTGGAGAATGTGGTAGATACCCACTATGTGTTACCTATTATACATGGTGTACTGAATTTTGGCTACGTTTAATACATATAGATCAAAGCAGGTATTCCTATAATTGTTATTATCTGATGTTAAAGTGTCTTGATGTAAGTAATCGTATTACATGTGTAGCACATGTGAAACAATTACTATATTTATATGGATTTGGCTTCGTATGGATTGAGAAAAATGTTGGAGATATTAATTTGTTCGTAAAGATATTTCATCAAAGAGTTAAAGATTGCATGATACAAACATGACATATGGTGAAGTTATGGGTTAAACACGAGGAAGTTACATATGTTTTAAATCTTTGTTTAATCCTGAAAAGTCTTTATCTATAAGACCTTCGTTAAAATTTAGAAATGCAATTCTTAGATTTTGATGTAGTATTACGATAGAGACAGATCGACATCATGGTTTGGATATATCTGATAGAATTTGCCCATATTGTAGAAAGAATGGTTAATGAAATATAGAAGATGAACATAATTTTCCTTTAGTATGTAATACATTTGAGAATCACAAAAATAATATTTACATAAAAGAAGGCTTAATAATAGCTCATTCTTAATTTTGTTAATCTTATGTCCGATCTTAATCCTAGTACCTTAACTAGTCTAGCTACTTTTGTGTACCATACCTTTACAAGAAGAGAAAGTTTATGATGTGTACTATGATCTACTACATATATGCAGTTATGTAAGCGGTATGTTTGTGTGCGATCTGTTCCAACGTTATATTATACTGTTTTATATGTATTATGGTCCGGTAGCCTGAAATACTGAAAAAATGTGTTGTATTGTATTATATAACCTCTTTGATAAGATGAAAGATTCCTGACTTTAAACTCAACTTCATTTCAAAGTATGCTAAATGAGATACTAATTTGTACAGGCACAGTACAATTAGCTTACTGTGCCACTCTTTGTACAGGCACAGTACAATTAGCTTACTGTGCCACTCTTTGTGCAGTCACAGTGCAATTAGCTTACTGTGCCACTCTTTGTGCAGGCACAGTGCAATTAACTTACTGTGTCATTCTTTGTACAGGCACAGTAAAATTAACTTACTGTGCCACTCTTTGTACAGGAACAGTAAAATTAACTTACTGTGTCACTCACTCTTTGTACATCTTCGAGAGAAGAATCATTAAAAAAAGGCCCAAGTCCCAATAGCCCTGACCTAATGGGCTTTGACTTCCATGAAAGAAAAATCTCTCTTGGTGAAAGATTGATAAACTCTATTAATAGAATAATCCACCTCAATATGGTGGCTGCCGAAATATCAAAGGAATCTGAGAGAGAGAGAGAGAGAGAGAGAGAGAGAGAGAGAGAAAGAGAAAGAGAGAGAGAGAGACGGTTCAAACCAATTGTCCTCCCTTTTAATTTTGTTTACAAATCGGGGAAATGAGTCTTCAACATCTTGATATTTCCTGCACATTAAATTCATGTCTTATAATGCTTCAGGTAAATGTGTAAATCTACCTAAGTCCTCCAAAACTAGTTCTAGACATCCTATGTAAGTACAAACAAAATATGGAAGACGTAGATTGACACAGGATTAACTTATTCATGGGACATAAGTAAACCCTCCTGTGCTCGCAGACTCCCGAGGAAAAACATCCCTATTGACATTATTAATGGGTAGTGTTAAAATGATACATGAAGGTAATAAAAACACAGTTTGGATTTTGAAGTGGTAAAATAGATGATGATCATTATGAACTTGTTAAGAAGTTCCAGGAAAACATTTTACAACTTACGAGAAGGAAGTGGAAGAAATTCATTCGTATAGGTGTCAAGTTAACATTACCTATCATCACAAAAATGAGACACATCAGGAGATTAAAGGCGTTTAAGAAAATACTCGACAAACTTATCATTAACGAGGAAAAGAAAGTACTCGAAGAATTTTGTGAAGTACAACCATTAGATGAAAGGAAGAAACAGAAAAGAAGACTGTTGAACGATAAAGATAACGGATGAGAAAACATATTTATATATGTTTTTCGAGAGGACCAGAGAAATAATAGTAGTATTGATCACTCTGAGAGCGAGAAGAGATATGCATTTGATATATTCCTTCGTGTTGAATGTTGTCAAAACCTGTGAATATCAGACAGGAAGAAGATGAACCTTTAAAGATGACCCTAGAAAAGGAAGTATTTTATTACTGTGCTAATGCAAGAGACTTCAGTTGTTATGCACAGGTTAACGACGAGATGAATCAAAGGACAGATATAGAAATGAAAGTTGATGACATGATCAATGAAATAATTAACAAAGTTGAACAAGAGACGGGGAGGTCTACAGGGTGGTAGATATATAGAATTGTTAGCTCATATATTAATATGTTTAAAACGCAAAAAATTGAGTGCAGATTTCTTAACTTTCTTAAGTGGGTTAAAGGTATTTAAACAAAAACGCATGAACGTAAAAATAACGATGAAAAATGTTGTTGTTTTTCGGGGGGTGGGGTGGGTTGGGTTGGGAGGTTGTTATTGTTGGGGGGGGGGGGGAGCGATTGAAATAGCTTGAATACACCGATTGATCGTGTAAATAGACCATCAAAATACAGTTTGACAAGTATAATCATTGGTTGAAAAGTGTCTGATGAATATAGCAATTCGAGTGCGAAAGAAATTAAGAAGGATGAGTACGACATATCAGTACATATTTACAAAATTGTCAACAACTTTGAAGAGTTGGATATTAAATTCCCGATCAGGAGAATTAGAATAATGAGAAAATGGAGAGACACGAATGTGAACGTGATAAGAATTTTAGAAATTGAAAATTATGAGATAGCAAATTTTCATTATGTAAGCATTAAAAAGTATGCAAAGATTGATAGGTAATGAGGTGACATCGCATACCGGAGGTGGAGATAAGCCCTTGTGTGATAAATGCATGAATTAATTTAAGTCAGTATAGGTATTTAATGCACACGTTATATGTAATAGTGTTTGTGGATACAATTAACAGCCAACCGAAAAAATGACACGATAAAATTCGAGAATCAAAACATATGACACTAGTAAATTTGAATGTTGACGCCTATGCCACGGTTCATTTTAACGAGAAAGATAAAATGTTTCACTATCACAAGAGTAGCTACCCTCAGAATTTTGTGTTTAATCTAAATCAGTAAACAGTCATTTTAAGCCGTTTAATTGTCTACCTGTTGCTCATAGAGGTGAGGACTGTATAGATGTATTTAATGAGACGTATAAGGAGATAGCTACAAGCGTGATTAGCCATTAGAGCACAGGAACATATGCCAATAATATTTTTCACAACCAGTTGAAATACGTTAGCCACTTGCTCATAAAGAAACTGATTGAAACCAATCTTGATGAAAAATTTAGCATCATTAGGTCACCGGTGTGATACCTAAATTTTGATTAGCAAAACAGTTACAAGTATAGGTGGGAAAAAATAGAATTTAGATTTTAGGTCAGCTTGAGGTTCATAAATTCATCTCAAATTCATAGGCAAATTATTTACCGAATGACTTAAATCTTACACCATTTCAGAGATAAGAGTTTCTCTAAGACGGAATGCTGTATGCAGATAATATGATCGATTATTTATCACAATAATATTCGCATTGCTCATCAATAAAGCAAATATTTCTATTGACATAATTACGGTATTTATTTCCTAAATAACTTCATGCAGGGCAAACACAAGCGAAAAGAAATTTATCCTATACTAAATGGAAATTAGTCCTAAGACAGAGATCACTTTACCTCCTATCCCGATCAATTATATTCCGTCTTCCAGTTTCTATTTTCAGTGTATGTAATGAACATTTAAAATGGGATAACATTTTCTAGATATATAGAGTAGTCCGCAAGAGAGGTATTTTTCCGAATCCATAAGTGTGTTATATTAACTAGAACATGTACATTTGTAAGAATCTGGAATATCTCTTAGCCAACAGTGGTACGCCGAATCTTTCACATTTTGTGAACATTGAGAAAGAAATACCTTTTCTTCTCCCACAGCAAGAGCTAACATTAGCAAAGCCATAAGGAAATAACATCTCTTTAACGTTTGGCGCCCAAGTAACGCGATTGGTTAAATCTAATCTTCTTAACATCAGGTAACATTGGTGTGGGTGTAGAGTAAATGGTATACTCGTGATTTTTATCCAATATTTAATACATTTCAGAAAGTAAGTTATACATAACGGACATGTGCCTCATTCACCTAATGTAAACGCATTACTTGTGATATGTAGTGTTTGGGAGTACAATGAATTTTAATTATGTAATACTTACCCGTATTATTGCATTAGCATCTATTTTACTGGCGTCCCCAGTCCAAGATGCACATGATCCCAGTCTCATACCTTAGTAATTTCCGTCATTTGAAATATGGTCCTTCTTTGTCTTGGACAGAGCCTGAAAGGCCATAAGAGTCAAGAGTGAGGAAGGAAATTAGTCAATAATATCAGATAAGTATTACGTAAATAACAATATGTTAGCCCCCCTCCACCCCCACCCCCCAAACCAAATTCATTTTATTAATAGTAACACACTACCTGCTATTGTTGCATTGCTTACTTTACTAGCCCGGTGGAAGCCTGATAGTATCTAGATGAACTGTCAAAGTGAACTTACCATTTGCTGTAAGTAGGGTGATCTACTGCAGACTAAAGGATGACTTGACAACTTACTGAGCTGACACAATCGGGCCAAATACGTAAATGCCTTCGCTCGGAGTGCGACATTGAACGACGATAGAACGAAGAGAAGCTGGAGTGAGACCGCCAGGAGGCGCCTTTTATGACATCTTCGAGAGAAGAATCATTAAAAAAAGGCCCAAGTCCCAATAGCCCTGACCTAATTGGCTTTGACTCTCATGAAAGAAAAATCTCTCTTGGTGAAAGATTGATAAACTCTATTAATAGAATAATCCACCTCAATATGTTGGCTGCCGAAATATCAAAGGTATATTTGAGAGAGAGAGAGAGAGAGGAGGGTTCAAACCAATTGTCCTCCCTTTAATTTTTTTTACAAATCGGGGAAATGAGTATATCTTCATCATCCCTAACAAAGGGGATTTCAATTGGTTATGGGGCTATTGAAGGTAGCTAACTCTTGGCCAGAAAACCCGATTGGTAAAGAAGTGAAACCGAATTGTAGTTGCAATTACATAGCAAGCAACCCTTTTTCACCGATAATGTATGAATTTCACTCCTTCACTCCTTCTCCTCGCTGACGCTACGGAGAAAAGGAATCTGAAGCATCGGTGTTCAAAAACAAATTTGAGGGGCTAGAGGGTGTTTCGGATTTCCAGCCAGAAACCTGTCCTGATTTAGCCACCAACTCAGATAGTGAACGAAATTTGGTTCCAAGAGGAAACCGAGCTGACAGGGGGTATCTGTGAGGTCTCCAGTCTGCTAGCAGCAGTAACTGGAGATGCCGGATATTAAGTCTTCCTAGGAGAACTAAATTTGCTGCCGCGTTCAGGGTCCAGAGGTAGACGCGAGCAGACAACGAAGTCTTCTCGAGCAGCCTTGCTAAGAGAGACAGTATATGTGTGATCCTGTCGGAGGTAACGCGAACTATCCCTTGACGGGTGTGGAAATTTATCCCCACGTAAATAAAATTATGAGATAGGGGTCAGATCTGACTTATTTTGGTTGGCGATTAACCCCAGACGAGTCACTGTCCTTCAACAGAGGGACATGTCCCTTAGTAGGACACATCTGAGAACGTTGTGCGTTAACCAGTTGTGGAAGTACTGGATGATGGAAACCCTAAACGACCTTAAATGAGCTGCTATTACTATTACTCCCATCATCCTGTTAGAGGCTCCGTAAGTGGAGGCCGGTCCGATGGAAGAGCTCCCAGACAATATCGCAAATATTTTCTGTGGGACGTGAGGATGGGGATGTGGAGGTAGGCATACTGGAGGTCTATGGAGACGACCCAGTCGCTCTCCTTTATGGCGGTCCTGACTGAGGCCGACCTCTCCATCTTGAAGCGCTCTTCCTGAAGAAATTTGTTTAATTGGGGAAAGATCGATAATAAGTCGGAATTGTCCCTTTTCTTCAAAACCACGAAGACTTTGAGTGTTGTCACCCTCTCTACTGCCCTCATCCTTAGATGGGTGTAGACCTGTTCCCTTACTGATTTCTGTTTGGTCTGCTGTAACTAAAATAGGGCCTTGATAAAGGGGGGGGGGGGTCCCGGATGCAAAGCTGGAAACCCTCTTTTATTGTGGGATGAACACGTGCATCGTCCGTTAGGTCCGACCAGGTCTCTGATAAATCCTAGTTTGACACCTACTGGGACGTCGGAAGAGGGGAAGTTGGTAGGAGTAGGTGCGACTCACGAGAGCCGACTGCTTCCCTCCCTCGTGAAGGGGGACGGTCCATAGACTTACTGCCATGGCCCTTCAGGCTACCCCGTATTGCGAAAGAGGGGCGAGAGGGAGTTTTTAAAGGGGGGACTGGCCATTCTACTGAGACCCTTGCTTTCAACATTTAGGCTGCGACCCATTGACCCTCAAGCCTGGAGCGCGTCTTCGCCGGAAAACTGCAGGCAGCGACCGGTGTTGTTGATTCGCTGTAGGGATCAACCCGCACAATAAGGCCGCTGCGTCTAGCTGAGCCTCCATCAGCAGGTTCTTGCTGTGCTTCAGAAACACATTAGAAGTGTCTGATGCTGCATCTGTACGGAGGTCGAGAAGTTCCGCTGAGAAAGCTATTGATATTGACAGCGAGTGTCTTGCTGTCTTGGCAGTATCCTCAAGATGTCTCTAGAAAACGGCCGGTGACAGACATTCCAGTTGAAGTAGGCAGCCTCAAAGAGATCGGCATACAAGGCTATGCAAGTCTCACGTTCCAAAACTTTGAGAGACCTAATGAGAATACGGGCACAGGTCCCCTGATTGAAAGGCTTGATTCTTGAGAGGCGAAGTAGGAAAATGCACCCTGCAACTGGTGGCGGAAACTATGGACCACAGCGTGTAGAGAAACAGGGACGACTGACCAACACCTCGGTTGACTGGCCGCCTCCGGGCCTTGAGACAACTTCTGTGCAATCCCTTGACCTCTCCATCGTTCATCACCTGACCCGTAGTGTGGGACGGAGATCGGGGCATTAAAGGAGGAGTGGGACCCAACACAATCAGGTCCTTCTGGAATTCATTTGAGTCTACTACAATTGAACGTTCATTGTCCTGTCTCCGTCCCAGGGGGGCGAGATAGGACTATCCATCCCTTGGAGAAAGGGATTTACGATCACCTCTCGAGTCCTGCCACCGCTACCGGGGCGAGACAGACATTTAATCCTTGCCTTCTCCTTGGAGAAGGAGATTGACGACCCTCATTCGATGGAGGAAGAGAATAGTGGTGACCCTACTCCTTTTTCTTCCATGACGAAGTAGGAAGAGGTGACGAAGGGGACCTACCGCCTGGCCGGTTCACCGACCCTTGATGACATGGAAACTGATCCATAGTGCCATGAGGAGTAAAATGAGATATGGCAGAGTCACCACCGGGTTGTAGTCTCCAGGCCCCGTAGAGATTGAACGGAAGCATAGGGAAATGTTCCTTGCCCCTAAACCAGAATTCAAAGCATGATGCCCGTTTATGTGACCAGTGATTGGTGTTTAAACCCGGTGCCTGGTAACCGGTCACCAGCCAATGATAGGTCAAGCAACAAAGAAATGACAGAGGAGCCTCTATCGAGGGAACTCAACTCCGATGAATGGGTTCACTTCGACTAATGCGCATGTCTAACCGTGCGAGAGGATGAACGCGCTTTCCTTGCACCGGAAAGGTGGAACTCGCACACGAATGTTGGCAAATTCCTTATACCAGAAAGTGCCACTGGCCTCTCACTCACTAGAGCTAACGACTTCCTTACACTGGAAAGTGTCATTGATCCCTCCCTTACGGGAGTTGGCTTTTTCGTTACACCGAGAAGTGCCAATGTTTCTTCCCTTGCGGGAGCTGGCAACTTCCTTACACCTGGACGTGTAACTGATTCCTCCTAATGGGATCTAGCGACTTCCTTACACCTGGAAATGCCACTGATGCCTACCTTACGCGGCTGATGACTTTCTTAAACCGTAAAATATAACTGATCCTTGCTTACGGGAGCGGGCGACTTCCTTGCACCGGTAAGTGCCATTAACCTTTCCTGGGAGCGGAGGGGGTCTTCATGTGAAGAAGAAGAGGGTGCGGCTCCCTTATTCCTACCTCTATATGCGGCGGCTTTCTGCCAAATCTCACACATCATCTGACCATGAGGCAAAGAAAGGACATCCACCTGTCGAGCACACATAATGGGTGGGATGAGTATCCCAAGCATCCTTCTTATGACCGCATTTGGCAGCTCCTTGTGGCATGTTGAAAGGCTGGAAGAAAAATTAAAAAACAAGCAACATAAATAAATTTGAGGTCAGATATACTTATCCTAACAGTGGTTTGATCGTTTTAAATATAGTCTCGAATCAATTGAAGATGACCCACGTTCTGGAAGACCGTTGTCTGCAATTGGTGAGCGGGAAGTGACTGCTGTGAAGGGGGGAGGCAATTGACGAAAATGCCCGATATATACTGGAAGATATCTTTATTATCACGGACATTAATTCGTCAGCTGTTTGTAATATACTGAAGAATCATTTGAAGCTCAAAAGGTTTGTGCAAGATGGGTCCCGCATTTGTTGACGGCTGATCAAACACATACTCGAGTTGAAATTGCAAACAACTACTAGCCAAATATGATAAGAGTGGCCAGAGACATTTGAATGAGATTGTCACAGGTGATGAAACGTGGATTTACTTTTCTGAAATCGTTCGACGCAGTAGGACTGTCAAGAGAATTTTATATACATTATTTCTCGATGCAAACGGTACCTGTGCCTGACTCTGCTAGTGTCGCTGGACATTTTCATGATTCCAAAGTGTTGTCAAAGGTTGTAGAACACTACCGAATCACCGGTACACAAGGTATATATCTACTCCATGACAACGCATCGGTGCATAAATCCGCCATCGTGACAGCATCCAAACTTTGCCACATCCTCCATACAACCCTCATTTAGCTCCAAGTGATTTTTGGCTGAATGCCGTTATCAAAGATTCGCTAAGGGGCAATGATTTGAAAGCCGCCATGCGGTTGGAAGTGCAGTTTTCCAGTGTATGAGCAACATACCAAAAAGTGAATACAAAATGCAATTTAATAATTGGATAATCAGACAGTAAAAGTGTGTTGAGGTGCATGGGGAGGGCTTCGAGGAGAAGCACTGACGAGTTTTACTAATAAAGTGTTCACTAATAAAGAATTTTGTTGTACAGCGCACTAATATTCAGAACTTTTTAAATACTCCTTGTACGTTTCTTTTTTCATAAAGTTCCAGAATAGTCGTGGATTTTTCCTAGCACGAGTTAATTTATCTTTTTCCACGAAAAGTAATCAAAAAATTAAATTAGTGTATATATTGAGAAAAAGACAATTTAAAACTCAAGAAGAACAACACAAATCAACGATATTAATTAATTTACTTATGTCCTCAAAATAAGTTTGTACAAACATGTGATCATATATCCAAAGGAATTTCACAATTATACATAAGCACTAAGGCAATAAATAAGCAATAAATACCGTTGTTGCAAGACAGTTTAGTTGATCCTGTTTTGTTGCTCCTATCATGGCATACTTCTACGCTCGGCTGAGCACGCAGATTTGAGCGCTGTGAAAGAACGTCCGCGTTGTTATGTTGTGGTTGCTACAGAAAAGCCCATGGTTACAACCACAGTCAGATATATAGATTAAATCACAACAGCACAGTTCTTCACATAGTTTCTTAACCGTCCTTTAGTTTTTAACTAATAATGAAATTGGCAGACATGATTGTAAAAGAATATGACACTTTGATGTTATTCTTTAAAATTGTACTAGACAATTACAATAGTTCGGGCTCTGTGTTATACCTGATCCTTGTAAAACATCATGCAGCATACAATTTTCAGCTTAAACTTTTTTATTCAATTTCATTATAGCAAGTATTAATTGAGCCAAATTGTATATTATATTGTTGTCACGGAATTGTATAAATCCCTTTTATTAAATACATAACAACGATGCCCGAGAGTGAGTTATGTATATTTTACAATATTTCGAAACAGTGAGTTCGGTTCATCCCATGCCGCACGTGCGAAGTGCTTTCGATGGGGAAAACCGAATGCACCAAGCGTACGGACGATGTAGAGCTGCATCGTCCGTGTATAAATGCCTCACCGTAAGACTAAATCTTTACATTACGGAACGTCTTGTCAGTGAGCAGTCTACTTAAGGACTTGCACGTCTTCAGCTGTAGAGGTACGTAAATCGTTTATTAATTTATAGCGTATATTTTTTATGTAGCTTCGGCTTGCGTAGTACAATGCAAATATTTTCTATTCTTGTTTGTATATTTTCTATTCTTGTTTGTTCTTAATAAGAGCTTTATATTAGCAATATAAAGTGGCGTTTTTAGGAAACGTTTAGTACCATAAGATTCTTATCGGACACGTGTAGGTTCACTTTTGAACTTGTTCATTGCTTTGTAATGTTTGCCGATAATGTAATTTGTATAACTTACCGTATATAACGTGATTACGTGTTATCGTATATGCCCGTGTCAATCATACTACACGGTGTTAGATTTATTTTCAGCTGTAGAGTTGTAGAGCTGTAGAGATCAGAGTCGACGAGGTCCCAGCTATAGTGGGGACAATAGAAGTTGACTAAAGCTAACCATAGCAGCCATGGAGCTAAATAAACAGTGGGTTGCTTGAATACCAGGTGATCGGGCGTTGTTGACCCATTGGTGGGCGTGGATCGCTTGATTGACCAGTCCGACTAGCAGCCAAGTATGCTAGTGACGGAGTGTTTGTGAGTCACTCCATATATGTAATCTTTTAGCCGTGGGCTAATTTTGGGTTTTTTGTGACACCCAGTGGTTTGGGAATGTAAGATATATCGCATGATATCTATCCCATTTCGTTTGCACCACATTTTATTATTTGAATAAAGCGCCTCATGTTTCATTATTTGAGGGTAGACATTTTTGCTATATGAGTAAAAACACATCATTTTTGCTGTCTGAGCAAAACACATCATTCCTTTCTCATGTTTCATTATTTGAGGGTATACATTTTTGCTATATGAATAAAAATACATCATTTTGCTATCTGAGCAAAACACATCATTCCTTTCATCGTGTGAGATAAATCATTAGCCTTTATCATTGCACTGTGTATTTATTTGTTTGTGCTCATATTTGGGTTACCGTATTAGGTTCGTGCGGATTATGTTAGTTAGTCCAATATTTGGACCCTACACACGCACGTATTAATCATAACCTTTCTTCCCATTCAAGTCATTCATCAATAAACATTGCATTTTTATCACCATCAACAGTGCTCTGTTATAAATCCGAAATCCAACCCGGTTATCTTGTTACAATTGTTTTATACTCACGATTGATTAATTCGTGAAGTTTTATAACATTTGATCGGCAACTGTGTCAATATTGGTAATTCACTGTAAATTCACAGGTTCAATGTTGTAAGATAAACTAGCCATCAATTTGTCTTTGATATATATCTGCATTTTTTCACCGCTGGTTTTAGTTTCCTTCCTCTTTAGCTCGTTTGGTCCTTGTACGTTGTTGAAAATCCCTCTCTCGTTTTATTAAAGTTTTGATCTTATGAACGACTTTATTCTGTTTGAGTTTTCTATAACAAATGATTTTGTTTTTTGCTGAATGTTCGTGTTAATGCTGTCGTTATCAAGTGACCAAAACAAGAAGTAACTGCTGACGTCAGAATTTATTGTTTGTGTTTATAGCGCTGTGTAGAATCTTTTAGTGTGGTTGTCTTTACAGCTAAACATTTATTATAACGTATTCGGCTATATCAAATGCGTGTATTCTGTAATCACTCACCTTACAGATCACTAATTTCTAGATGTTTTGACAGCTATTCGACCATAGAATAATGATCACCTTTCATAAATGATTGCAATGTAATTACTCTTCACTGTGTATAGAATAAAAACAACCAGATTTTTAAAAATTGTATACATACTTTAATACATGTACATGCGGCATATAGTAGTTGTTTATCGCATAAGATTCTCAGAATTTGGACAAATCCTTAAAAATTATTCGTCCCCAATTAACATAAAACAACATTCGGAACAAAACGAAAGACACTAGTAAATATACACTGACAAAAAATAAAAAAAATACACGAAAAATTGCAGGTTTATGAATTCTTGAAACCGAAAGAGGCGGTTTAGTATGTCCCATTGCCTAATTTACGTGTAATAGCCTGCGACACCGTACCTGTATACACACATATGTAACAAATTTTAATACCTAAATTTTTTTCTTCTCCCTCTTATAGTGGTTTGCGTTATTTTCTCTGTAATTTCCTTATCTCTCTCTTTCAAATATTCATTCTTGTGATCCTCAATTTTTACTTTCTATATCTTCAGAGGTGTCTTCCACATACTGTTGGTGTATTTTTATTTTGCAATGTAAATAATGTAAATAAATTATTATACGTTTCAGTATCTTTCCGCATTTGCATTAAAAGTGTCATTTTCAATAATTTCTGCTATGTGATAGGATGCAATGGAGAATCAGACCAGCTCTTTATTTATATGCACAATCCTGACATGGATTGTAAGTTTTGAACCACTTTTTTTCCATTTGTTCATTCAATTTCTCTGTGTTTGCGGCTATTGAATATCTCCATTTATTTCAACGATCAATTTTTCAATAGTTGCAAATTACAATACTATGGTTCAGACTAATGGTCTCTCTTATGTTGATACTGTAATAAATGGAGTAGTAGGAAGGGTGAAAATAGCCTGACATTTTCTTTTGACTTGAACTCTTTAATAAATTGAAACGTACTTTTATGGGTTCAATTGTCAATGCTGTATCGACAGAATGCATTAAAATCAATCAAAACAGTTAGCGTATCTGATGCAGGCCAAGTTTTGCTGGTAATTTTAAAGTTTTGTTGGTAATTTCAAAGTTTGTGTTGGTAATTTCAAAGTTTCCTCAGCAAGATATTCTGAGCCATACACGTCATATTTCATTTGAAACATTAAAAATTAATTAAATATTAGCTTTGGTCAAGGTAATAATAAAATGTCCATACCAAAATGTTTCTTTAACACTTAAGTCCAATCGTCCCAGTGATTGTAGAATTAGCGAGGAGTTTATAATATGATAAGAACTTATTTACTGTGTATATGTACTTGTGGCGTTATATCCACATCACGGTATGAACCCAATACCTATTTAAACGCCCACAGTAGTTTATAAACTGTAGTCTACTGCAGGTTGAAAGAAGAACGCGGTCGAGGTTCGTTGTGTGTTTCTATATATTTTGCTACTGACGTTGTGTTGTCAGTAACTGGCGATAACCTTCAACTGACACGTTAAGTGTACGCACCTTCTCGAAATATTTACCGGCCTCCAAGAGAAAATACAGCATCCAAGAGAAAATACCAGCCTACAAGAAAAAATACCGTCCAAAAAGAGAAAATACCAGCCTCCAAGAGAAAATTACCAGACATGAGTCTAGACAAAAAGAGCCCACTAATATGTCTGACCTTTCTTGTTTTGCTTCAGCTTTTTGATGGAGGACATGGAAAAATAAAGATAGGAGCCTTTAATATGAAAATATTTGGAGTTACGAAAGCCGACAAACCTGAAGTCATGGACGTATTAATAAAGGTAAACGTAAAACTTACTTGCTACTAAATATTGAAGAAATAATATAAACTCTCTCTCTCTCTCTCCCGCTGTCTCTCTCTCTCTCTCTCAGAATATATATATATATATATATATATATATATATATATATATATATATATATATATATATACACACACACACACACATATATATATATATATATATATATATATATATTTATTTATATGTTTGTTTTTTCTCCGTACGCATAGTGATTAAAACAATGCAGTAAATGATCTTTACTTACTATCAAAAGGAAAAGAATTAACCCATGTAATGGATGTTGTATTTTTTTTTCAGTCCTGAGCGTGACGATGCTTTTAGTAAATATAGATGACTGTCAGTAATTTGTATTAATTACATGTATATATTAATTCTTCAAACATCATGCATAATTTTCAATTCTATTTAAAAAAAAGTACAAGAAGTTGCCGATGTAATCGTGGTAAAAACAATTTGAATGATGTATTTAATAAACCTATGAAAAAAAAAATTCATCCTTGAAGGTAAATTTATGTAACACAATACAAAGAACCTATCGGATCAAGAGTAAAGAAGAAAGCATGATTTATGAACCTGTTTATAAAGCTTACAATTGTTATTACACCTGTAACATTACGTCATTTTTTTAGAAGCCAACAATGCTACGATCGAAACTCTTGAATTTGAAAGCTTATGGGGTCAAATACCGAGAGAGAGAGAGAGAGAGAGAGAGAGAGAGAGAGAGAGAGAGAGAGAGAGAGAGAGAGAGAGAGAGATTAAACGTGCTGGGAATATGTTTAACATGAGGGTCATTATGCTTTCATATTCATACCATAAAGCCTTGTTCTATTCACATTTTCTTTCTTACATCCTTTGTGCCAACATAATATTAGGTCACACATACCCATATTAGTTTTAATGAGCATTGTCACTCATAGGTAGATTGTCTGAATATCTTTGGCAGCGAACACTAAGTTTCCCTATTTCAAATCCGTCCCCATCCATTTTCTAACCCGACCAGCAGCAGGCGTATCAAACTAAATGCTCATCTATAACCATATTCGAAGCCATCACTCCCAAAGCTTTCAAATTCCTATATGTAACGGTGTAGGAGTAGATATTTATAAACTTATAAAAGATATACTTAGTCAATCCGATATCATACCACATAAGCAGTCGCGTAACTTCAAATTTTAGGCACCCTACAAAACTTCAGAAATGGGCCCCGCTAACGTATACACTTAAGGTTTTGGTCCCACACCCTCGGTATTGCAGGCCGCGGGGCTGAAGTTACGCCACTGCACAGCAGATGTGCAAAAGAGGTGAGTGTGTGCATCAGAGAGAGAGAGAGAGAGAGAGAGAGAGAGAGAGAGAGAGAGAGAGAGAGAGAGAGAGAGAGAATGTAGTATAATTATATACGATAAACAGCAAATTCTTGTTTTATAGATCATCCTCCGATATAACATAATTTTGCTTCAAGAGATCAGAGATTCCACTGACAAAGCGATAAAGCAACTGCTACAAGGAGTAAACAGGTATCCATCTTTTAGTAAATTAAGAAATATGTATTTCATTTTATTTCCCTTCTCTCCCGTTTTATCCGTTGATCCCTTTATCTGTTCATTCTGTTTGTCCTTTATTTACGTATCTATTCATTCATCGATTCCTTTCTTCATTCTGTTCCCTCCTTCTTTCCTTACTTGATCCGCCGAGATTGCCTCCCTCTCCTCAACTTCCTTTCTTGTTTCTTTCTTTTCAATATAAAATATTTGACTGTCCATTGACAAAAGTTACAACCCTAGGTTAATTCTATCATATATTTATAAGTGTGTATCTTATCTACAAATCTGAAATAACCTTGAGTTTAAAATCAGGAAATCCTCACCTGATAGATTGGTAATAAACTCTATGTTCTAAGTAGGTCAGCTAGAGTCAATTTCAGTCTTTGAGAGATGGGAATACAGGCAATGTTATGTTTTCATACCTTTCGCTATGAACGTTCCAATAAAGCGTTCATCATGTCCGTCTGTCCATTTTGAAATATGTCCGTCCGTTACAGCACCTTGTGTACGAAATTACTTTCGCAGTATTTGATGCATGGATTTAAATTTAAAATTTTGAGATCATGACCTTCTGATGTGTACATCTGTAACTCGTTACGATCCAATAATATTTTTCATTAAAGACAGAACCTTTATAAAAAATTAGCGAGGTGAGAAAGATGTTAATAAGGATGATGACGACGGTGATGGTGGGGATAACTATTATGATGACTATGACGACAACAACATTGATGATGACTGTTCATAAATTTTCAGGCGGGCGGGTAGAAATCCATTTACAATGAAGATCTCTGAGAGGTTGGGGAGGACAACCAGCAAGGAACAATATGCATTCTTCTACAGGTAATAATAACTAATGATACATCACTCCCACATATGATTATATATAATGATAATTCAAGTGGTTGCGAAGCAAAACAATAAGAACACTGTATTAAACGTAAGGTGAATGCTCTGATTCTAATATATTCATATACTATTCCGATGAGAGACACATTAGCAACAATATGCAACAACATTGCGTATCTATTCACAACGACAAGCAGCATTTTGTTACGGTTGAATTTTCAAGGTATTTTTTTTATAAAGACCAATGTTTGTTTTTATAATTCAAATTTTTATAATTTTTAATAAAACAGAATTTGGAGTGCTGGAGTCCTATAATACTTTACATTGCAAACGTGTAATGCACTGATTTTTCGTATATTTTACGGTAAGAGTAACATCAGAATTAACTGACAGTACACAAGTAAAAGATCATACAGGCAAGATTTTGCTTATGCTAGCAAATTCCTCCACATATACTTAGGTTGGGAGGTTTATGTGTATCTTAGTTAGGTCAGCAACTCTGATGTAAAAATGGCGTGAGCTTTAACCAAATTGTGACCATTTTTGGAAAAAGGAATGCGTTATACAGAGATCTCGTAAAATCTCGAAGCTCCAGAGCACGAGAGTGAGTCTGTCTTACCATAACCCCTGGCCTTTTATGGAGCAGGTTACGCATTCCTTGACCAAGAACTGGATATAAACAACCGCCCTAAGCTCGAGAGCAGTTGCTACGCCTTTACATCTTAGAGTTCTGACATCCTTTGCAGTTTGAACCCTGTACCCCTATCGCACCCCAGCGATGTAACCATCAAACGTCGCGAGAAGTGGCACCTCCGCAAAGGGAGGTCAGAAAGAAGTCTTTCTCTCTTTCTATCAATCTAAGAACGACATACACAAGAAAATGGGGACCACTATGACAAGTGTTGCTGGACAAATATTCGTTCATAACAAGTACCGATGAAAATTCTTTCATAACAAGTGGTGGAGAATAATGAAGCCAGGTGTCACTCTGTATAACTACGACCTACGAGACAGACTCGCACCAACACTTTTGCTACCAGGAGACTTCTCTTCCCCCAGCCAAGCCGTGTCAACGTCAACTTCAGTAGCAACGATCTTGCCACGACAAGCCACAGCACCACCGAATCTACAAGATCTACCATCGATCCCAACAACTTCACCTTTGCTAGACTAGCCGGCAACAATATACACATCGCCCGTGACACTACTCCCACCAACACCATGCTGTCACACAATTCCGATGACCGCAACACGCAGAGTGCCAACGCCCTGTCCAACTCCCGTGACCCAGACTCCATTCGAACATGGTTCCATTGATCTGACCCCGACTCTGACCACCCCGGGAAGTTCAAGCCAAGACCAGTCCTTCTCAGCGACTTCTTCTCCAGAGATAGTACTTCCTAATTATGTTGATAGTACTCTTTCCAATAAACATTACACATACTTCGCCAGCTGTGTTGGTGCCAAGACCATTTAGGGTTCAGCCGTCTAATTTAGTGACTTTTTCAGACGACGTTCGATTCTCGCATACATATATGTCTTCTGCTATTAAATTAGATGTTTTTAATGGTGATCAGTCTCAAAATCCTGTTACATGGTTAGATCATTTTGTACAATTGGCTAGATTGTATGTCTTGTCTGAGACAAAGGTTTTAAATGCTTTTCCTTTTCATCTTCAAGGACATGCTAAAATATGGTATGATACACTATTTTATATTGTTAAGAATGACTGGTCCAATCTTGTATCAGCCTTTAAATTAAGGTTTCAGCAGGATGATGTAATTTCAGATATGTAAATTTTGCAAACACAGCAAGGGTCATCTGAAACAGTTTTGCATTACTTAAGTCGCCTTTTACAAATTGCAACTAACAACATCATTCCAGAGCAGGTGTTATTAGCGGCGGCTTTAAATTGCTTAAAACCAGCTATCAAAAGGATAGTTATGAATAGAAATCCAACAAATAGGGAAGACTTACGCCAAGCAGCAACTATGGCAGAAAAATCCATAGTCGCCACTGATAACCCTAATCTGTCGACACTTCATACATTTTTAGACGAAATGAAACAAATTAAAGATGCAATTAAGGGCGTTAGCTCAAAACAAAACCAAGAACATAACTCATTCTCTCAATTTCATGCACAACTAAATGTAACCAAGTCGCCATTTAGACCTCAAAAATCCAATTACCAACAACGCAATGCTTATGATCAACCAACAAATCTTCCAAATATTCCACCACTAATTCCGCCGATTCCAAATTCCTATGGTAGGAATAATTACTCGTATCTATCAGCTCGTAAAATCCCCTACCAACCACAACAACAAAACCGTCCACAAGCACCATGTTTGGGATGTCTGAAGTGTTTAACTGTGTTTAACATCACGTGCAGTCTGCCGTGCGCGGAATGCCGAGTGCCATTTCTGTCACAAAATGGGTCACTTTTCTCGAGTGTGCTTGTCATCACAACGACGATAGGGATTCGTGTTTATACCGGGGGGTCCCAACCGTACGGTGGGCATACTGAACAGCCACAAGTTACCTTGGTAGCACCCATTCACAAAAATCTAATTCCTGTTAATATTCGAGTGAAAAAACACACGCATTAGTAGAGCACACATTTCGGCTATCAGTACGAAATTACGAAATTTCTTTCCCGTACAGGCTTAAATTCCATTCACTTCCAGCCTTCAAATATTTCTCAAATTATAGGAGCTTGGCGGTGAATATCATAGTGTTTCAGGTCTTGTCAAACATACTTTCCGAACAGGAGGCGTTCGTTTGTCTCATTCATTCTATGTAATACCGGCTTTACACCATTCTGTTATACTCGGAATTGATTTCTTGACCACACACAAAGCCATTTTAGATCTCAACACGCAAATACTCTCTTTATTAGACAATTCGGTAGTCATAAATCTGATCCATAATCAGACCGGGTTAGCGCGTGCCGCCTGCACCACGTCGGTTCCGCCAAATAGTATTTCATCTATTGCAGTTCGTATTAGTAAGATTCCAAAGGGCACAGCTGTTTTGCTTGAACCATTTCATATCATTCGAAATTCCAAAATTATTGTGGCCCGCACGATCGTAACAGTTTCAAAACAGACTAATATTCAAATAATTAATCAGGCACCTTCGATAATGCATGTCCCTGTCAATATCGTATTAGCCTTTGCCGACGCATTACACCTTCAATCGATATTCACCATTGAGGGGAAGATTTTTGATAACGACAATGCAGCCAATGCTATGAATACTCAAGAAACTCAGTTGCAGGAGCCAATTCACTTTGATTTACATTCCGCAGACTTGACAGCAAACCAAAAGCAGGCTCTTCTCTCAATTTTGAATCAACACTGGGATGTTTTTGCCACTAATTTGGATGAATTAGGTCGTACTACTGTATTCACTCACCGCATAGAAACAGGTGATTATATGCCGGTTCGTTGTCAACCTTATCGTGCTTCACCGCACATCAACAAAGAAATTGACAGACACGTAGACGAATTATTAAAACATCACCTGATTGAACCCATTTCATTTAGCTATGCATCCCCTGTTGTGTTAGTGAAGAAAAAAATGGTGAATATCATTTTGCTATTGATTATAGGAAACTTAATCAAGTGACGCAAGCAATGACATTCCCAGTTCGACGATTAAAGGATGTAGTTGATGCAGTTGGACAAACGCAACCTTGTCTTTTCAGTACCTTAGATTTGAATTCGGTATATTGGCAGGTAGCCATGATCCTGAAACGAAACACAAAAGTAGTTTTATAACATCGCGTGGTCTTTAACAATGGAATGTAATGCCATATGGACTCAGAAATGCCCCTGCTAATTACTGTATCATTTTGGGTAATGTGCTTCGGGCTATCCCTTGGTCTACGTGTGCATACATAGATGACCTCATCATTTTTTCTCAATTCATTTGAAGACCATCTCAAACATCTTGACCAAATTTTTCATCGTCTTCGAAAAGCAAATTTGGCCCTTAAACCTTAAAAATGAGTATTCTCGAAAGAGGGAATCAAGGTTGATGAATCTGAAATCGATCTAGTTACAAATGTTCCAGTCCCTAAAACGCAGAAGGATGTTAGGAGTTTCCTAGGGTTATGCAATTATTACAGGAAATTTGTCCACGGTTATGCCACGACAGCAACACCATTAAATAAACTACTGATAAAGGAGAGTCCTTTCCTTTGGACAGGCAAGTGCCAACAAGCATTTGAAAGTCGTAAAACGGCTCTGCGCTCAGCGCCTATTTTGGCTTATCCTGATTTTAACAAATCATTCAAACTCGCATGCGATGCTAGTGGCACTGCTTTAGGATATATTTTGTCTCAAATGGGGACAGATGACAAAGAGCATGTTATTGCTTATGGTGATAGAGCCTTAACGGACGCCGAAAAACGTTGGTCAGTCACTGAATAGGAATGTTTAGCTGTTTTAGAAGGTATCAGAACACACACTATCATGTTTACTTATCGCGTCAGAAATTCTCTGTTATCACAGATCACAAAGCATTGTTTTGGCTTAAAACAGTTAAACACACGTCAAACAGATTAATTCGTTGGTCACTCCGTTTACAAGAATACGATTTCGACATCGTATACACGCCAGGACGTACAAATACAAATGCAGATGCTCTTTTGAGTCGACATTATGAACAATTTGGTAGCACGCCCAGTGGATTGGAGCAATCTCCTGATTCCACAGATACGGAGATCACTGAGGTTACCTTTTAGTATAGTGATGAAAGCATTCCAACTCTGTCTGCTGTACGGACTGATGACGTCACACGGAATGATTTCTCTCCAGATCTACCAGCTATCGCCCAATATCAGCGCGAGTGTTCTGATTTCAAGAACATTTATTTTTATTTAGAGCAGGGAATACTGCCAGAAAATTCTCGTCGTGCAAAAGCTATTCCATACGAAGCAAGCCAGTATGAACTCTTCAGTGATGTATTACATCATTTTTTCCAACCTCGAACTAAAAACAGAACTTTATCTGATCAACTCATAAAACAAGTAGCTTTACCAACACATGTGAAACATGATGTTCTTCTGTCTTATCATGATTCAAAAGCAGGTGGTTGTCATTTGGAAGTTCAAAGAACCTATCAAGCTATTAAACAAAAATACTTTTGGCCAAAAATGTACCAAAATGTGTATGATTATAGTACATCTCGCTCTCAATGCCAACTTATTAAACGAGATATAAATGCTCGGAAAGCTCCATTACACCCCTTGCCTCCTGAAGATGAAAATAATTGGTGCCCTCGCGCGACATGGAGGCGATATCTCCTCCTACATATCGCATGTTGATCATAGATTTCATAAAATGTTAATGGCTATCGGTCGAAATTCTGCTTGTAGGGAAAATGTTAACTGAAACTGCTGAAAACGTACGTGATCAGTATCAGAAAACGGAAGAAATTATTGCCGCACAAATGGTTGAGTCCCAACAGATTCATCATGAATGAGACAAATTACAGATAGCAACAGCGGAATTAGCAGCAAGAAAGTTACCCCCCATACTGATTCCACCACAGATTTTAACAGAATCTGTCAATCAGATTGAGGCAATTGTATCTAAGGATTATCAGGGTTATTCTATAACGGCAAAAGATCCTCGCTATTATTATCAGTTTGGTTCATTTATTGCCACGCGACATATATATATCGCTACAGATTCCAATGTCTAGACGTATCAAATTCAATAATTTCCAGTTTCAATTAATGTATCTTCTACACATGCTACACAGTTACTTGATTTACCTGATATAATGCTCGTATCTGATGACCGCCAATTCTACACAACACTAGCGCCATCGACCTCAAATCGGTGTACTAGTAAGGACATCTTACATTGTAATATTCGCCCTACGCTTAAACCCTTGTCTCAACTCGAATGTATCAACAGTCTTTTTCTTGATGATAAAGATAGCATTCATCGCACTTGTAACTTCCGATTTATGCCAAATCGCGTTGTATCACATATTATAGATATCTCCTCAAATCAGATATTAGTCTATCTCATGAATGAATTTATTTTGGAACGTCACAATCAACGTCGTGTAATAAAAGGTTGTCGCTTCTGTATCATAAATATCCTTGCCAAAGTGCAGTTGTTACTACCTCTAGGACATATTATGGACATATCACTACTTGTTCGGACAATTCAACAGAAGGTTACGCAACTTCATCCGATTAACATAGCACTCTTGCAGCAATTTTTTAATTCTACACATTTAGCAGCTATCTTGGGAAACTAGTCCTTTGATAACCCCTTGACTATCTCACTGCCTGAATTCAAATTATATGAGCATCAAATGTCACAATTTCTTGCGACAGTTAAGGAAATTGATTTAAGTCTGAAGAAAGTGGTTGCACGTGCTAAAAACGATCAAAGTATTTTCTCTTCTCTCGAAACAATGTTGAGTGGTAAGATCGCGATCGAAAGCGATTCCTAGGTCGACCTGGCACATATTATGATCATTATTGTCTTTTCTTTATCCATTCTTAACACCTTAACCATTATCTGGCTTATTTGAGCTTCAGAGCCTTATCTACCGCATTGCTACTCGCACACGCTACAAAAGCTCAATCTACAGTTAACTTCCAGTACGCCATTGAACCACGACTTCCTCCCCTGATTGGTTTAATGTTATTTTGGATGTACTCATATGGTGTCATTAGATCTTTTCAGTTTCTATTCTGACTTTCATGATTGCCATTGTTGAAGTTTACAGGTGATTTTCGAAATCGCGTGCACGCACGACACTTCGTCTCGAAATTACCACTTGTGTTCAATGTGAAATGGTTGATATTCTTCACCTTAGCTCATGCCCTTCCTATTGGAACATTGTCAGACCGTCTATGATTGATAATCTACACGTTTCTGGTTATCTTAGACGACGACTACACGTCAGGTGGACTGGTTTTAAACTTACTCAAGTAAACAGCACTGCTGAACTCACCATGCCAACCTCGTTTATCTGCGTACAAACTTAGTTCCATCTTCAATTTACCTTTTTGCGCCCATGCTATCGGACACATCATGATATTGCGTTTCCCCAACGTCCGGACGGAAGTATTCAATAATGTTCCCCTCAAAACTTCCTTCCCTTCCACCATACTCTATCTTGTAAATATACACATTTTAATTAAATGTTATTGTTGCCCACAATGTAAATATAATTGATACTCCCCCTAATTCCTTTGAAAAGAAATATACTTAATCACCCTATTGCATAAATAATCGACTCATAAAATTTATAATATATACTTATAATCAATTGACAGTTAACCGCTTGTCCTTATCAAACTAGAATGCAGAAATCGTATGTGTTATGCCCTTCTTAAATGTAACATCGTTAAATTGGTCATATATCCAGGGGGATCGTGCGGTGGGAGACAGTTACCGGTGATAAACAAAAATATTTTTGAATAGCATTGGCTAAGGAAAGGAGAAGAATAAAAGGGCAATTCACGTTTATTTTCTCTACGAACAAAGTATTTTGATAGTCGAGAAAGTGATTGCCCTTTCACCAATGTTGCAGATGTTGCAAGAGTGAAAGGAATTCACTGTCAAGTTTCCAATGTATGACAAGAAATCTGGTGCCCAGTACCCAAAATATGACATTAATGTCTTGATTTTTTGCATTGATAAGAACATACTATTTTATAACAATCCTCTCTCATTATATCAGTTTGTAGAGTTTGCGGCTTACCATTCATTTTCAGAGGAAACATTGACAAACCTAGTATCGAGTCGGGTATCTTCGTCGGATCTGATTCCCAATTTCGTAGGATTTTTCAAAACGCTTAATGGCGCATAGATATCTTCGATTGTCAGAGTTGTACATTCGAGCCGCCCAGTTACCTCTATCTCTTTAAACAGATCCTACGATTTCATCTAGTAAATTTAAGAAACTATGCAGGGACGCCCATAATTTACATGAATGGCTATGGAAACGGGTGAGACCAAATTGTCTCTGTCATCGTTGCGACCAATATCGCAGGGATTACCTTCACTCTCCTCCTAATACGAATCAACCACACCTTACCTACCCAGGAAGAATACATACGTTCCCTGCCATTTCTGCACTACGTTCATACCCTACACTTACATATACACCACTACCATTCTAATCAATGACTACGTTTTAATTAAGTAGGGTTACTATGACGTTTAGTACCACCCTGTTATGACGACAATCGTCTGACAGGTCCATCTGTTAAAACTGTACTAAGTAATGTACTTATTGTATATCATGCAGTGTATACAATTTTTGCATTTTTATACTTTCCAGATGTCTTGTGTTTTCTATATAAATTTGTTTTTCTTTTATCGAGCCTCGAGGACTTGGCTCAAGTTATCAGGAAGGTATTGTTACTGTTGAATTAAAAAGGAATTTGTATTAAGACCAATGTTTGTTTTTATAATTCAAATTTTCGCATTTTTAAATTTTTTACTTAAACAGAATTTGGAGTGCTTGAGTCCTATAATACTTTACATTGCAAAAGTGTAATGCACTGATTATTGCTATATTTTACGGTAAGAGTAACATCAGAATTAACTGACAGTACACAAGTAAAAGATCATACAGGTAAGATTTTGCTTATGCTAGCAAATTCCTCCACATATACTTAGATTGGGAGGTTTATGTGTATCTTAGTTAGGTCAGCAACTCTGATGTAAAAATGGCGTGAGCTTTAACCAACCTGCGACCATGTTTGGAAAAAGGAATGCGTTATACAGAGATCTCGTAAAAGCTTGCGGCTTCAGAGGACGAGGGTGAGTCTGTCTTACACTAACCCCTGGCCATGAATGGAGCAGGTTACGCATTCCTTGACCAAGAACTGGATATAAACGGCCGCCATAAACTCGAGAGCAGTTGCTACGCCTCTACATCTTAGAGTTCTGACATCCTTTGCAGTTCGAACCCTGTACCCCTATCGCACCCAGCGATGTAACCACCAAACGTCGCAGGGAGTGGCACCTCCGCAAAGGGAGGTCGGAAAGAAGTCTTTCTCTCTTTCTATCAATTTAAGAGCGACATACACAATAAAATGGGGACCACCATAACAAGTGTTGCTGGACAAATATTCGTTCATAACAAGTACCGATGAAAATTATTTCATAACATTTGTTAGCACCATTAGCAACTGTAGTAAGAGTAGCGGTTTATGCAACAACAATACTATTTTTTGGTTAAATGGATAACGACAGTACCAGTAACTGTGTCGACAAAATACGATGCATGACGACGATGATGATAACAAGCGTTAAAAAACCCAATTTTCTTTTACAGGAAGACTTCAGGGATCTCCTTAAAGAGCAGCTATGTGTACAACGATAGAGCCAATGACACCTTCGAGAGGGAACCCTTCGTCGCTCATTTTGGATCCACTAAGACGGGTTCGTCTATAATATGCAAAATCTTAAAAATATTTATGATAGTACTGTATAACTAACGGTGATCTCAAATATATTTATATTACATATATATATTTTTGTTGCACTGCACCTCCAAAAAGTAAAATGTTTCTTTTCTAATCGAAGTTGTGGTCTCTTTAATTTCATCCATATTCAAAGCTTTAACCTTTTCAAAAAGAAAGAAAAGAAAGAAAAAGAAACGTATTCATTGGTTTACAATGTGATGCAAACCAAGGAGAAAATTGGAGATTAGAGACAAGAAAAGTATTAGAAAAAACAAAAGTAAATAAAATAAAACCAGCAACTCTGTATCATTATGAATGTCTTTTACAAAACTTAAAACATACTATTCTGGGCAATCTTGTCCTCACTTGACTGACATATCTCACTGAGTTATTTACCTTGATCCATCGTTGTACCAATCCGTATTGTTTAAGGTAAGTCCGAACAAAATTCCGAAATTAATACTGTTTATGTAAATTCTCTAGATGAAGGTTCACAGTCTGTCTGAAAAGAGGCACACATCCCCCCACCACCCCCCACTGCCCCAAAAAAAACCCCACATAATTCACGCCAGGTCGACCAGCTTCTTCATATACAAAACCTGAGGACATGGACACATTTGCCAAAAATTGTGAACAATTTCCTATTTGTATCCCAAGAAATAATCAGATTAAATCATGGAGCTATGCAAATAAAACTATTTTTTTTATTGCTAACTAAAATTCTAAATTTGACAAAATAATGTTTCATACGTGATCTGATTCAACTGTGCTTGATCACAAAGTGATTCCATTACCTTAGTTTAATCTGAAATAGGTTTTGTTAGCATCACCTTTCAAATTTTCTGTACACAAATTGTTTCAGTCTGTCTTTGCCACTGTTCTGCGTGCGATGCTGAGACTTCCTCTGAAACTGAATTAGAAACTAAGGATAATATGAAGTGCCAACATTTAATTTTCTTTTTTAAAAAGAATTCATTATCCGTGGATAAAATGTCATACTTTTCTAAACTCTAAAGATTTTTGAAAAAATCTTCATAGACGGATCTAGCAGCAGTGCTAAGTGAGCTTAAAACTGTTAAAACGTGCGTCATGTCTTGTCCGTACGTCAACAGCTTCAGACGTGTTTCGTGTCTCATCCTTTGACATCAGTTATTTTCACGTAAGGACCAAGGTAAAACAAATTAGGCAAAGTTCATCCTGGCATGAAGGGCCTTTCAACTTTGTACAAACGATGCTGATCCGTGATCCAATATGGCCGACGTTACTAATATATAATTGCCTTTAACGACTTCTTTTCGAAAACCACTCAACAGAATATGACGCAATTTGCCCCCCACCCCCACCATCCCGCATGATGGTTTTTAATTTTTTTTTATAAATTATGCCGACCTGCCATCCAATATGGCAGCCGTTACAAACATAGAAATTATATTAACGGATTATTTTTTTAAAAAAATTACCAGTTTTGTTAAACAGCATTTTAGCAAAACGGTCTTTCAATTTTTTGAAAAATGATGCTGATTCACCAATCATTATGTAAGCCGCTAGTAAAAATAATGAAACTTTAAAATGACTTTTTCTCAAAAGCTACGTAATACTGTTCTATCAAATCTGACAGAAAGCATTGTGTCATGAATTTTTTTCAATGTTGAAAAGAAGATATTTTGTCGGCCATCTTATATGACCACCCTACAAAGAATAAAAAATAATCGCTACGTAGAATTAGAACCAATTTGAAACATAGCATCCAAACGTTGAGGCATTTGAAATTTCCACAAGTGAGGATGTTTTGCCGTTTAATGCACCCACACTTATAAAACATTTATATAAAAAAGACAAACATTTAAGCAAATGATTCTCATAAAGCGCTCTTCAGAATCTGATTACATTTGTCACATGAAGCATCTTGGCATGGGGACCTTTGAGGTTTTTGCAATTGATGCTGAATTTCCATTGATTATGGCCACCGTTACTAAACAATGTTAAAAATAGTTAAACAACTATTTAAACAAAAACACTATAGAGTTCGACTAAATTTCACCAAGAAAAATCGGTATAGGTTGATGCACATTTTAATTTTCACAGATGATGCTGATCCGCCGGCATTTATGGCTGCTCTTACTGATATTAAAATGATTTTAATGACTTCTTTTACAAACCCATAGGCAATACACATCCTGGCATGAAGGTCTTTGAATTTTGTATAAATAACTCCCCTATACTATCAAATGTCGCTGTTTCAGAAAATATTAAAGCCGTTCAAATGAATTCCCAACAGCCGACAAAAAACATTCTGTCATCAAGTTCCTTCAGATTTATACTGATGATGATGATGATAGGCCATCCGATATGGCTGCACTTACGAAACAAAAATATAGAAAGAAAAGCATTCAAAGAACTTATCTTATTAAACACTCAACGCATTTTTAAGTAATTCAACAGAAAGCATCCAACTAACCAAGAATACTTAGCCTACTGCTCTTGGTTGGACTATTTAGACAAATACAAGCTAGGTGAGCGATCTCAGGTGTACTTGGCCCTCTTGTTAGAATGAAGAGGCTTTCACGTATTTAATATGAAAAGGCAAAGATTTACATGTATTTATATCCTGGTTTTTTCTGTAGTGCATCTACCTCCATCCACAATCCATATACTGACAAGAGTTCAAAGTCAAGATAATGTAAAATTCAATAAGTTTTAGTCCATTTTATGAAAACGAGGTCTGGTTAACACATGCTATTGGATAGCAGATAATTATATGCTGTAGTCCGATGAAACTTGTTCAAAAAATAAAACGCCCATTTGGCATTCAAAAGAACATTGCTGAGTGTGAAATTACTTTTTTGTTTCTTTGGTTCAATGGAAAATCAACACATGAAAGACTGTGTAGTGCCTGGGCAATATGTGTAAAGTGACTTACCAGAGACACATTACAGCAGCTGGCCCAGGCTGATGTGGACAGGATTCAAGCCTGCTACCTTTGGCTTGCTAGTCCGGCATGTTAACCACTGACCCACTGCGGTGTGAAATGAGGTTTCGATTGTTTTTTTTTTTTTTGGTTGTCTTTTTTGTGTCAGAAATGAAGTTAAGGAAGTAAGCCATGATATTTTCTGTTTTGGCTGTCATTCCCTATGTATGTTATTACTGTTCTGCTACTTTAAAGATGTGACACGATATGATGTATTTCTCCAATGCCTGATTTGTTGAAAACCATTAAAACTAAGTAAATCCGAAACTTTTTTTTTGCGTTGATTTTGTCCGATTAAAACATGCCATTGAAATTAAGACTTTTATTTAATAACACCAGGCAGGTATAATGATCTGGAAGTGTAGAGAATTAGATAATATTCGCTAACACTAAGAAAGAGACAGAGAATTACCTCCCTTTAATTTATTTATTTATTTATTTATTTCAAATAGAGATTTCTACATAATGTCTTGAATAGTACAGGTCCCTCACAACTAAAGTTTCAGAGTATAACAAGGAGCAGTGAATTCCATGATACAGAAGTCGCCGATTTACCGTGAACAAACAACGCCTGACGCTGTCATAATATCACATCAGCATCAGTCAACTGACAGTCGTTCCCACGGCTTACAAACGCTATTGTCCTGTTTGGCAATGTAACATGCCTGCAGATTCAGAAGAGTGAAAATGATAGGATAAAAAACAAAATCTTATCCTTATCAATTTAATCAATCAACATCAAAAACAGCAATTATAGTGAGTCCTTATAAAGACCGGCAATCGGTTATAATTATTGTTTGAAACGGACTAGATCAGACATACACAGAGCGAATGAGTCTCAGTCTATAGCCATCTTTTCAATAAGCTGATTGGCTAATACATTCCTTGTTTGGAGTAAATCATCGTTCGCTCTTGTGGTAAAACAGCAGCAACAACAACAACAACGACAAAATTTAGAATAAAATGTATTGAATTACATACCAGTGATGAAATGAAAAAGGTATAACCAATTTGACTTCTGTATTGTTCTGAAACTTTCAGACGTAAAGCGTTTCGCGCTAGTAGGTATCCATGTTAAACCAGAAGATGCCGTCAATGAAATTATTGCCCTAAGTGATGTCATAAAGGAAGTGACGTCACGTTTGAAAGAGACGAACATCATCATAATGGGTGACCTAAATGCAGATTGTTCTTACGTGTCTCAGTCAGCTTGGACCAGAATACCTCTACGTCAAGACACGAAAGTCACGTGGCCAGTAGGTGACAACATCGATACCACCGCATCTACGACGGATTGTGCGTACGATAGGTAAGTCACATGATCTATATGAAGTTTGCATAATAGTACATGCCACAAGCTGCCAGCAGTGCATGGCATGTTGTATTATTGAACGAAAATAATAAAATTTAGTGCCTGATAAACAAAAGTTACGTAAATTATATTACAGCAAGAAAAACGTTACTCAATAACGTCTCTAAGTGACGCTTAAATTAAGTCACAATGTGATTTTCTGTTTTTATGACGTGCCGTTATGATTCTGCAAAATATGTATTTCCTGAGATAACACGTCAAACTTAACTGCGTACAATTTTTCTACTATTGTATGACAAATTTATACAGTTTATTTATAGCAAATATATGTTCAGAGGTAAAATTTGAATGTCTTACATTCATTACGGTGTGAGGAAATAGAAAACATATGCAGAAACTCAGCACTATGGAAAGGCGACTGTTGACCCTTGTCTGTGAGGCGGATCGATCCCCATAATGCGGAGAAAAATCTTCCAATTACTTTTCAGAATCATGACTACCTTGATAATTTATCTAAAATTTCTGTCAGAGATTTGCTTAGACTGTGCATGTATATTCGATTGGTTTTGCAATGTATGGAATATTAGGTGAGTGTTCATCAAATATAAAATTGTATTGAATGAGTGTGCAGAGTTGTTCATTTTGCGAGCATTTGCAAGAAAACAACTGAAATTATTAAACTAATTTATAGATTCAGGTAAAGTGAACACCCATCTAAAACTAGAACTATCACTGGAAAAGTGTGTCAATGTTTTATTAAAATAACCGCTGAAAATTGTTCAGTGCTATGTGTTGAACTTCATTCGAACATTTTGGACGTTACGTTCACACGTTGTATGACGTTAATAGTTACATCTTTTAAGAGTAATATCAAGAATATGAGATAGGTTTATGAAACAATTATATAATTACCTCGTGTATAAGATAAATTCATTGACGTAAATCTATCAATATGAGATACAATGTTTTCCCATCTAGAGTGAGAATTCAGTCATACTGAAATCGGGCCCTCTAAATATTGTTTCTAATTCTTGGGGGATGATTGTCTTTTTTTAAAAGGTAATTGTCCATCCTCTATTGTTTACATATAATAGTATTCCAGCTTCCTTACCTGTACAGATCCCAGTAAATTTCTCACCTTTTCAATCAGCGAAAGGTTTGGTATACATTCATGCAATTTAAATTTGACATTTTTTATATCAATATTACTGCAAATAAAGAATACTTTTGTGCATTATCTATTTTTAAAAGAAGTTTCAACCATTTGCATTAAATCTAAGCTCGCCGAACGTGGACAAATTTGAGAAGCGTACTAATATTGTGTTCTCCTGTATACATCAGGAACCGTTTAATCAAGACCCCAAGTGTGACAGGGTTCTCCAGCATGTTTGATACTGAGTATTTGGGCTCACTGCCTAATTCTTTCCTTTAAATAAGTTTCAGTTTTATGCAGATTTATCTGGCCTGGAAACAGGTAACCCCCATTATTTGGGGGTACCTTCCTCAGTATTAGTATTGACAGGAGTATCAATTTGTTACAAATTAGAAAATCAGGCCACATACATTTTTTTTGTCCAGGACACAATTGTAACTTGAACATATCGTAATTTTCATGGAATGATTTTCCCATATATTTGTAATTTAAGGATGACCCAAACGATGTCGGATACTGATTTCAGGGGATGTAACTATGAAAACTGAAGAATATATGAAAATTATATATTATTTTTGTCCTCGTCAGTTCTAATCCAGGTGTATTTTTGACAGGTTCATCATTTCGGGAGCGAAGATACGAACGAGCACCGTCGAAGGAAGTGTCCAAGTTTTCCGTTTTGACACAGAGTTCAATCTCAGCTATACACAGGTATGTAAATATCATATCTAATGACCAAAATGAATGTTGAACGGTTAGCAAGACAGATAATGAATGTAGAATACTGAATGTATAAATCTCTAGCATAACGGCATGTTCGATGCTTTTCTGAATCAACCATAGCCTTTCATGTCCCGTCTCCTCCCCTCCCCCCACCGTCCTCTTTTCTATTAGCTAATTTTACACCAGTTATCCTCAGTAGATGAATCAAAGTCTAAAACCGTGGACGTCTCTGAAATGTAAATCCGTAAATCCACATTGCATAAAAATGGAACCACGCACAAATGAACAGACAAACAAAGAATCTGTCATTCATTATTTTGAAAACGAGAAATGTAAAATGTAGGAAATTTACCGTCATAAAACAGTCCTTACAGTGCCAAGGAGCAGATCTGTAATTCATATCAGGACAAACAACAATTTCTTATCAAGGGCGCTCGAGTTCAAAGATGACGGTGGGCATTTAAGACTGCGATGTGAGTTAGTCAGTTGGTGTTTGAGGTGATGGAAACCTGTGAACCTGGAAGAAACCATCTTCCTTAAATGAACAACCGTTATTATTATTATTATTATTATTATTATTATTATAGACTTTGCAAGTGTCAAGGCGATGTGAACATTTGAGACAAGTATAGAAACATGCCGCTTTGCTTTCAAATCTAATTTAGCTGTTGAATATATTGCTCTTAAAATCTGTAGTCCAACTTTGTTGGAATACCACCTAACAAAGTTCACTTCATCTTAGCATGAAATCATAACGTAGCATTCAAAAGAGGTCCCTTTTATATTTTCAATTCACATTTAGGCTGTTGGACCATGGTGCACCCATCTATAGACCTCCATTTCCAAATCTTCGAGCAAACTCCTGCCTAGTGTAATCGATAAGAAATCACGAAAAACATCTGTAGATGGTATGGAAAGATTATCTACCAACTTTAAAAAGTTTTCTAATGGTATCCTTTCATAATAAATGTTTTATTTCCATCAGGCACTGGATGTGAGTGACCATTATCCAATCGAATTAGAGCTGATTTGATCCCGTTCGTCCAGAAGGAAGTCTGATGCCAACTATCGACGTAGCGCCCTTCCTGACCTGTCTCACGTCAATATACCTACTACGCTGTTGCAGAATTTTAGATGATGCCCAAACTCTTCCTGAACACAATCGCCCTGTGGAAGTTGGAAACGCGTGAAATAATTTTCCCAATTACTTTTATAACAATGTTGACCATAATGCACCTTATATTATGCTAGTCCGTGACAATTTGTGGATTTTCCAAGAGAAATAAAATTTGGATAATTCAGTGGAGTTAATTATCAAATTTATTTTTTGACTGCAGTCAATATACATCGCTAACATTATGAACAATGAATTTCATTCAACGTGTTGTCAATTGCTTGGTCTATTTGTAAGCATGGCAACCTGTCACGCCGGTGTACCGGGTTCAAATCCCACAATGTACTGAACTTTTTTTCTCTTTTTTTTAATGAATATTTTGTAGCTTGAATTAGGAAAGAGATTTATGTTATTACTCATATTTTCTGTACGTATATACACAAAACACAGCAGAACATACACGGTAAACAGCTGATATTACCGCAAGAAATCTTCTACTTCAATCTGTTATACACTTCAGCTAGCCAATACGTTTGAACGTAAAATTAAAAAACAAATTGCTTGTTCTGAGTGAATAACGGATATATTTCATCGAGTGGGTACAAACTCTAATATTTTCCCCCACTAGATGAAATCTATCCGTTTTTTACTCCAATCAAGTAAATATCTTCTACGTATCCATCCGAAATTTACAATACGTAAAATATGTCATGATTTTCATCTAGTTCAAAGTTCTGATACCGGTAAACTGACGCTTGGTTTTGACGTCAATAGAAAAACAAGTTTGTCAGTCTCCCGTCCATGAAACAAAAACCGAAACATAATGTTATATCTAAAAAGTCAATTTTCGCTTCACAGGAATGAATTTCAAAGACAATCGCCATATTAAATGCTCAATAAATGAATCCTTGTTTCTTCAACACGTCACGTTAAATCGATGACGTCAATTGAACTATTAATTTGCGTTGCCGGTAAACTTTTCATATCGGGTACAATACTAAATTATGGCCAAAATAAGCTAATACAGGCATTTGTTCAGCGATATTTATATATATGAGCTATTTTTTTGAGCAATATTCACAACATACATCAATAACGTAAGCTATTCAGTCTATGCGCAAGTTAATGACTTAGAAAAGCTAGGCTTGGTAGGACTACACCAAGTAGTTTACAGTCTACGACAAAAATAATGATGACATATCGTATCCATGTTGAACTGCAGTTGCACCGCACGCGCTATGACGTATACATAGTTTTGTTTATAAGCTATTTTTTTTAGTAAAAAGCATGACATAGATCGCATCCATTTTGGATGAATCGATAAGCAATGGGGTTTTACGGTTGCAACGTACTATGACGTACTCTCCACCTATTCAGACGATCCCTGCATACAGAAGTTAATCTCCGACCTGAAGGAAAGGGATCGGAATGGAAATGTATAAATCGATTATCGGAAGCTTACGATCAATAATATTTCGATGATCGTTTCTCTCTATAGTAAACGTCAATAATAGTTTTCTGATATCTCACTTTGACCAGAGACAGCCACTCCACACATCTCCCCTGAGCTGGCCTGTGAGACGCATTTTCATGTGTATGAAAATTGTTCTGTGACCTTTCTTTCATCAGACTTCACACTATGGCAAAGTACCAGAGACCTCTTTAAAACCCCAATTAAAACCTAAATATCCATGCTTTCATTGACAAGTATATAAATAGTCCCATAATGACTATTATGTTGGTCATCGAATATCACAGGGCATGGTTGCTAGGCTAAGACAAAATGCAGTAGTTTAAATTACGTTTTATATTCTAATCATGTATATAACAATAAGTATTGTTCCTACGGTGAAATAGAGACGGCAAAACACTCTCTTTTAGACTGTCCAAAATATTCTAATCTGAGAGATCATTTCTTGTACATACTCCATTTTGCTCTTACAAGTGAAACTGTATTATTTGGCAACTCTATGTTCTCTACATAAAATAGAAGGCAAATATTCTTATCGGTGCAAAATTTAATAAGGATGACTAAAAGAGATTTAAGTAGTCGATACAGTTCAACATTTTTTTGCAGCATCATCGTTTAGTTTGTATTTTTTCCCTCGTTAAATATTATCGAAACTACTCTCTATATACTACTACTTGTAAATGTATTTCATATTTCCATTTTTTCTTCATAACCACTTGTGCTAGCATCTGGATTTATGACGTTATGTTATTTGTTACTTTTGGGAGACGGTGCTCATGCTTTCTACTGAATCCCCCAAATCCTATGTTTGTACTTGCATTTGACAAAGTTTCTCAAATAAATATGATTTAAAGTAATGACCTATTTCCTTCAACAATGTGTGATATATGTTGCATTCCTACATCCCTTGACTGTACTCAATGCAGCATAAGAAGGACTCATTGGTGAAGCCACACATTATACAATATTTCCTTGATATGTTGAAACTGGGCATGCATTACTGGAAAATATCTTAAATTGCAGCTGTTAAACAAACTTCCAACCTAGCAACCAGTGTCTATATTTAAAGTACTATTATTTAGGGAAGTGAAATCAAATGTTGTGTTGTGTACTCTGTAAGATCTACATATGTGGGGAAAAGCATCAGCATAATTTCTTGTTCACTCCAATAAAAGTGGTATTTAAAAATTTCTGAATATTAGTGCGCTGTACAACAAAGTTCTTTATGAGTGAATATTACGTCAATGCATCTTCTCAAAGTACTCCCCGTGCATCTATACACACTTTCTCAGTCTGATTATCCAATTATTAAATGCCATTTTGTATTCACTTTTAGGGTTTGTTTTTTCATGCAATGGAAAACTGCACTTCCAAAAGCATGGCGGCTTTCAATCGTCTGCCTCTAGGTGAATATTTTTATAGCGGGATTCAGCCAAAAGTCAGTTGGAGCTAAAAAGAGGCTGTATGGAGGATGTGGCAAAATTTAGATGGGGCTGTATGGAAAATGTGGCAAAGTTTAGGTGGTGTGCTCTTTCACGAAGTCTGTTAATACGGCTGATTTATACGCCGGTGCGTTATCATGGGGTGGATGGATAATAAGGGTACTTGTGCGCGGACGGGCGATTCGGTAGTGTTCTACAACTTATGGCAACACACTTGAGGCAGTCACAGGTGCCTGGACGACCGAGCCTTTTGCATCGAAGAATAATGAGTATAAACTCTCTTGACAGTCCGACTACGTCGAGCTATTTGTGGTCTCTGCTCGTTTTCTCCAATCAAAACTTTATTATTCTCTCTTAGGTCGGGTTCAAAAAAGCAAATCTATGTTTCATCATATGTGACAATCTCATGTAAACGTTTCTGGTCACTCTTTTCGTATATGGCGAGTAGTTCTTTGGCGATTTCAGCCGGAGTCTGTTTTTGATCAGCCGTCAACAAATGCGGGATCCATCTTGCAGAAACCTTTCCGAGCTTGAAATGATTCTTCAGTATATTAAAAACAGCTGATGAATTGATGCCGGTGATAATAGAAATATCTTCCACTGTGTATCAAGCATCTTCATCAATTTTCCACTTCACAGCAGCCACATTCCGCTCACCAATCATATACAAGGGTCTTCCAGAAAGTGGGTAATCTTCGATTGAGTTGCGACTATCTTTAAAACTATGAAACCATCTCAGAATTGTAGGATATAACAGAGAATTACATCCATACTCTTTATCCAAGTTGACCTTGATATCAGTCTGAGAGTACCCTAAGAGGAATTTACAGTATGCTCTTTGCACAGTAGGAAAATTATTTTTCTCTGACATATTTAAGTCACTGTCATTTACCTATATTGCGTGACACACATATATCTGAAGATGTTAGGCGTGCTGTACGTGCAGCTCCAGATCATTTTATAGAACGTTATTTTGTCTATCGATCGGCATCAACTTTATTGACAGATTCAAAGCAACAAAAAAAGTTATAATACGAAATATTCAGAATTTTTCAAATACCTCTCGTATCCCTGAAACTAATATGTGAAGGAATAGCATCGCTACAGACGAATTTTAAAGGTTTATATCTAGGGATAGAAAAGTGTTTAAAAAAGATATTAAAATACCAACAATCAAACAAAGATTTAACAAACAATAACAAATTTGTATCTGATACTTATTCTATCTTTTTCAATACAAATTTTGTAAAAATTGATGATAACTCATACTTTTCTCAGTAAAAATTATGTTGGAACAAACTATTTAAAATAAATTTTGTGTGCAATTGTTGAACTAATTTTTTCTGTAAAATAGCCATATAACAGAATAGGATGTATAGTGTACATGCAATTTCGTTTTTAAATACTAAATAGATCGTTCATTTTGATATTCTTTCAGTAAATTTATTTTGAGTCATTACGGTTTTAACAAGATCGTGGTCCACAAAAGCCCATCTAGGTCAGTCCAATTGTTATTCACTGAGTACATTTTTCTCATATAAATTCTTTTGAAACAAATACATTATGGATCAATTCTGTTTTGTTGAATTAAACCATTTTCTACAATTAACCATTTAACTATGATGCTTAAAGCTCATCTGTATACTCAGGGCCGGATTAAGCGAGGGGACACAGGGGGCACGTGCCCTGGGCCTCCCTGGTCATGCGGGCACCCCTGGTTGCCGTGGATAAAATTACATGTGTTTAAATAAACCATATATAGGTCTAAACCGTCTAATACTTAGCCTAATATAGCTATAATAATTATACACATATAAAGGACAGTTTAAAGACTGTTTATAGGGTGTATTTGTAGATCCACAAGGCGCCCCCTACCTTAAGTGCCCCGGGCCCCCCAAAACCTTAATCCGGCCCTGTCTATACTACTGTTGGAAATACAGTTCTTTTTTTTACATAGCTCTTTCATACACCGCAAAAAGCTAAGACGAGAATACCCAATCTAATTAAAATCAAGATTTACTTATCAGTATGTAGATCCGACAGGCACTGATACAAAGTCATGTTTTGTTGACCTTATCATCAATTAAATTACAGCTTTCATACTGCTGAAAGTAAAATACGCAATTCGGAAAACATGTAGTTTTTAATTAACGATAAATCTCTCTAACACGAACTGCAACGCTTTATCTGATAGGCTCCTAAAAATAAGTGGACAGGGAAATTCAAATGTCAGCGTTATATCTGAGATCTCGATTTTAATCAGATTGCAAGAAAACCATGAGTGGAACCTTTCATTTATGCGTGAGTGATATCTAGAATCCAGACAAAACGGTCAAACTGAAATGAACATCTCATTTAAACGTTTCGAGTTTCGAAAATCTAATAATGTGGTTCTACCCGTTAATCCATTTTCTTTAGTTGTCACAGACAATATTTTGCTAAATGTGAAGATTTGGTGCCGATATTTCTTTTGAAGTCAAGTCACACCTGACTGAGTATGCATGAAAGGTAACAGAGATGTATATATAATACTCAAAAATAACACATACTCAATCAGATTTCACTTTCTTTCATGAAAAATAATGGCGCCATCTCTTCACTTTGAGCGACATATTTTGCGGAGGCAACAAAAAATAAGTGACGAAAAGGTCGCATCACGTTCTTGGATTTTCTAAACTTGATACAAATAAAGAGAAATGTCCGTTTTCGACGGACAACTGATAATGTCGTCCACACTGTACGAGAGAAATATGTGGCCGTGATTGTAATTTGTAACGAGCCTATTGTAAAAGGAAGAACGTATATCTTATGAAAGCTTTGAATTTGCAGTCAGTGATATTGTATTATTCATTCAAGTGATACTATAATTATATTTGGATAGTACATGTATATTACTAACCATATAGATATTAGTAATTTTTACTATGACCTTATTAATATATCCATCACTTCTGGTTTTCCGGCTTTTTTAATATTAATATCCCCGAACTTTAAATTTTAATTTGCTCCAAAAATAAGCTGAATCGAAACAAAGAAAGTCAGATATGTCAATAGTCTTTTATCTAGGCCCATGGCTGTCAATATTTGCGAAGCTGATACATTTTTCGAGCAGTTTGGTACTCTGCGTGTGTCAATTGTAGATCATCGTCAATTATTACTAGTCACCTGGTGACAGTGAAAGCGTTTGACAGTTTACGGCCACACCTGTTGTTTGCTATATACAGCGACCCTAGACCAGGTTCTTGTTTCAACAAGACACAGTAGTATATCGAATACAGTAGACATTTATATCGCTATTGTGGTTCAGACCCTGGCATAACTATTTATCAAATGGAAAGTACTTTCATGCTTGATCTGTAAACCATCAATGTCGATAGGAGTCCATTGCTAATACATATATATCTTTTCCAATACAGGACATTATAAAGAGAATACGACACTTCTAATATAACTTCAAAAACAAAATTTTAAGAATAAAACAAAATCTGGAGTGGCACAACATAGGGGTGGGGTACAATCCATGAATATGAGCTTTCTTTTATTTGTTTTTTTAACTTTTGATGACCTTTGTAAATAGTCTTCACGAACCAGTGAGACATTTTATGATTTTGTTGACATATTTTGATCAGAGATCCTATTTAAGGTTTGTTTAAACAAACTGTATTGCCATAAAAGTAATATATTTGCAAACGGATGGGAAAGAAGTCTATAAGAACTTAACAAGTTCCTCTTCGCTATATAAAACAAAATCATATGGCAACTAGAAAATAATGGAAAACAAAATCACATGGCTAATGGAAAATAATGGATAACAAAATCACATGGCTACTAGAAAATAATGGATAACAAAATCACATGGCAACTAGAAAATAATGGATAACATAAAGAAAAGATTAAATATATAATAGATAGGAAAGGGGAAAAACGGTTTGATAGAAAACAGCTAAAGGGTTTGTTGTGGCGAAGGAATGGAAAGTGGAGAATTTTGACCCGGGTTATTTTGTACAAATTTCAATCGATAAAAAGACAAGGTCGCTTTTTATGTGTTTTAGTCTCAAATAGGCAGGTGTTCAAAAATATTTGATTTATTTTACACAAATCAGCTCTAAATGTTTCGAGAATCCTCAAAAAGTGAAATTGCTGATATAAAATATACTTTATACCATTTAATTATTTTATACGAGATTTTCACAACTTCAAAGCAATATTTATTCTAGGGCTCAAGGGAGTAGCTCTAACCGATTGGCTAACAAAATGCTACTATTTCAAGGATAAATCACGGTGATGGTGATGGTCAGATCGGTACAATCTTCATGCAGAAGCAACTAAATATCATTGTCGGTCTTGAAGACCCCATGTAGAATCAACCAATCGGACAGCAAGAGTAGCAAAGATTTTTTTCTAGGATCATCAACATATCATCAGAAATCTTTTATAAAGAAACTCATGTCAATATGATAATCCATTCAGGAGGAGTAGCGACTATAAGAATTTTATGACGGCCATCTTGCCAACGATGCTGAAGTTAAATTAGCGCCATTTTCATTTTGGACACACTAGATATTGTAAGAAGCCTTGCAATTAATTAAAGTTTATTGATTGTATGAACATTTGTTCAGAAGGAGGCGGGATAACGAGATGTTCATCATAGTCGCTAGGGTGACCCTGTTGGAAATCATTTTGGAAACATTTTCATCAAGAACCGAAGTAAAAACACCAATCCGTTCAGAAGAAGCAGTGATAACAAGATTTCAAGATGGCCACCACGGCAGTGCTGTTGATGTCTGAAGAGCACCTTTTCATTACGACAATTGAGTCGTCTGGATGAAACTGTATGCCAAGTTTCACGCATGACTTTCTTCCAAGCAGTTTAGGAATAGAAGTGATAACAAGTAACTAATCACGGACAATGTACGCCAGAGGATGTAGTCCGGATGGCGCGATCAAGACCATCTTATAATCATATTCGGCGTACGACAAGCAGAACCGAGAAGAAGGCTAGGGCCTGCATGTCGAGTCCACGTGTAACAGGGTGAAACCGGGTTGAATTGAATTTAACGAAGACACTTAACACAAGTACGTGAATGAGATATTTATTTATAAATGTAAATTGATGATGAACTAATCTCTGACATCGCAGCTCACACCCTTGCTTCCACGTTTCATAAAAAAACTATAACAACAGAAAATCCTACCCTACTCATATGCACAAAAGTCAACAACGGATATAACAAAATGGCATCATGCCTCGACGTATACGATCAAAACATGGACTTTGAACAAAAAAATCACAAGTAATATTGTGTGTCAACGGAAATGATAAATGTATGGATTTGATGAACAGATATGATGTGACTTTATCAAAAGATATGATCAATGTATGGAATTATCAACAAATATGATCATTATTTTTCATCAACAAGTATGATGGTACATTAGATTGATTGTCACACATATAATGACATTGACTTTAAGGTTTAAAACTTTTTATATATATATATATATATATATATATATATATATATATATATATATATATATAGAGAGAGAGAGAGAGAGAGAGAGAGAGAGAGAGAGAGAGAGAGAGATATCGTGGTATCCAGGCGATAATCACCAGATATTTCCGTCCATTGTTCTCGACAATTAGTTAAGGAACGATCTCATATGGTCCGCTCCTCCCCAGTCTGCTTTTGGCCCATCACACTGAGTTAACCAGTATCGTTCCTAGAACCACGTCACCATTGACCACAGTATCCGGGTTAAACAACCCTATAGAATTCGACGACTCCCAGTAACAGCTAAAAGTCGAATGAGTGAGCCATGTTATACATGAAACACTTTTAAGTGCGAATACAATGATATACATTATGCATGAGTGCACATGAACTGACTTCGTTACACATTAAATTCTTTCATAATAACGACTATACAAGATTATTATTATTATAATAAACATGTTCTTTTATCGAATTTGTCTCCCACAAGAATAATCACACTGGATTATAAAAAGTCAAACATTTCTCATCATTTAATGCGTAAAACATACATGTGAATACAACTTGTCTGTTCAGCCATTAAATGTCTAACCTGAAACAGACTATATTCGTTCCAATAACATGGCGTTATTTGACATATATCTGACTTTCTAAAAATTTGGAATAAATTCCGAAACATTCAATATATAAAACAACTCTATCACATAAAGCGGATAACAAGAAAGAATACAGTTTTTTTAAAACTTTATTTTCACATACCTCTACATCTGATGATTGCCTCCGTACATTGGACAGTTTCTTGACAAGACTCATCTGCATTGTGATTGTTACGGTATTGTGTGTTAATTATGCATATGCATTATATATGAACGAAACAAAAAAGACGGATTTCGTTTCAGCGTACAGCGATAACAGGGGTGTATTAGTTTTAACCTTGGCTATTAAGATATACTTAATTCTGTTCACTCTCTCGTGCACGCACAAAGCGCCTGCAGCGTGGAATCCGTTTTATCTCGAGTTCTATGGCCGTGGATGTGACCACGATGATAGTATTTATAGCCCATAAGAAGTTGTTAATCATGAGCCAATGAATATTTAAACCAAAAAATCAACTGAAGTCTTCTATGTCTGTGACCTTGACCCCTAAGGTCCAAGTCGTGAATGAACGTGTCTTAGGATAATTTATCTCAGAATATATTTAGGCGTGGAGGAAATATAGGCAAATCAGAAACATTAACCAAAGCGTTATAACTGTTGGCGTCGCCGTCGGAAAAAAAGTGACAATGTCTTGCTTCTTCCATTTACGCAATAAAAATGGAAAGATTAAATGCATTCATGTAAAAAGGTGATAATAAACATTGGAACAAAATTTATAGAAACTATCCGGGAGGGGATCTGAACTCCCGTACATCATGAAGAATGTCGCCGAGAACGTCTCAGAAACTCACAAACAGATGCTGCAATTTCAAAGTTTTGGTTGTAAAATAAAAGACACAGTCCTTGTTCACGTTTTGGTGAAATCTGAATTCCAAGAATAGCGCGATCTGACATGCATTTTGATTCGTACGTATTTTTAAACATTAGATCTATATATAGACATTGTTAGTTGGAACATGTGGGAACTCTAATATCGATAATTCACTTAAAAGTATAGTTTATTCATCGACTTACTAGATACCTTACATAACACATTTTTGCATGGTATAGTCATAGAAAATATAGTGAACAAACTACATGCCTAGTAGGTGCAATTTAATTTGCCAACAGGTGGTATTTAAGAAATTGAACTTACGGTTATTATTCATTGTAACAAACCTGCGTCCCCTATTTCTACAGATATGTACTCGTCCGTGTTTTTAAACATTGGCCACAATAGCGCGATCTGACAATGAATACAGGTCGAGATCAAAGGTTAAGTAGATGAGTCTACTGTATGCGTCTAGGGCCCTTCGTCACAAAAGTTTACTCAACATTTCGAGTAATAAATGTTACTCCAGACCTGGAAATCTTACTCCAAATGTACAAATGCAGCGTTCTGATCGGTCAGAATATTTTTGAGTAAGTTTGCGGTCGAATCTAATTTCAATACTCTATGTTTGAATTTTCTAGGTATGTAGGTTGTACATTGTGAGTTTCATCTTTACTTCAGCCAACAGTTCATTCTAAATTTGGTATGTTTGATATTAGAAAACTGCAATTCCATATCTTCGAATTCTATGTGAATGATTATGTACATATTAATTATATTACATAGATCAATTTTGTAAATTGCATCATTCCAACTTTAGATTTCTTCATAACGATAAAAATAAGATCTCAGAAGTTACAATGTAACACAGTGAAAGTTGAAATCAGATGTTAGCATAGTGGAAGTTTTAATAGGAAAATGAGTGCCACCTGTTGCCATAATGGGACATTACAGTAATGATTCATTTTGACAACAGATAGTGCTTTTACATTGCTCAATAAAAAAATTTAACTCTCCGCGCCACCACCCCACCCACTCCCACCCCGGGTCCGGTAATTTCAGAATTTGTGCTTGGAAGAAATATGCACGGATTCACGAAAGGACTCACAAGCCCAAGTTGACTTACTCGAGAAAAAGATAACTCCATCTACATATATTGGCAAAACGGCTTACACGCTTTTTATAACTTATATATAGACGCTTTATTATATTTTCCATGATCAAAAAGCAGTTTAAGACAAAAGGCAGTGGGCATAGATCCGCCCTGTCAATCAAATCGACAAGTATTGACCAAGCAGATAAGAGCGTCCGGTGTTACGGTAAACATCCGCCATTTTTTATTCACAAACAAGTATGTGGTGACAATACTGGTGCATAACAATATTTCGTACGTTTTGCGATATATTGACACAATGGTACTACGATGTGCTTGGGGAACGTGCAATGCAGATGAGAGATATCGGGAAAGGCTGGAAGGATGCTGTTTTATAAGTTTTCCTACTCCAAAACGTGATTTGGAAAAGTTGAAACGATGGATCAAAGCGTGTAGCCGACCTCACGAACAGATACATATCACCATAATAAAAAAACACAAGGCCATTTGCTCAAAGGTAATTCAATTTAGATTTCAATATGGTAAAAGAGCATAAGTAGTATTATGGAAAATAATGTTATTTCTTTAAAAGTTTATTCAGATTTTCTATATTCTCGAAACTAAGTGACCGAACGTGTGCAGAATATGCTTATTTTTTCTATAGATTTGAGTGTTTGGCCTTTTTAAAAAAAAGAAATAACTGTTTCATTTGAATTGACAAATATCTAATACACTAGCTTCCTTTTCCTACTCTCTGTCGGTCCAGCAACTACGACGTGGTTAAGTGGCACAGGTTTTATTTTCGATCCCCTTAGCACATGCCATTGCTGAGTTATGCTTGTTCAGCTCAACTGGTCAGGAACAGTAGTGAAATTATGTATTTTGAAACCCTGTAGGGACTTAATTAGCCCTGCTATAAGCGAGCAATGCCCAATGACCATGCAAATATATGTTTTTTGCATAATCATACACATTAATTTGTAAAATAAACAAACTTTATCGGTGTATTTATCTGAAACGTGCCGCTTAAACGTGAAATGCCAGAGGAAGCGTTTATACATTATAAATTAGTTTTACGAACAACACGTGTCAAAATTGCAATTTTGATAACTGCGGTCAGTAAATCCTACCGGTGACATAAATCAAAATAAAACATTCCAGATTTCATGTTTATGTTTGTCTTTAGTGGCGCTGTCTGAGATTCATGTCATGAATATGCCGGAGTGACATCTACGCGCTTTGTTTTCTAATAGTAGTTGCCATTACTTGAGGATATTAAATTGTTAAAAAATTAAATATAATTCATAAAAGTAAAAAATGTATTAGATCTTATCCGGCTTTACATGAACAATATGCGTATTTCAACTTTTCCTCACGGATTTTGATGTGCAGACGGTGAGGTGGCTGGTTCTTCTTCATAGCTGGTCAGCATCTCGCTTCTGCGCGAATCTTATTTTAAAACTCCAAACTTTTAAAAGTCATGTATATATCCTTGCGTAAAGTAGTTCAAACCCTTCTGTAACACTGTACTAGAAACTTTATCTTGATCAGGTAAGTATTTATTTGAAATGTTATCGGGAATGCGCGCGAGAGAATCTGACATGGTGCCTGTATTCTCTGATGATTCCGCCATTAAAACGGACGTTTCGGGTGCGTAATAACAATCTCTAAGGGGGCGGGGCTGATCTAATAACTTCGGATCTATGCATTGCGAGCCTTAAGCTCTCATTTAGGTTATGGACTTTACTTCAAATCGATAAGCGTCTCTCTATTGTACATTTAGCATTTAGATTCATCATCTTTTTTGGCGAAATCCAATTCAACCACGTATTAATTCTCCAAACACCGTGTGTACGCTATAGGTGTTATGATTCCCTGCTTCAAACCATAACCTCATGAGGCAGGTAAACATTTTGAAAAACCTATTGTACACTTGTTTTATCTGGCGACATAGAAATGTGAGGAGTAAATTTCATTGTTTAACAGGTGTTTGTCATTCCAATGGTCCTGATTAACCCGTAATTTCTTATTTTCCGGAGACCATGCTATGTTTCTTTACCGTACGGTCTTGCACGTGGCATGCAGCCTTTGAGACAATACCATAAGTTATTATTTTCATACTCTTCGTTTCATATGCTCTGTACTGTGTCATTATTGTATTAAACATGCCTCCCATACTGTTCCTTTTCTACAAACGAATAATTGCACAGTTTGCAGGTAAACCGTTTTTGATTTGTGTGGTCTAATGCATGTCTCCTTCCTCCACTACGACTGTACAACTTCACTCCGCAAATGTCGCAAATGAATGTATTTCTTATTTTCTCATTTTCTCTGTTCCTTTGTTCGTACCCTAATTCATGAAGTTCACAAAAAAGATTCAAATGTCGCAAATCAATGTATTTCTCATTTTCTCTGTTACTTTGTTCGTACCCTAATTCATGAAGTTGACAAAAAAGATTCAAATGTCGCAAATGAATGTATTTCTTATTTTCTCATTTTCTCTGTTACTTTGTTCGTACCCTAATTCATGAAGTTTACAAAAAAGATTCGTCTCAGCTTGTAACAGCCGTCTGAAAAATTCACATGCCCAGAATCTAAACAAAGGATAACACGTGTCTTATGTCCGATGTTGATCCTGGTGCCTTAACTACTCTAGCTACATTTCTGTACTATGCATTTATGATGTGTACTATGATCTAAGCGTTTTGTTTGTGTGCGCTCTGTCCCAACGTTACATTATACTGTTTTATATGTATTATGGGTCAGTAGCCTGGAATACTGAATAAATGTGTTGTGTTGTATTGTATTATATTGTACTGTATTGTAGTGTATGGTATAACCTCTTTGATAAGATGAAAGATTCCTGATTTTAAAGTCAACTTCATTTCAAAGCTTGCTAAATGAGACACTAATTTGTACAGGCACAGTAAAATTAGCTTACTGTTGCCACTCTTGTCAAGACAAAATAAATACTTCAATTTAAAAAAAAAAGAAGCAAAGAAAGGAAGAAGCTAGCTGATAAATTGAGCCAAGTTTACTTCTGGGTGGAAGGAAAGAACGAAGGAAAGGAATGAAAGAATAGATGAATTAATAAATAAGTGAGTACTATTTTCTTAATGAACACTTGTCTCCATATGCTATCTCTTCCATTCGTTATTAAGTGGCAAATTAAGTACCTTTTTAGCGTTGTTAGCATTGTTTCTGATGCTGCTCAGAAACTGCGCGATTAAAAATTAGACGGTAACCCACAAGTAAGTTAAGTTAATGCTTCTCCAGCATGTAATTTTCAAGTGATGAGTCTCTTCAAGAAACTACGTATTAGCATAAGACAATATCCAAGTCCAAAATTCAAATTATGCTTTTCAAGATGGATACAAGCAATCTGAGAACTTCATCAATAGTCATTTTACACGACAGACGTATCTTGTAACCGAATAGTTTTTCAAGCAACATACAATAACTATTAAGCCTGCTTCTAACGATGCGCGGTTAATGATGCTGATTATGTTCATTGTCTCAGACATTTATGTTGAACTAACTCGTACAATGCATACAATGCATCAATGTGCCTTTAGCACGCATGCGAAGCATGATCTACAACATTTCAGGGATGTGATAGTTGTTAGGGTGTACAGTTTGTTTGCATGATCTAGGTGCTACATCGTTAATTTCTTGTTTTATTGCTGTACTTTGTACAGTTGACCATTTATCTAGTTTGTAAATGATGCAACCGATGCCAACAAGCAACAGGAAGTTAGATACAGACAATGACTCAAACAATACTTGCTCTTCCTTTTGCTTTGCCTTGATGTCCTTCTCCATTTTTTCTTTTCTTATTTTAGCCCTTCCTTTATTTGTTCAATGTCCTCATCAATAGAGACAGGGTTTGATTAAAGCAAATCATCTATCTCTTTATCCTCGATAATAATTAATTTGTTTAAAGGCACAATAGTGCAGCTGAGAGTCAATTTCCTTCAGATCGTATTGGGACATTTTTGTAATTAAATACTATGTAAAAGGCAATTTTTGAATAATATCAAGTACGTAGAGTTTCTCATTATGAAATATGAGCGCTCAGATATCTTTGTACGTAGCGTCACGAATCTACCGTCTCCATCTTGAAACTCGCGCTCTGCAGTGATCGGCAGATCCCGGAAAGAAGTACACGCAGTATTTCGGTGACCTAAATTTGCATAATTATATTCTAGATTGTGTACACCGAAGTTGAAGATGTAGAACACAATCACGCTACCAAACCGCACAATATGTCAACAACGGTGAGTACGATCTTCTTCTGCTTCTAATCCATTCTCTCTTTATATTGCAAAAAGATTGGTCCAGGGGTTGATGTGAAGCAAGTAGATGTACTGGTTATTGGTTCTGCATGCTTGGGTACATCTTTTCCTACATTGTTTGTAACTTCGTACCTGAAAAAATGTAATAAATTTTCATTTGTATCAAAATTTATATTTTAAAGCTGTTTATTTGTGTTGTATAAGGTAAGTGAACACTTTGAACTGAAATACCCAATTTTAGCAAGAGTACATTATAATAACACATCTGAAATCTTTTCACATAAATAAAACTGCCTTGATTGAAGCTCAAAATAGTAACTAATAACATAACAATGGCAACCTGCCAGCCCTTATACTGTGGTAGCACTATAACATCCTTTCCTATCATGACTGGAGATCCTTTTTAATTGTTGTCATTTGAATGCTTTATGAATTTACTAGTACCTGAAAGATGTACAATAAATCGTAGCATCTAGCCTATCATAAGCATGAAAGATGAAAAATTTACTGAATCAGTTCTACATTCAGATCTAGAAAACCCTAATAACAGTTCAACATCAAATTACTTGCACCGGTTATTAGAATTTGTGCAAGCAATGAGCTTGTCCTATTACTCTAAGATGTGTGTGTGTGTGTGTGTGTGTGTGTGTGTGTGTCCATATTGAGATCAGTTGTATATGTATCTAAGTTCTCTAACGTAATTTAAAGGAACTGTCTCATTAAGGTAATGGACATGTGTACAAACTACCTTTCTAAGCACGCTGTTAGATAGCCCTCCACACCCACCCACCCACCCACCCACACATTACAATCACTGAGTGAAATATCGATCAGCAGATCATACAGAGTTTTGGAATCTTATAAAGCAAAGCAAATCCTTGTCCAAAGATAAAAGTAATAAAACAATGTGCTTTCAAACATAACAACAAGACATATGACAAGTGGAGAACACTTTCTAAGTATACATTGACCTACCTGTCCAACAAGAACTTCGCCATTTCAGTGTCGGATGACATTTCTAACTCCTCCATCAGTGCTCTCCGTCGAACAAACTGGTCCACAAGACGAATCCTTGATAGGCTCCGTTCGGTTTCTCTGACAGCTTTCCGACGTTTCTTCTCGGAAAGCGATAAAGGCGGGCGACATTTACGTTGTTTACTCTCACGTGCGTCTGCCATTTTGGTTTATGGTAGATATTTACATTACCACCACGTGACTCATAACCCGCCCACTACACGAAGACGACGTACCCGTTTATGTGGTCACGTGAGATTTCCGTCGCAGTTCGTGACATATTTGTTTCAATTAAAGCGGTCCCCCCCCCCATTAAATGCAATTTCTCTCGTTTATTAACAATTAACTGATTGAATCTTCACAAACCATAGCTTTTTGTGCATTATTTCAGCTTATAAGTTGACACATTAAATTAGTTTCATGAGCCTTACAATGCATAAAATTACCGATAGTCTGCACTATTGTGCCTTTAAACTAGCTTTTATGTTTTGTAGCTTGTCGAACAAATTGTTTAATATTTCTCTCAGGCGGTTTAATTCTTTTGACTGTAGATATAACACCTCTGACGTCGTAATATTGTATCTGGTACAGACAGATTTTCCTCTTCAGCATTTTTTAGGTAAAGCTGTTGTATGTTTTCTTTTTGTTCATCCTGTGCTTATGCAATTGCAGGCATGGACTTTACTGTTGTTTGCTTCAATACCGAGAAAAAAGAAATTAGTAGAATGTGAATCCATAAAGACGATTAAACTCAATTATATGTACATGTATTTCACAATAAAAGATTAACTGAAAATTTTAGGTAAATGAATTATATTGCTTCTATTTTGAAACAAATTGTGAATAACAAATCGATATAACATTAAAACAAAAAATGTGCATGATAAATCGTTGGGTTCTAGCAATTAAGCATAGAAACAAATGTGTATAACAAATGGTTGAGTTCGAACGATTCAACATTTAAACAAAGTTCGAATAATAAATGGTTGCGTTCAAGCGTTTCAACATCCAATTCTATTGCTTCAACATTGAAAGATTTTGTTTAACTTATTAGCTTCAACATCCTTCTATATCGCTTTCACATCTAAATACTTGTAGTTCTTGCACATTAAATCAATGGCTTATAATGCTTCAGGTACATGTGAAAATCTACCTTAGTCATCCAAAACTAGTTCCAGACATCCTCTGTAAGTACAAACAAAATATGGAAGACGTAGATTGACAGAGGATTAACTTATTCATGGGACATAGGTAAACCCTCCTGTGCTCGCAAACTCCCGGGGAAAAACATCCCTATTATCATTATTAATGAGTAGTGTTAAAAGGATGCGTGAAGGTGATAAAAAGACAGTTTTGATGTTGAAGTGGTAAAATAGATGATGATCATTATGAAATTATAAAAAAGTTCCAGGAGAACATTTTACAACTTAACGAGAAGGAAGTTGAAGAAATTCATTAGTATAGGTGTCAAATTAACATTACCTACCATCACAAAAATCAGACACGTCGGGAGATTAAAGACGTTTAAGAAAATACTCGACAAACTTATCATTAACGAGGAAAAGAAAGTACTCGAAGAATTTTGTGAAGTACAACCATTAGATGAAAGGAAGAAACAGAAAAGAAGATTGTTGAAAGATAAAGTAAAATTGTTGAACGATGGGAACACAGAATGTATGCACCTGGATGAGAAACAGATATATATATATATATATATATATATATATATATATATATATATATATATATATATATATATATATATATATATATATATATATATATATATATATATATATATATATGTGTGTGTTTTTCGAGAGGACCAGAGAAAGGATAGTAGAATTGATAAATAGGAGAGCGAGAAGATCAACGAATTTGATATCTTCTTTCGTGTTGAACGTTGTCAAAACCTGTGAATATCAGACAGGAAGAAGATGAAACTGTAAAGATTATCCTAGAAAAGGAAGTATTTTATTACTGTGCTAATGCAAGAGACTTCAGTTTTTATGCAGAAGTTAACGACGAGATGAATCAAAGGAGAGATATAGAAATGAAAGTTGATGACATGATCAATGAAATAATTAACAAAGTTGAACAAGAGACGGAGAGGTCAACAGGGTGGCAGATATATAGAATTTTTAGCTCATATATTAACATGTTTAAAACGCAAAGTATTGCCAACAGATTTCTTAACTTTCCTAGGTGGGTTAAAGATCTTTAAACAAAAACGCATGAACATAAAAATAATGATGAAAAATGTTGTTTTTTTTGGGGTGGGGGTGGGGGGGCGATTGAAATAGTTTGAATACACCGAGTGATCGTGTAGTCAGACCATTAAAATACAGTTTAGACAAGTAGTATAGTCATTGGTTTTAAAAGTGTCCGATTAATATAGCAATTCGAGTATGATAGAAAATAAGAAGGATGAGTACGACATATCAGTACATATTTACAAAATTGTCAAAAACTTTGACGAGTTGGATATTAAATTTCCGATCAGGAGAATTAGACACATGAGACAATGGAGAGACAAAAATGTGAACGTGCTAAGAATTTAAGCAATTGAAAATTATGAGATAGCAAACTCTCATTATGTAAGCATTAAAAGTATGCAAAGATTGATAGGTAGTGATTTGACATCTCATACCGGAGGTGGAGATAAGCCCTTGTGTGATAAATGCCTGAATTAATTTAGCCCAATATAGGTATTTATACACACGTTATATGTAATAGAGTTTGTGAATACAATTAACAGCCAACCGAAAAATGACACAATAAAATTCGAGAATCAAAACATATGATACTAGTAAATTTGAATGTTGACGCCTATGCCACGGTTCATTTAAACGAGGAAGATAAAATGTTTCACTATCACAAGAGTAAATACCTTCAGAATTTTGTGTTCAATCTAAATCAGTAAACAGTCATTTTAAGCCGTTTAATTGTCTACCTGTTGCTTATAAAAGTGAGGACTGTTCAGCTCTATTGCTTGAGACGTATAAGGAGTTAGCTACAAGCGTGATTAGCCATTAGAGCACAGGAACATATAACAATAATTTTTTTCACAACCAGTTGAAATACGCTCGCCACTTGCTCATAAAAAAACTGATTGAAACCAATCTTGATGAAAAATTTAGCATCATTACGTCACCGGTGTGATACCTAAATTTTGATTAGCAAGACAGTTACAAGTATAGGTGAGAAAAAATAGCATTTAGATTTTAAGACAGCTTCAAGTTCATAAATTCATCTCAAAAGTATTAGCAAATTATTTACCGTAAGACTTAAATCTTCGACCATTTCAGAGATAAGAGTTTCTCTAAGACGGAATGCTGTATGCAGATAATATGATCGATTACTTATCACAATAATATTCGCATTGCTCATCAATAAAACAAATATTTCTACTGACGTGCTAATATAATAGACATCATTACGGTATTTCTTTCCTAAATAACTGCATGCAGGGCAAACACAAACAAAATGAAATTCATCCTCCTATACAAAATGGGAAATTAGTCCTAAGACGGAGGTCACTTTATCTCCTATACCGATCAATTATATACCGTCTTCCAGTTTCTATTTTCAGTGTATGTAATGAACATTTAAAATGGGATACAGTTTTCTAAATACATAGAGTAGTCCGCAAGAGCGGTTTTTGTCCGAATCCAAAAGTGTTAACTAAGACATGTACATTTGTAAGAATCTGGAATATCTCTTTGCCAATTGCGGTACGCCGAATCTTTCTCCCTTTGTGAACATTGAGAAAGAAATACCTTTTCTTCTCGCACAGCATGAGGTAACATTAGCAAAGTCAAAACGAAATAACATCTCTTTAACGTTTGGCGCCCAAGTAACGCGATTGGTTAAATCTAATCTTCTTAACATCAGGTAGCATTGGTGTGGGTGTGGAGTAAACAGTATACTCATGATTTTTATCCAATATTTAATACATTTCAGAAAGTAAGTTATACATAACGGACATCTGCCTCATTCACCTAATGTAAATGCATTACTTGTATATATAGTGTTGGGGAGTACAATTAATTTTAATTATGTAATACTTACCCGTATTATTGCATTGTCATCTCTTTTACTGGCGTCCCCAGTACCAAGATGAACATGATCCCAGTCTCATACCTTAGTAATTTCCGTCATTTGAAATATGGTCCTTCTTTGTCTTGGACAGAGCCTAAAAAGACATAAGAGTCAAGAGGGAGGAAGGAAATTAGGCAATAATAGCAGATAAGTATTACATAGTTAACATTATTTTCGCCCCCCCCCCCCCAACCCCCAACCCCCACTTGATTTTATTAACAGTAACACATTACCTGCTATTGTTGCATTGTTTACTTTGCCAGCCTGGTGGAAGCCTGATGGTATCTAGATAAACTGTCAAAGTGAACGTACCATTTGCTGTAAGTAGGGTGATCTACTGCAGACTAAAGGATGACTTGACAACTTACTGAGCTGACACAATCGAGCCAAATACGTAAATGCCTTCGCTCTGAGTGCGACATTGAACGATGATAGAACGAAGAGAAGCTGGAGTGAGACCGCCAGGAGGCGCCTTTTATGACATCTTCGAGAGTAGAATCATTAACAAAAGGCCCAAGTCCCAATAGCCCTGACATACTAGGCTTTGACTCTCATGAAAGAAAAATCTCTCTTGGTGAAAGATTGATAAACTCTATTAATATAATAATCCACCTCAATATGGTGGCTGCCTAAATATCAAAGGTATCTTTGAGAGAGAGAGAGAGAGAGAGAGAGAGAGAGAGAGAGAGAGAGAGAGAGAGAGAGAGAGAGAGAGAGAGAGAAAAGAGACGGTTCAAACCAATTGTCCTCCCTTTTAATTTTTTTTTCCAAATCGGGGATATGAGTCTATCTTCATCATCCCTAACACTGGTGCGATTGAGGCTGGGGATTTTAATTGGTTATGGGGCTATTAAAGGTGGCTAACTCTAGGCCAGAAAACCCGGTTTGCAAAGAAGTGAAACCGAATTGCGGTTGCCATTACAAAGCAAGCAACCCTTTTCCACCAATAAAGCATGAATTTCATAGAGCATGTTTCGGAATTCCAACCAACTCAGATGGGGAACGAAATTTGGATCCTAAAGGAAACCGAGCTGACAGGGGGTATCTGTGAGGTCTGCAGTTTGCTAGCAGCAGGACATGGAGATACCGGATATGAAGTCTTCCTTGGAGAACTAAATTTGCTGCAGCGTTCAGGATCCACAGGAGAGAGAGGCAGACGAGAGCAGACAACGAAGTCTTCTCGAGCAGCCTTGCCAAGAGAGACAGTATATGTGTGATCCTGTCGGGTGTAACGGGAACTGTCCCTTGACGGGTAAGGAAATTTATCCCCGCGTAAATAAAATAATGAGATAGGGGTCAGATCTGACTTATCTTGGTTGGGGATTAACCCCAGACGAGCACTGTCATCCAACAGAGTGACATGTCCTTTAGTAGGACACATCTGAGAATGTTGTGCATTAACCAGTCGTGGAAGTACTGGATGATGGAAACCTCTAACTACTTTAAATGAGCTACTATTACTATTAATCCCATCATCCTGTTAGAGGCTCCAAGAGTGGAGGCCAGGCCGATGGGAAGAGCGCGAAATTGAAAGACCTTCTGTCCCAGACAACATCGCAAGAATTTCCTGTGGGACGTGAGGATGGGGATGTGGAGGTAGGCATACTGGATGTCTATGAAAGAACGCCCAGTCGTTCTCCTTTATGGCGGTCCTGACTGAGGCGGACATCTCCATCTTGAAGCGCTCTTTGTTTAATTGGGGAAAGATCGATAATGAGTCGGAATTGTCCCCTTTCTTCGAAACCAGGAAGACTTTGAGTGTTGTCACCCTCTCTACTGCCCTCATCCTCAGATGGGTGTAGACCTCTTCCCTTACGGATTTCTGTTTGGTCTGCTGAAACTAAATGAGGGCCTTGATAAAAAAAAAGGGGGGGGGGTCCCGGATGCAAAGCCGGAAACTCTCTTTTATTGTGGGAAGAAAAAATGCCTCGCCCGTTAGGTCTGACTAGGTCTCTGATAAATCCTGGTTTGACACCTACTGGGACGTCGGGAAGAGGGGAATTTGGTAGGAGTGGGTGCGACTCCCAAGAGTCGACTGCTTCCCTCCCTCTGGATAGGGGATGGTCCATAGACTTGCTGCCATGGCCCTTTCGGCTACCCCGTATTGCGAAAGAGGGACGAGAGGGAGTTTTAAAGGGGGGGGGGAGGGGCTGGCCATTCTGATGAAACCCTTGCTTTAAACATTTAGGCGGCGACCCATAGACCCTCAAGGCTGGGGCGCTTCTTCGCCGGAAAATTGCAGGCAGCGACCGGTGTTGTTGATTCACTGTAGGGATCAAACCCGCACAATAAGGCCGCTGCGTCTAGCTAAGCCTCTATCAGCAGGTTCTTGCTGTGCTTCAGAAACACATTAGAAGTGTCTGACGCTGGATCTCTACGTAGGTCGAGAAGTTCCGCTGAGAAAGCTGTTGATATTGACAGCGATTGTCTCGCTGACTTGGCAGCATCTTCAAGAAGTCTCTGGAAGGCGGCCGGTGACAGTGATTTCCAGTTGTAGGAGGCAGCCTCAAAGAGATCGGCATACAAGGCTATGCTAATGAGTGTGCTAGTCTTACGTTCCAAAGCTTTGGGAGACCTAATGTGGATACGAGCACAGGTCCCCGTTGTAATACCCACTTGGAAAGATCCTGATTGCGGCTCACTTATTCATGTCTTTATGTGCGGCGGCTTTCTGCCAAATCTCACACCTCATCTAACCATAAGGTAAAGAATGGACATCCATCTGTCGAGCACACATAATGAACGCCAAGCAGGTGAGAAGAGTGTCCCAAGCATCCTTCTTATGACCGCATTTGCAGCTCCTTGTGGTATGTTGAAAGGCTGGAAGAAAAATTAAAAAACAAGCAACATAAATAAATTTGGGGTCAGATATACTTACCCTAACAGTGGTTTGATCGTTTTAAATATGGTCGCGAATCAATAAAAGATGGCCCACGTTCTGGAAGACCGTTGTCTGCAATTGGTGAGCGGGAAGTGACTGCTGTGAAGTGTGTGTGTGTGTGTATGTGTGTGTCTGTGTGTTGGGCGGGGGGGGGGGAGGGGCAATTGACGAAGATGCTCGATATATAGTGGAAGATATTTTTATTATCACGGATATTAATTCGTCAGCTGTTTTTAATATACTGAAGAATTATTTGAAGCTCAAAAGGTTTGTGCAAGATGGGTCCCGCATTTGTTGACGGCTGATCAAACACATACTCGAGTTTAAATTGACAAACAACTACTAGCCAAATATGAAAAGAGTGATCAGAGACGTTTGAATGAGATTTTCACAGGTGATGAAACATGGATTTACTTTTTTGAAATTGTTCGACGCAGTAGGACTGTCAAGAGAATTGTATACGCATCATTTCTCGATGTAAACGGTACCTGTGCCTGACTCTGTTAGTGTCGCTGGACATTTGTATGCTTCCAAACTGTTGCCAAAGGTTGTAGAACACGACAGAATCACCGGCACCCGAGGTATCCATCTACTCCATGACAACGCATCGGTGCATAAATCCGCTGTCGTGACAGCATCCAGACGTTGCCACATCCTCCATTCAACCCACATTGAGTTCCAAGTGATTTTTGGCTGAATCCCGTTATCATAGATTCGCTGAGGGCAACGATTTGAAAGCCGCCATGTGGTTGGAAGTGCAGTTCTCCGGTGTATGAGCAACATACCAAAAGGTGAATACAAAATGGCATTTAATAATTGGATAATCAGAAAGTGAAAGTGTGTTGATGTGCATGGGTAGTGCTTCGAGGAGAAGCACACACGAGTTTTAATAATAAGGTGTTCACTAATAAAGAACTTTGTTGTACAGCGCACTAATATTCAGAACTTTTTAAATACTCCTTGTACATTTCTTTTTTCAACAAATTCCAGAAAAGTCATGGATTTTTCCTAACACGAGCTAATTTATCTTTTTCCACGAAAAGCAATCAAATAATTAAATTAGTGTATAGATAGAGAGAAAGACAATTTAAAAATCAAGAAGAACAACACAAATCAACAATATGAATTAATTTAATTTTATCCTCAAAAAGAGTTTGTTCAAACATGTGATCATATATCCAAAGGAATTTCACAATTATATATAAGCACTTTAATTACCGTAGTTGCAAGACAGTTTCGTTGATCCTGGTTTGTTGCCCCTATCATGGCATACTTCTACGCTCGGCTGAGCACGCAGATTGGAGCGCTCTGAATGAAAGTCCGCGTTGTTATGTTGTGGTTGCTACAACATAGCTCACGATTACAACCACATTCACATATATAGATTAAATCACAATAGCACAGTTCTTCCTTTGTGATTAAACTTCCTTCTTCACATATTTTCTTAAACGTCCTTTAGTTTTTCAATAATAACGAAATTGGCAGACTGGATTGTAAAATTATATGACACTTTGGTGTTATTTTTTAAAACTGTACAATAGCTCTGGCTGTGTGTTAGACCTGATCCTTGTAAAACATCATGCAGCACACAATTTTCAGCTTAAATATTTTTTTATTCAGTTTCGTTATAGCAAGTCTTAATTATGTTATACTCACGATTGATTAATTCGTGAAGTTTTATAATATTTGATCGGCAGCTGTCTCAATTTTGGTAATTCACTGCAAATTCACAGGTTCTGTGTTGTAAGATAAACTAGCCATCAATTTGTCTTTGATGTTTATCTGCATTTGTTCACCGATGGTTTTAGCTTCCTTCCTCGTTAGCTCGTCTGGTCCGTGTATGTTGTCGAAAAATCCTCTCTCGTTTTTTTAAAGTTTTGATCTTGTGAACGACCTTATTACATTATTCTGTTCGAGGTTTCTATAACAAATGATTTTGTTTTTTGCTGTATGTCCGTGTTAATGCTGTCGTTATCAAGTGACCAAAACAAGAAGTAACTGCTGACGTCAGAATTTATTGTTTGTGTTTATAGCGCTGTGTAGAATCTTTTAGTGTGGTTGTCTTTACAGCTAAACACTTAGTATAACGTATTCGGCTATATGAAATGCGTGAATTCAGAAATCACTCATCTTACAGATCACTAATTTCTAGATGTTTTTGACAGCTATTTGACCATAGAATAATGATCACCTTTCATAAATGATTGCAATGTAATTACTCTTCACTATGTATAGAATAAAAACAACCAGTTTTTTAAAAGTGTATACATACTTTAATACATGTACATACGACAGATCGTTGTTGTTTATCGTATAGGATTCTCAGAATTTCGAGAAATCCTTAAAAAAATACTTACAATATTCGTCCTCCATTAACATAAAACAACATTCGGAACAAAATGAAAGACACTTGCAAATATACACTGACAAAAAATACAAAATACACGAAAAATTGCAGGTTTATGAATTGTAGAAACCGAAAGAGGAGGTTTAGAATGCCCCATTACCTAATACACGTGTAATAGCCTGCGACACCGTACCTGTATACACGCAGGGTAACAAATTTTAATACTTAAATTAAACCATAAACTACAGCATATTTGCTATCTTGTTTTGTTGTTGCTGTTTTTTTTTTTTTTTGTTGTTGTTGTTGTTGTTAACTTTTTCTTCTCTTATAGTTGTTTGCGTATTTCCTCCATAGCTTCTTTATCTCTCTCTTTCAAATATTAATTCTTGTGATCTTCAAAATTTTTCCCTATATCTTCAGAGGTGTATTTTGGTGTATTTTTGTTTTGCAATGCAAATATAATGTAAATAAATTAAATTATTATACATTTTAACATCTTTCCGCATTTGCATTTAAACGTGTCATTTTCAATAATTTCTGTTATGTGATAGGATGCAGTAGAGACTCAGACCAGCTCTTAATTTGTATGCACAATCCTTACATCGTTTGTAAGTTTTGAACCACTTTTTCCATTTGTTAATTCAATTTCTCTGTGTTGCAGCTATTGAACATCTCCATTTATTTTAACCATCAATTTTTCAATAGTTACAAATTAATTACAATGGTTCAGACTAATGGTCTCTCTTATGCTGATACTGAAAAAAATGGAGTAGTAGGAAGGGTGACAATAGCCAGACATTTTCTTTTGACTTGAACTCTTTATTATTTTTAGTGCACAAGCCCTTGCAATAAAGTAGATCAGGTAGTACAAAAATGACTGGGAAATATTATACTTCCTACTCCATGAGCTATACAATTTTATTTTCCATAAACTAACTTTACGTAAAGAATTAGTACTAGGAAGTTGCTTTAGATTCCGAAAGTTAGTCATACGAAGTTAAACAGTTTCTAATTTGCTATTGATATGGTTTTGATAACAACTGGAGATTTATATTTTTTACACTTGTCTCGAGTATATTTTAAGATCTCTTTGCCTGAAACCACGCATGCAAGTACACAATGTCTTACATAAATTGCAATGTACTTGTATGGGTTCAATTGCGAATGTTGTATCGACATAATGCATTAAAATCAATCAAAACAGTTAGCATATCTGATGCAGGCCAAGTTTTGCTGGTAATTTCAAAGTTTTGTTGGTAATTTCAAAGTTTTGTTGGTAACTTCAAAGTTTCCTCAGCAAGATATTCTGAGCCAAACAGTTCATATTTCATTTCAAACATTACAATTTAATTAAATATTAGCTTTGGTCAAGGTAATAATAAAATGTCCATAAAAAATGTTTCTTTAACACTCGTCCCAGTGATTGTAGAATTAGCGAGGATATTATAATATGATAAGAACTTATTTACTATGTATATGTACTCGTGGTGTTATATCCCCGTGACGGAATGAACCCAATACCTATTTAAACGCCCACAGTATTTTACATACTGTCGTCTACTGCAGGTTGAAAGAAGAACGCTGTAGAGGTTCCTTGTGTGCTTCTAACAACAGTTAGACTGTCGTATAAATAGATCTATATATATTTTGTTACTGACATTGTGTAATCAGTAACTGGCGATAATCTTCAACTGACACATTAAGTCTACGCACCTGCTCGAAATATTTACCGGCCTCCAAGAGAAAATACCAGCCTCCAAGACAAAATACCAGCCTCTAAGAAAATTCCCAGCCATGAGTCTAGATAAGAGCCCATTAATATTTCTGACGTTTCTTGTTTTGATTCAGCTTTTTGATGGAGGACATGGAAATATAAAGATCGGGGCTTTTAATATGAAAGTATTTGGAGTTACGAAAGCCGGCAAACCAGAAGTCATGGACGTATTAATAAAGGTAAACGTAAAACTTACTTTCTACTAAATATTGAAGAAATAATATGAAATCTCTCTCTCTCTCTCTCTCTCTCTCTCTCTCTCTCTCTCTCTCTCTCTCTCTCTCTCTCAGAATATATATATATATATATATATATATATATATATATATATATATATATATATATATATATATACATAATTATATTCCGTACGCATGGTGATAAAATATGCAGTAAATGATCTTTACTTATATCCTCGGGTATGGAGGAAAATCTGATCTTTACTTATATCCTCGGGTATGGAGGAAAATCTGGGTTAAGATATTTAAGTCGTAACTACAAAAAAATAACTGAAAAGATAAATTACTGTAACTTGAATACACATAAATGCACACAGAGTATATGTATGTATGTATGTATCTATATATGTATGTATGTATGTATGTATGTATGTATCGCTTTCAAATACTAAAACTCCGCGGAACACACACACACACACACACACACACACACACACACACACACATACAGATATATATATATATATATATATATATATATATATATATATATATATATATATATATATATATATATATATATACATATCCATTGTTAATTTTGATTCTGGAGCGAAAACTAAGTTTGCCTATTTCACATCCGTCCCCATCCATTTTCTAACCCGACCTTCAGCTGCAAACTAAATGCTCATCTATCACCACATTCGAATCCATCTCTCCTAAAACTTCCATATCTGTACTTCTAAAGTTGTAGGAACAGATATTCATATACTTATAAACGGATATTTTTATTTAAAATACACTTTTATTTTTCAAATTTTTATGAAATTTAATTATTGCCATTAATTATAATGATCGAAAGTTACCATGTAACTCAGAATTCTCGCTTTTATTAGTAAGAATCTTGAATTTTTAGACCTGAATTGAAACAAATGTCAGACACTTTTATCAATGACCGGAAAAAAGAAACAAATGTCAGACACTTTTATCAATGACTTAACAAAGAAAGTATAGTTTTAATCTCATATCAAAAGGAAAAGAAATAATCCATGTAATGGATGTTGTATGTTTTTTTTCAAATCTGAGTGTGACGATACTTTTAGTAAATATAGATGACTGTCAGTTATTTGCATTAATTACACGTATATACTCATTCTTCAAACATCATGTATAATTTTCAATTCTATTTTTAAAAAAAGTACAAGAAATTGCCATGCAATCGTGGTAAAAACAGTTTGAATGTTTTATTTAAGAAACCTAAGTAAATAACACTTCCTTCTTGAAGGTAAATTTATGTAACACAAAACAAAGAACCTATCGGATCAAGAGTAAAGAAGAAAGCATGATTTATGAACCTGTTTATAAAGCTTACAATTGTTATTATACCTGTAACATTACGTCATTGAAAGCCAACAATGCTACGATCGAAACTCTTGAACTTGAAAGCTTATAGGGTCAAATACAAAGAGAGAGAGAGAGAGAGAGAGAGAGAGAGAGAGAGAGAGAGAGAGAGAGAGAGAGAGAGAGTGAGAGAGAGAGAGAGAGAGAGAGAGAGAGAGAGAGAGATTAAACGTGCTGGGAATATGTTTAACATGAGTGTCATTATGCTTTCATATTCATGCCCTACAGCCTTGTTCTATTCACATTTTCTTTCTTACCATCTTTTGTGCCAACATAATATTAGGTCACACATACCCATATCATTTTTAATGTGCATTTTCACTCATAGGCAGATTGTCTGAATATCTTTGATAGAAACTTTAGCAGCGAACACTAAATTTCCCTATTTCAAATCCGTCCCCATCTATTTTCTAACCCGACCAGCAGCAGGCGTATAAAACTAAATGCTCATCCATAACCATATTCGAAGCCATCACTCCTAAAACTTTCAAATTCGTATATGTAACGGTGTAGGAGCATATATTCATATATTTATAAAAGATAAACTTAGTCAACCTGATATCATATCACACAAGCAGTGGCGTAACTTCAAATTGTAGGCCCCCTACAAAACTTCAAAAATGGGTCCCGTTAACGTATAAACTTGGGGTTTTGTTTGCCCACCCCCCGCATTGCAGGCCGCGGGGGCTGTAGTTACGTCACTGCACAGCAGATGTGCAAAAGAGGTGAGTGTGCGCCTGAGAGAGAGAGAGAGAGAGAGAGAGAGAGAGAGAGAGAGAGAGAGAGAGAGAGAGAGAGAGAGAGAGGTAATGTAGTATAATTATATCCAATAAACAGGAAATTCTTGTGTTATAGATCATCCTCCGATATAACATAATTTTGCTTCAAGAGATCAGAGATTCCACTGACAAAGCCATGGAGCAACTGCTACAAGGAGTAAACAGGTATCCGTCTTTTAGTATATTAAGAACTATGTATTTTATTTTATTTCCCTTCTCTCCCGTTTGATCCATTGATCCATTTATCTATTCATTCATTCAGTCCTTTATTTACGTATCTATTCATTGATCGATTCCTTTCTTCATTCTGTTCCTTCTTTCTTTCCTTACTTTATCCGCCGAGCTTGCCTCCCTTTCCTCACCCTCCTTTCTTGTTTCTTTCTTTTCAATATAAAATATTTGACTGTCCATTGATAAAAGTTACATCCCTAGGTTAATTCTATCAAATATATATGAGTGTGTATCTTATCTACAAATCTGAAATAACCTGGAGTTTAAAATCAGGAAACCCTCACCTGATAGATTGGCAATAAACGCTATGTTCTAAGTAGGTCAGCTAGAGTCAATTTCAGTCTTTGAGAGATGGAAATACAGGCAATTTTACGTTTTCATACCTTTCGCTGTGATCGTTCCAATAAAGCCTTCATCCTGTCCGTCCGTCGATTTTTAAATCTGTCCGTCCGTTACAACATCTTGTGTACGAAATTACTTTCGCAGCATTTGATGCATGTATTTAAATGTTAGATTTTGGGATTATGACCTTCTGATGTGTATATCTGTAACTCGTTATGATCCAATAATTGTTTTCATTAAAGACAGAACCTTTATAAAAAATTAGCGAGGTGAGAAAGATGTTAATAAGGATGATGACGACGGTGATGGTGGGGATAACTATGACGACTATGACGACAACAACACTGATGATGACTGTTCATAAATTTTCAGACGGGCGGGTAGCAATCCATTTACAATGAAGATCTCTGACAGGTTGGGAAGGACAACCAGCAAGGAACAATATGCATTCTTCTACAGGTAATAATAACTAATTATACATCACTCCCACATATGATTATATATAATGATAATTCAAGTGGTTGCGAAGCAAAACAATAAGAACACTGTGTTAAGCGTAAAGTGAATGCTCTGATTCCAATATATTCATCTACTATTCCTAGCTATGCGAGACACATTGGCAACAATATGCAACAACATTGCTTATCTATTCACAACGAAAAGCAGCATATTGTTAGCACCATTAGCAACAGCAGTAAGAGTGGCGGTTTATGCAACAACAATAATATTTTTTTTTAAACTGGATAACGACAGTACCAGTAACTGCATCGACAAAATGACGACGATGATGATACTAAGCGTAAAAAAAGATTTTACTTTTACAGGACGACTTCAGGGATCTCGTTAAAGAGCAGCTATGTGTACAATGATAGCGCCAATGACACCTTCGAGAGGGAACCATTCGTCGTTCATTTTGAATCCACTAAGACGGGTTAGTATATAATATGCAAAATCTCTAAAATATTTATGATAGTACTATATGACTAACGGTGATCTCAAATATATGTATATTACATATATATCTTTTTGTTGCACTGCACCTCCAAATTTGTTTTATAATCGAAGATGTTGTCCCTTTAATTTCATCCATATTCAAAGCTTTAACCCTTTCAAAAAGAAAGAAAAGAAAGAGAAAGAAAGGTATTCATTGGTTTACAATGTGATGCAAACCAAGGAGAAAATTTGAGATTAGAGACAAGAAAAGTATTAGAGAAAACAAAATGAAACAAAATAAAACCAGCAACTCTATATTATTATGAATGTATTCTACAAAACTTGAAACATACTCTTCTGGGTAGCCTTTTCCTAACTTGACTTACATGTCTCACTGAGTTATTTACCTTGTGCCATTCGGCGTCTCCATCGTTGTACCAATCCGTATTGTTTAAGGTTAGTCCAAAAAAATTCCAAAATAATACTGTTTATGTACATTCTCCGGATGAAGGTAGACAGAAAAGAGGCACACACACACACACAAAAAACAACAAACAAACAGGTCGACGAGCTTCTTCTTATACAAAATCTAATGACAGGGATATATTTGCCAAAAGTTGTGAACAATGTCCTATTTGAATCCAAAGAAATAATCAGATTAAATCATGGAACTATGCTAATAAGACTCCTTTATAATGCTTTCTAAAATGCAAAATTACAAAAAATAAAAGTTTCATACGTGATCTTATTCAACTGTGCTTGACCAAAGTGATTGCATTACCTTAGTTTAATCTGGAATAGGTTTTGTTAGCATCACCGTTCAAATTTTCTGTACAAAAATTTGTTGTGTATTTTCTGTTTGTCTTTGGCACTGTTCTGCGTGCGATGCTGAGACTTCCTCTGAAATTGAATTAGAAACTAAGGATAATATGAAGTGCCAACATTTAATTTTCTTTTTTAAAAAGAATTCAATATCCGTGGATAAAATGTCATACTTTTCTCAACTCTTAAGATTTTTGAAAAAAATCTTTATAGACGGATCTAGCAGCAGTGCTAAGTGAGCTTAAAACTGCTTAAAACGTGCGTCGTGTCTTGTCCGTAAACAGCTTCAAATGTGTTTCGTGTCACATCCTTTGACATCAGCTATTTTCACGTTCTTCTAAACAACCACAGGACCAAGGTCAAACAAATCAGGCGAAGTTCATCCTGGCATGAAGGGCCTTTCAACTTTGCACAAACGATGCTGATCTGCGATCCAATATGGCCGACGTTACTACAATATAATTGCCTTAACGATTTCTTTTCGAAAACCACTCAACAGAATATGACACAATTTGCCCTCCTCCCCCCAATCCCGCACGATGGCTTTTCAATTTTGTGATAAATTATGCCGATCTGCCATCCAATATGGCATACATTACAAACATAGAAATTATATTACCGGATTCTTTTTAAAACGAATTTGACCAGTTTTGTTAAACAGCATTTTAGCAAAACGGTCTTTCAATTTTGTGAAAAATTATGCTGATCCGCCAATCATTATATAAGCCGCTAGTAAAAATAATGAAACTTTAAAACGACTATTTCTCAAAAGCTACGTAATAGGGTTCTATCAAATCGGACAGAAAGCATTGTGTCATGAAGTTTTTTTTCAGTGTTAAAAAGAAGATAGTTTGTCGGCCATCTTATATGACCACCCTACAAAAAAAAAAAAAAAATAAGCGCTACGCAGAATTGGACAAATTTGAAACATAGCATACAAACATTGAAGCATTTGACATTTGCACAACTGAGGATGATTTGCCGTTTAATACACCCACACTTAAAAAAAAATTTATATAAAAATCGCCACAAACATTTAAGAAAATGATTCTCATAAAGCGCTCTTCAGAATCTGATTACATTTGGAGCATCTTGGCATGGGGACCTTTGAGGTTTTTGTAATTGATGCTGAATTTCCACTGATTATGGCCACCTTTACTAAATAATGTTGAAAACTATTTAAACAAAAACACTGTATAGAATTCAACTAAATTTCACCAAGAACAATCGGTATGGGTTGATGTACATTTTAATTTTTACAAATGATGCTGATAAACTGGCATTTATGGCTGCTCTTACTGATATTTGTATGACTTCGTTTTACAAACCTATTGGCATAACACATCCTGGCATGAAGGCCATTAAAAGTTTGCATAAATTACTCTCATCTACTATCAAATGTTGCTGTTTAAGAAAATATTAAAGCCGTTCAAATGACTTCCCAACAACCGCTTGACAGTATGTGATCAAATTGACAAAAAGCATTCTGGCATCAAGTTGCTTCAGATTTACTCTGATGATGACGATAGGCCATCAGATATGGCTGCACTTACGAAACGAAAAAGTAGAAAGAACAGCATTCAAAAAACTTATCTTATTAAACATTTAACACATTTTTAAGTAATTCCACATAAGGCATCCAACTAACCAAGAAAACTTAACCTACTGCTCTTGGTCGAACTATTTAGACAAATACAAGCTAGGTGAGCGACCTCAGGTTTACTTGGCCCTCTTGTTAGAACGAAGGGCTTTTACGTGTTTAATATAAAAAGGTAAAGGTTTACATGTATTTCTATCCTGGTTTTTTATACAGTGCATCTACCTCCATCCACAATCCATATACTGACAAGAGTTCAAAGTCAAGATAATGTCCAATTCCAGAAGTTTTTGTCTATTTTATGAAAAAGAGGGCTGGTTAACACCTGCTATTGGATAGCGGATAATTATATGTTGCAGTCTGATGAAACTTGTTCAAAAAATAAAACGCCCATTTAGCATTCAAAAGAACATTGCTGGGTGTGAAATGATTTGTTTCTTGCTTTGGTTCAATGGAACATCAACACATGAAAGACTGTATAGTGCCTGACCAATAGGTGTAAAAATGACTTACCAGAGACAAATTAAAGCAACCGACCCAGGCTGATGTGGACACGATTCAAGCTTGTTACCTTTGGCTTGCTAGTCCGGCATGCTAACCACTGACGCACTGCGGTGTGAAATGAGGTTTCATTTTTTTGTCTTTTTTTCTTGCTTGTTTTTGTGTCAGAAATGTAATTAAGGAAGTAAGCTATGATATTTTCTGTTTTGGTTGTCATTCCCTATGCATGTTATTATTGTTCTGCTACTTTAAAGCTGTGACAAGATATGATATATTTCTCCAATGCCTGATTTGTTTAAAACCATTACCACTAAGTTAAGTGAATCCGAAACTTTATTTGCATTGATTTTGTCCGATTAAAACATGCCATTGAAATGAAGACTTTTATTTAATAGCATCAGGCAGGTATAATGATCTTGAAGTGTAGGGAATTAGATAATATTCGCTAACACTAAGAAAGAGAGAGAATTACCTCCCTTTAATCAATTAATTAATTTATTTCAATCAAACAAAGATATCTCCATAATGTCTTGAATAGTACAGGTCTCTCTCAACTAAAGTTGTAGAGTATAACAAGGAGCAGTGAATTCGATGATAGAGAAGTCGCCGATTTATCGTGAATAAACAATGCCTGACACAGCCATAATATCAAATCACCATCAGTCAACTGACAGTCGTTCCCACGGCTTACAAACGCTGTTGTCTGTTTGGCAATGTAACATGCCCGCAGATTCAGAAGAGTGAAAATGATAGAATAAAAAAACAAAATCTTATCCTTTTCAATTTAATCAATCAACATCAAAAACAGCAATTATAGTGAGTCCTTATAAAGACTGGCAATCGGTTATAATTATTGTTTGAAACGGACTAGATCAGACATACACAGAGCGAAGTCTATAACCATCTTTTCAATAAGCTGATTGGCTAATACATTCCTTGTTTGCAGTAAATCGTCCTTCGCTCTCGTGGTAAAACAGCAGCAACAACAACAACAAAATATTTAGAATAAAATGTATTCAATTACATACCAGTGATGAAATAAAAAAGGTATAACCAATTTGACTTCTGTATTGTTCTGAAACTTTCAGACGTAAAGCGTTTCGCACTAGTAGGTATCCATGTTAAACCAGAAGATGTCGTCAATGAAATTATTGCCCTAAGTGATGTTATAACGGAAGTGACGTCACATTTGAAAGAGACGAACATCATCATAATGGGTGACCTAAATGCAGATTGTTCTTACGTGTCTCAGTCAGCTTGGACCAGAATACCTCTTCGACAAGACACGAAAGTCACGTGGCCAGTAGGTGACAACATTGATACCACCACATCTACGACGGATTGTGCGTACGATAGGTAAGTCCCATGATCTGTATGAAGTTTGCATAATAGTAAATGCACCAGCTGCCAGCAGTGCATGGCATGTTGTATTATTGAACAAAAATAATAAATTTAGTGCCTGATAAACAAAAGTTACTTAATTTATATTACCGCAAGAAAAACGTTACTCAATAACGTCTCTAAGTGACGCTTAAATTACGTCACGATGTGATTTTCTGTTTTTATGACCTGTAGCTATGATTCTGCAAAATATGTATTTCCTGAGATAAAACGTTAAACGTAACAGCGTAAAATTTTTCTACTATTGTATGACAAATTTATACAGTTTATTTATAGCAAATATACGTTCAGAGGTAAAATTTGAGCGTCTTATATTCATTACGGTGTGAGGAAATAGAAAACATATGCAGAAACTCAGCACTATGGATAGGCGACTGCTGACCCTTGTTGGTGAGGCGGATCGATCCCCATAATACGGAGGAAAATCTTCCAATTACTTTTCAGAATCATGATTACCTTGATAATTTATCTAAAATTTCTGTCAGAGATTTGCTTAGACTGTGCATGCATATTCGACTGGTTTTGCAATGTATGGAATATTAGGTGAATGTTCATCAAATATGAAATTGTATTGAATGAGTGTGCAGATTTGTTCATTTTGCGAGCATTTGCAAGAAAACAACTGAAATTATTCAACTGATTTATAGATTCACGTAAAAGGGAACACCCATCTAAAATTAGAACTATCACTGGAAAAGTGTGTCAATGTTTTATTAAAATAACCGCTGAAAATTGTTCAGTGCTATGTGTTGAACTTCATTCGAACATCTTGGACGTTACGTTCACACGTTGTATGACGTTAATAGTTACATCTTTTAAGAGTAATATCAATAATATGAGATAGGTTTATGAAACAGTAAATTAATTACCTCATGTGATAAGATAAATTCATTGACGTAAATCTATCAATATGAGATACAATGTTTTCCCATCTAGAGTGAGAATTCAGTCATACTGAAATCGGGCCCTCTAAATATTGTTTCTAATTCTTGGGGGATAATTGTCTTTTTTTAAAAGGTAATTGTCCATCCTCTATTGTTTACATATAATAGTATTTCAGCTTCCTCACTTGTACAGATCTTAGTAAATTTCTCACCTTTTCAATTAGCGAAAGATTTGGTATACATTCATACAATTTAAATTTGACATTTTTATGTCAATATTACTGCAAATAAAGAATACTTTTGAGCATTATCTATTTTCAGGAAGTTTCAACAATTTGCATTAAATCTAAGCTCGCCAAACGTGGACAACATTGAGAAGCGAACTAATGTTGTGTTCTCCTGTATACATCGGGAACCGTTTAATCCAGACCCTTAGTGTGACAGGGTTCTCCAGCATGTTTGTTACTGAGTATTTGGGCACACTACCTAATTCTTTCCTTTAAATAAGTTTCAGTTTTATGCAGATTTATCTCGCCTGGAAACAGGTGTCCGCCATTATTTGGGTCTACCTTCCTCAGTATTAGTATTTAAAGGAGTAGCAATTTGTTACAAATTACAAAATCAGGCCACATAAATAGAATTTACCTTGTATACATGTATATAATTATTAATGCACATACAAACATCATTCGTTTTGTCCATGACACAATTGTAATTTGAAGATATCGTAATTTTCATGGAATGATTTTCCCATATATTTGTAATAGAAGGATGACCCAAAAGATGGCGGAGAGTGATTTCAGGGGAAGTAACTATGAAAACTGAAGACATCATATGAAAATTATATATTATTTTGGTCCTCGTCAGTTCTAACACAGGTGTATTTTTGACAGGTTCATCATTTCGGGAGCCAAGATACGAAACAACATCGTCGAAGGAAGTGTCAAAATTTTCCGTTTTGACACAGAGTACAATCTCAGCTATACACAGGTATGTAAATATCATATCTAATGACTAAAGAGTTGAACGGTTATCAAGACAGATAATGAATGTTGAAATCTCTAGCATAAGGGCATGTTAGATGCTTTTCTGAATCAACCATAGCCTATCATTTCCCGTCTCTCTTCCCCCCACCCCACTCCCGTCCTCTTTTCTTTTAGCTAATTTTACACCAGTTATCCCCAGTAGATGAATCAAAGTCTAAAACCGTGAACGTCTCATCTATATACGGGTATGTAAATATCATATCTAATGACTAAAATGTTGAACGGTTAGCAAGACAGATAATGAATCTAGAATAATAAATGTAGAAATCTCTAGCAAAACGGCATATTCGATGCTTTTTTGAATCAGCCATTGCTTTTCATGTCCCGTCTCTCTCCCTCCCCCGTGCTCTTTTCTTTTAGCAGTTATCCCCAGTAGATGAATCAAAATCTAAAACCGTGGACGTCTCTGAAATGTAAATCCACATTGCATAAAAAATGGAACCACGCGCGAATGAACAGACGAACAAAGAATATGTCTTTCATTATTTTGAAAACGAGGAATGTAAAATACCGCAAATTTACCGTCATAAAACAGACCTTACAGTGCCAAGGAGCATATTTGTCGTTCATATCAGGATAAACAGCCGTACGAGCGTTCAATAATCAGTGTTTAAATATTATCTAACTTTTATATATATGTGCACAACAATTTCTTATCAAGGGCGCTCGAGTTCCAAGATGACGATGGACATTTCAGATTGCGATGTGAGTTAGTCAGTTGGTCCTTGGGGTGAAGGAAACCGGAGAACCTGGAAGAAACGACCGTTATTATTATTATTATTATTATTATTATTATTATAGACTTTGCAAGTGCCAGGGCGATGGGAGCATTTGAGACAAGTGTGGAAACATGCCGCTTTGGTTTCAGATCTAATATAGCTGTTGAATATATCGCTATTAAAATCTGTTGTTCAATTTTGTTGGAATACCACCGAACAAAGTTTTACACATCATAAGGTCTGTTCGAAAGTTTCCATTTGATTTTGATTGACAGTACACTTGATCTTAGCATGAAATCCTAACATAGCATTGAAAAGAGGTCCCTTTTATATTTTCAATTCACATTTAGGCGGTTAGACCATGGTGCGCCGATCTATTGACCTCCATTTCCAAATCATCGAGCAAACTCCTGCCTGTTGTAATCAATAAGAAATCACGAGAAACATATGTAGATGGTATGGAAAGATTGTCTACCAGCTTTAAAACGTTTTTTAATGTTATCCTGTCATAATAAATTGTGTATTTCCATCAGGCTCTGGATGTGAGTGACCATTATCCAATCGAATTAGAGCTGATTTGATCCCGTTCGTCCAGTAAGAAGTGTGCACCAACTATCGACGTAGCGGCCTTCCCGACCTGTCTCACAACAATGTACCTACTACAAACTCTTCCTGAACATAATCGCCCCGTGGAAGTTGGAAACGCGAGAAATAATTTTCCCAATTACTTTTATAACAATGTAGACCATAATGCACTATATTTTATGCTAGTTCGTCAAAACTTGTGGATTTTCCAAGAGAAATAAAATATATTTTTTGACTGCAGTCATTATACATCGCTAACATTATGACCAATGAATTTCACCCAACGTATTGTCAATTGCTTGGTCTAGTTGTAAGTATGGCAACCTGTCACGCCGGTGTACCGGGTTCAAATCCCACAATGTACTGAACTTTTTTGTCTCTTTATTTTAATGTTAATCTTTTAGCTTGAATTAGGAAAGAGATTTATGTTTTTACTCATGTTTTCTGTGCGAATATACACAAAACACAGCAGAACATACATGGTAAACAGCTGATATTACCATAAGAAATCTTCTACTTCAATCTGTAATACACTTTAGTTAGGTAATACGTTTGAGGGTAAAATAAAAAACAAAATTTTTTTTGCTTGGTTTAGTGAATAACGTATATCTCTCCGTTTTTTTATTCCAATCAAGCAAATATCTTCTATGTATCCATCCGAAATTCACAATACGTCAAATATGTCATAATTTTCATTTATTTTCAAAGTTCTGATACCGGTAAACTGACGCTTGGTTTTGACGTCAATAGAAAAACAAGTTCGTCAATCTCCATTCAATGAACAAAAAAACCCGAAACATAATGTTCGATCTTTAAAAAAAATATTTCGCTTCACAGGAATGAATTTCAAAGACTATCGTCATATTAAATACTCAATAAATGATTCCCTGTTTCTTCATGACGTCACATAACATCGATGACGTCAATTGAACTGTTACGTTGCATTGCCGGTAAACTTTTCATTGCGGGTACAAAACTAAATTATGTCCAAAATTAGTTAATACAGGCATTTGTTCAGCGATATTTATGTATATGAGCCATGTTTTGAGTAATAGTCACAACATACATGAATGACGTCTGCTATTCAGTCAATTCGCAAGTTAATGACTTGGAAAAGCTAGGCTTGGTAGGACTACACCAAGTATTTTATATTCTACGACACAAATAATGATGACAGATCGTATCCATGCCGAACTGCAAGGGATGTTCCTGTTGCACCGCACGCGATATGACGTATATTTAGTATCGTCATCTATTCAGACAACCCCTTCATCTCTCTGAACTGGTCGTAATTTTGGTACCAGAATCCAGGGAAAATCTTCTTACATTTTGCAGAATGGATTTATTCTAATTAGGGATACGATCACTTAAAGCGGTAATTTTATTGGATTAGAGAATACAATATGTGATTAGATTAATATTTTACATGGTTAAATACATTATAATTATTACTATAGTTGATGATAAATAAATAAATACCAGAGTTTTTCCGCAGTAATTATGTTCATTAGCTATTTTTTTTAGTAAAAAGCATGACATACCTGAATAAAACCAGCCACCCAATCTATTTGCAAAGTAAAAACTTGGAAAAGCTAGATTTGAAACGATTACACTACCTTTCCGATATCCTACGAGAAAAACAATGATGATAGATCGCATCCATTTTGGATGAATCGATAAGCGATGGGGTCTTAAGGTTGCAATGTCCTATGACGTGCTCTTGATCTCACCACCTATTCGGACGATCCCTGCAATCAGAAGTGAATCTCCGAACTGAAGGGATGGAATCAAAATGGAAGTCTATAAATCGATTATCGGAAGCTTACGATCAATAATATTTCGATGATCGTTTCTCTCTACAGTAAACGTCAATAATGTTTTCTTCTATCTCACTTTGACCAGAGACCGCCACCCCACCAGCCTCCCTGAGCTGGCCTGTGAGGCTCATTTTCATGTGTATGAAAATTGTTCTGTGACCCTTCTATCCTCAGACTTCACTCTATGGTAATGTACCAGACACCTCTTTAAAACCCCAATAAAAACCTAAATATCCATGCTTTCATTGACAAGTATATAATTAGTCCCATAATGACTATTATGTTGGTCATCGAATATCACAGGTCATGCATGCTAGGCTAAGACAAAATGCAGTAGTTTAAATTACGCTTTATATTCTAATCATGTATCTAACAATAAGTATTATTCCTACGGTGAAATAGAGACGGCAAAACACTTTCTTTTAGACAGTCCAAAATATTCTGATCTGAGAGATCATTTCTTGTACACACTCCTTTTTGCTCTCACAAGTGAAACTTTATTATTTTCGCAACCCTATGTTCTCTACAGAAAATAGAACGCAAATATTCTTATCAGTGCAAAATTTAATAAGGATGACTAAAAGATTTAAGTAGTCGATACAGTTCAACATTTTTTTGCAGCATCATCGTTTAGTTTGTATTTCTTCCCCCGTTAAATATTATGGAAACTACTCTCTATATACTACTACTTGTAAATGTATTTCATATTTACACTTTTTCTTCATAACCACTTGTGCCAGAATCTGGATTTATGACGTTATGTTATTTGTTACTTTTGGGAGACAGTGCTAGTGCTTTCTACTGAATCCCCCAAATCCTATGTTTGTACTTGCATTTGACAAAGTTTCTCAAATAAATATAATTTAAAGTAATGACCTATTTCCTTCAGTAATGTGTGATATATGTTGCATTCCTACGTCTCTTGACTGTACTTAATGCAGCCTAAGAAAAAGTCATTGGTGAAGTCACACATTATACATTTCCTTGATATGTTGAAACTGGGCATGCATTACTGGAAAATATCTTAGTTGCAACTATTAAACCAAACTTCCAACCTAGCAACCAGTGTGTATATTTTAAGTACTATTATTTAGGGAAGTGAAGTCAAATGTGAACATTACAATGACTATAGGTCTCATCTTCAGTGTACTTTTTATTTCTACTTTAATCTATTTTTTTTATTTCGATTCGTTTTTATCAAGAACACAACAAGCTAAAGTAGTGCTTTTGATGAAGGCCGTTGTGTACTTTGTAAGATCTACATAAGTGGAGAAAAACATCAGCATAATTTCTTGTTCACTCTGGTACGAGTGGTATTTAAAAAGTTCTGAATATTAGTGCGCTGTACGTACAACAAAGTTCTTTATTATGAATGTTACGTCAATGCATCCTCTCAAAGTACTCCCCGTGTACCTCTACGCACTTTCTCAGTCTGATTATCCAATTATTAAATGCCATTTCGTATTCACTGTTTGGTTTGTTCTTCATGCAATGGAAAACTGCACTTCCAACCGCATGGTGGCTTTCAATTGTCTGCCCCTGGGTGCATTTTGTATAACGGGATTCAGCCAAAAATCAGTTGGAGCTAAAGAGGAGCTGTATGGAAAATGTGGCAAAGTTTAGGTGCTGTGCTCTTTCACGAAGTCTGTCAATACGCCTGATTTATACGCCGGTGCGTTGTCATGGGGTAGATGGATACCGAGGGTACTTGTGTGCGAACGGGTGATTCGGTAGTGTTCTGCAACTTATGGCAACACATTGGAGGAAGTCACAGGTGCCTGGACGACCGAGCCTTTTGCATCGAAAAATAATGAGTATAAACTCTCTTGACAGTCCGACTACGTCGAGCTATTTGTGGTCTCTGCTCGTTTTCTCCAATCAAAACTTTATTATTCTCTCTTAGGTCGCGTTCAAAAAAGCAAATATATGTTTCATCACCTGTGACAATCTCATTTAAACGTTTCTGGTCACTCTTTTCATATAAGGCGAGTAGTTCTTTGGCGATTTCAGCCGGAGTCTGTTTTTGATCAGCCGTCAACAAATGCGGGACCCATCTTGCAGAAACCTTTCTGAGCTTCAAATGATTCTTCAGTATATTAAAAACACCTGATGAATTAATGCCTGTAATAATAGAAATATCTTCCACTGTGTATCAAGCATCTGCATCAATTTTCCACTTCACAGCAGCCACATTCCGCTCACTAGTCATATACATAGATCTTCCAGAAAGTGGGCTATCATCGATTGAGTTGCGACCATCTTTAAAATGATCAAACCATCTCCAAATTGTAGGATATGACAGAGAATTACATCCGTAAACTTTATCCAAGTCGGTCTTGATATCAGTCTGAGAGTACCCTAAGAGCACCCGGAATTTACAGTATGCTCTTTGCACAGTAGGAGAATTGTTATCTTTCTTTGATATTTTTACGTCACTGTCATTTACCTATATTAGGTCACATGCATTGTCTGCAGATGTTAGGCGTGCTGCACGTGCAGTTGCAGTTCATTTTAAAGAACGTTATGTTGTCTATCGATCGGCATTAAATTTATTGACAGGTTCAAAGAAACAAAATAGTTATAAAAAAATATTCAGAACTTTTCAAATACCTCTCGTATTTCTGAAAGTATTATGTGAAGGAATAGCGTCGCTACAGACAAATTTTAAAGGTTTATATCTAGGGATAGAAAAGTGTTCAAAACAAGATACTAAAATACCAACAATCGAACAAAGATTTAACAAAAAATAACAAATTTGTATCTGGTACTTATTCTATCTTTTTCAATACAAATTTTGTAAAAATAGATGTTAACTCGTACTTTTCTCTGTACATATTATGTTGGAACACATTATTTAAAATAAATGTTGTGTGCAATTTCTTTACTCATTTTTTTCTGTAAAATAGCCTTTTGACAGAATATGATGTATAGTGTATATGTAATTTTGTTTTTAAATACTAAATAGATCGTTGATTTAGATATTCTTTCAGCAAATTTATTTTGAGTCATTCCGATTTTAACAGATCGTGGTCCACAAAAGCCCATCTAGGTCAGTCCAATTGTTATTCACTGAGTACATTCATCTCATATAAATTCTTTTGAAACAAATACATTATGGATCAATTATGTTGTACCGAATTAAACCATTTTCTACATTTAACTATGATGCTTAAAGCTCATCAGTATACTCATGGCCGGATTAAGGGAGTGGGGCACAGGGGACACGTGTCCTGTACCTACCTGGTTGTGGGACTCCCCCCCCCCCCCTCCGGTTGCCGTGGATAAAATTATATGTGTTTAAATAAACCATATATATGTCTAAACCGTCTAATACTTAGCCTAATATAGCTATAATAATTATACACATAAAAAGGTCAGTTTTACGACTGCTTTTAGGGTGTATTTGTAGATCCACAAGGCGCCCCCTATCTTAAGTGCCACGGGACCCCAAAACCTTAATCCGACCCTGTCTACTACTGTTGGAAATACAGTTCTTTATTGTACACGGCTCTCGCATGCACCGCAAAAAAAGCTAAGATGAGAGTATTCAATCTAATTAAAATCAAGATTTGCTTATCAATACGTAGATCCGACAGACACTGATACAAGGTCATATTCTGTTGACCTTTTCATCAATTAAATTACAGCTTTCATACTGCTGAAAGTGAAATACGCAATTCGGAAAACATGTCGTTGTTAATTGACGATAACTCTCTCCAAGACGAACTGCAACGCTTTATCTGATAGGCTCCTAAAAATAAGTGGACAGGGAAATTAAAATTTCACCGTTATGTCGGAGATCTCGATTTTAATCAGATTGCAAGAAAATCATGAGTGGAACCTTTCATTTATGCGTGAGCTGAATCTAGAATCCATACTAAACGGTCAAAATGAAATGAACGTCTCTATTTAAACGTTTCAAGTTTCGAAAATCTAATAATGTGGTTAGACCCGTCAATCCCTTTTCTTTAGTTTTCACCTGCAATATGTTTCTAAATGTGAAGATTTGGTGCCGATATTTCTTTTAAAGTCAAGTCACACCTGACAGAGTATGCATGAAAGATAACAGAGATGTATATATAATACTCAAAAATCACACATAGTGAATCAGATTTCACTTTCTTTCATGAGAAATAATGGCGCCATCTCTTCACATTTACCTATATTTTTTGCGGAGGCAACAAAAAAATAAGTGACGAAAAGGTGGACACGTTCTTGGATTTTCTTAACTTGATACGAATAAATTCGTTTTAGACGGACAACTGATAATGTCGTCTGCACTGCACGCGAGAAATGTGTGGCCGTGATTGTAATTTGTAACGAGTCTATTGTAAAAGGAAGAACGTATATCTTATGAAAGCGTTGAATTTGCAGTCAGTGATATTTTATAATTCACTCAAGTGATACTATAATTATTTTTGGATAGTACCTGTATATTACTAACCATATAGATATTAGTAATTTTTACTATGACCTTTATCCATCACTTCTGTTTGTTTTGTTTTTTTTTCGGGTTTTTTTGTGGCTTTTTTAATATTAATAGCCCCGATCTTTAAATTTTTATTTGCTCCAACAGTAAGTTGAATCGAAACAAGGATAGTGAGATTTGTCACTAGTCTCTTATCTAGACCCATGGCTGGTAATATTTGGGAAGCTGGTAAATTTGTCGAGCAGTTTTGTACTCAGCGTGTGTCAGTTCTAGATCATCGTCAATTACTAGTCACCTGGTGTCAGTTAAAGCGTGTGACAGTTTATGGCCACACCTGTGGTTTGCTATATACAACGACCCTAGACCAGGTTCTTGTTTCAACAAGACAGAGTAGTATATCCAATATGGTGGACATTTATATTTCTATTGTGGTTCAGACCGTGGCATAAATATTTATCAAATGGAAAGTACTTTCATGCTTGATCTGTGAACCATCATTTTCGACCGATCAATAATAGTTTATTGCTAATACAAATATATCTTTTTGAATACATGACATTATAAACAGAATACGACATTTCTAATATAAATTCAAAAACATAATTTTAAGAATAACACAAAGTCTGGAGTGGCATGACATATAGTTTATGTACAATCCATGAATATGAGGTTTCTTTTGTTTTTTTTAACCTTTTGATGACCTTTGTAAATAGTCTTCACCAACCAGTTAAACATATTTTTTATCAGAGATCCTATTTTAGCTTTGTTTAAACAAACTGTATTGCCATAAAAGTACTATATTTGCAAACGGATGGGAAAGAAGTTCATAAGAACTTAACAAGTTCCTCTTCTCGTTATAGAAAACAAAATCACACTGCTACTAGGAAATAATGGATAACATAAAGACAAGATTAACTATATAATAGAGAGGAGAAGGGAAAAAGGTTTGATAGAAAACTGCTAAAGGGTTTGTTGTGGCGAAGGAATGGAAAGTGGAGAATTTTGACCCGGGTTATTTTATATAAATTTCAATCCATAAAAAGACAAGGTCGCTTTATATGTGTTTTAGTCTCAAAAAGGCAGGTGTGCAAACTCCAAAATTCAATTTCAATTGCAAAAATATTTGATTTATTTTACACAAATCAGCTCTAAATGTTTTGAGAATCCTCAAAAAGTGAAATTGCTGATATAAAATATACTTTATACCATTTAATTATTTTATACGAGATTTTCACAACTTCAAAGCAATATTTACTCTAGGGCGCAAGGGAGTAGCTCTAAAGAATTGGCTAACAAAAAGCTACTACATATCAAAGATAAATCACGGCGATGGTGATGGTCAGACCGGTACAATCTTCATGCAGAAGGAACTAAATATCATTGTCGGTCTTGAAGACCCCATGTAAAACCAACCAATCGGACAGCAAGAGTAGCAAAGATTTTTTTTCTAGGATCATCAACATATCATCAGAAATCTTTTATAAAGAAACTCATGTCAATATGATAATCCATTCAGGAGGAGTACAGACTATAAGAATTTTATGATGGCCATCTTGGCAATGATGCTGAAGTTAAATTAGCACCATTGTCATTTTGGGCCAACTAGATATCATCAGAAGCCTTGCAATTAATTAAACTTCCATGTTTGTAAGAACATTTGTTCAGAAGTTGGAGGGATAACGAGATGTTCATCATAGTCGCTATGGTGACCATGTTGGAAATCATTTTGGAAACATTTTCATCAAGAACCAAAGTAAAAACACCAATCCGTTCAGAAGAAGTAGTGATAACAAGAGTTTTAAGATGGCCACCACGGCAGCGCTGTTGGATGTCGAGCCCACGTGTAACAGGATGAAACCAGAGTTGGACTGAATTTAGCGAAGACACTTAACACAAGTACGTGAATGAAATATTTATTTAAAATGCAAATTGATTACGAACTAATCTCTGACATCGCAGCTCACACCCTTGCTTCCACGTTTCATAAGCTACACTATAAAAACGGAAAATCCTACCCTACTCATATGCACAAAATTCAACAACGGATATAACAAAATGGTACCGTTCCTCAATGTATACGATCAAAACATGGACTTTTAACCAAAAAAAATCACAAATAATATTGTGTCAACGGAAATGATAAATGTATGTATGGATTTGATGAACAGATATGATGTGACTTTATCAAAAGATATGATCAATGTATGGAATTATCAACAAATATGATCATTATTTTTCATCAACAAGTATGATGGTGCATTAGATTGATTGTCACACATATAATGACATTGACTTTAAGGTTTAACTTTATTTTCACATACCTTTACATCTGAAGATTGCCTGCGTAAAATGGACAGTTTCCTGACAAGACTCATCTGCATTGTGATTGTCATAGTATTATGTGTTGAAAATGCATATACATTTATATATGAATGAAAATGTAGACGGGTTTCGTTTCAGCGTACATCGTTAGCAGGGTGTGTATTAATTTTAACCTTGGTGATTAAGAAATACTTATTTATGTTCACTCTCTCGTGCACGCACAAAGCGCCTGCAGTCTGGAATCCGTTTTATCTCGAGTTCTATGGACGTGGATGTGACAACGACGATAGTACTTATAGCCCAAATTCACTTTGTATCGTCACAATACAGATAAATCTTGTCATGAAGCTGTCCACTTTACGGAAGCAATCTTCAGCTGTAGAATTGGAATCACGTGATCATTGCCTGGATGCCATTACGACTCTAGGTCTTAAAAATATGTAACAGAAAGAAAGCGAAACCAGCAATGTAAGTAATATCAACATCCCTTTAATACAAAGTAAAATTCAAAAGATAATAGATAATTACAAGATGATGAACAAAATTCCAATTAATCCTAAATGTCACAATCACAACTCCAAGAATATAGAATATTCCGAATGAGTTCCAATAGTATTGAATGTCCTGATATACCGCAATGATATAATCCAGAATGTCTTTGAATGAGTTCACAAAATCCAAAATAATATATTAATCCAAAAGCCAATGAGCACTTAGTAATTCCAATGAATATTTAAATACATAATTCTTCTCTAATGACATCTGAGTTCAATGGAACAATGTAAAATCTGATTACAAATGGATTCCCACCGGCTGATTGAAAACAGAAATGAAGTTAATGCGTATCAAGTCTCTATTATATACATATTTTCCAACGACCCACATCACAACAGGACATGAGTCATCCTAATGGAACCCCCCCCCCCCAGCATAATAGCAAATAAGACTGGCCTTAAACTCAAATGCTGGTCAACATCCTTTTGACAAAAAACCGTATTTTAAAGAACAAATAAGTACAACCTTACTATAATGGCCAAAGTTTAGCACGCATTATTGATTCAATATACATAACACCTCCCCTCATAAAAAAGAAAGATTTATGCAATAAACATTTTTTTTACATACATGTCAAATATGCATATGATGCTATAAAAATCAAAATTACATAGGAAAATGTCTTATAAATTACACAAAATAAAGCAATATACACGTGAGAGTGCGTCTGAATCACATTATCTCTTCCCCTGATGTCTAATGTCAAGGTTGTATTCTTGCAGCATCAAACTCCACCTCATCAATCTTTGATTTTTATTTTTCATTTTGTTAATGAAAGTAAGGGAATTGTGATCACTGAATACAATAATTGGAGAAAGAGCTGAAGTAATATACACTTCAAAATGTTGCAAAGCCAATATCAAAGACAAATATTCCTTCGTAATTGTGGAATAATTTTTTAGGTGCTTATTTAGTATTTTTTGTATAGAAAAATAGCACACTGGATGGTCTTTACCATTTTCATCTTCTTGAATAAATACTCCACCAACCCCTACATCACTTGCATCAACATACATTTTAAATGATTGTCTGAAATTTGGTGCTGGAAAAACTGGTGCACTCTTAAGTATGGCCTTAAATTTTTCAAAAGATTCCTGACATTTATCAAACCAATGAAACTTGGATTTCTTACTCAATAAATTTGTCAGAGGTTCAGCAATTATGGAAATATTTGAGTAAAATTGCCGATGCTATCCAGCCATACCCAAGAATTGCACCAGTTGCTTTTTTACTACCAGGCACCGGGAATTCAGAGATAGCCTTTACCTTAGCTCGTACAGGTTTAACTTGACCTTGTCCCACAATATGTCCTAAAAATGTGACACAAATATGGCACAACTCACTTTGGCATAAATTAATCGTCAGACTTGCATTACTGAGTCCATCGAAGAATTTCCGAATGGTTTCCAAGTGATTTTCCCAGGTGTCGTTGTAGATGATGACTTCATCGATGTACGCGGCACAATTATCTAGACCAGATGTTAACCGGTTCATAAGATGTTGGAGCGTTTCACCGGTGATATATTTTAGGTAGCTCATGCATAAAACTAGGTCATTAATCACTCAATGCTGCTTCACGCGTGACTTTTTTAATGTAGCTCATGCATAAAAGTAGGTTAGAAATCACTAATTCCTGCTTCACCAGTAACTTTATTTAATTTATGATACGATTTATTTTTATCTTTCCTTTCGTTACCATTACCATCAAGCTGAAGCAAAAAAAAAATAATAATAAGTAAATAAATAAAAAACCACCTCAAGAAAAACAAAGAACAAAATAAAGCATGCAGTGTTCGCACATAAGAAAAAGGAAGGGTCTATTTCACATGTATGCGGGTGTTTTAGATTCCGATACCTACTACTGTAATCATAAACATATCTTATCATTTTTGATAGACTTATGAATGTTGCGAGTTGAATAAAACGTTCTTACGCTATACAAGTTAAAATCAAAACACCTACACGCTTAGTGGCATAATGCGCCCATTCCATATGCTATCATCGCATCGTGCACGTACTGTAGCTCATACGTGAAACTTCTGTACGTGCAAGTTATAAGGGCAGGATGTACATGCAAGGAAAAGTCTATAGTAGACACATATCTGTCGACACATCCAAATTAGGAGAATAGTAAATATTTAAGTCAACAAGGCATAGATTGGTCCTAAAATAGGATGAACATATATTTAAGTCAACAAAGCATAGATCGGTCCTATAATAGGATGAACATATTGCAGGTGTAATACCTCTTGACCTTGCGCATAATGTTCTCGTGCGGGCATGTAGTGTACATAGCAAAGTATCACTATGAATAACTAAATGTACATAACAAAGTATCACTATGAATAACTGTACATAACAAAGTATCACTATGAATACATAGCAAAGTATCACTATGAAAAAATGTACATAGCAAAGTATCACTATGAATAACTGTACATAGCAAAGTATCACTATGAATACATAACAAAGTATCACTATGAAAAACTGTACATAGCAAAGTATCACTATGAATAACTGTACATAGCAAAGTATCACTATGAATAACTGTACATAGCACAGTGGTAGACAAAATCATTCAGCACAATTCTAATAATAGCTTTGGCAGTAAGCTAACTTAATTCATTGAATGCGATAAATCCAGACAGACATGCAATCTGGATCTAAATTTACTTTATGAAAGTATTATAAACGGCGCAAACCATACTTAGCTTCAAAGAAGTTATAAGTAGGTGTAAATTAGCATCTTTAAAGTGGCGATGTGTTGGAAGGTTTAAATACACTCAAAAGAGTGTTTGCCGTCACAGGGAACATATGATGTTTACAACAAATGTTATTATGCTCAGTTTGAAAAGAGGAAAAAAATGCAAGTCGTAGAACTCTCCTTCAAAAACTGTTCTGTTAATTTGATGTAAACTACACAATATGTACCCTAATGCAAGTCGACTTTCCCTGCTCGTCAAGTTGACAGATCAATATTATGATGTAGAATTGTAGATGTACATGTACATGACGCAAACGTCTGGAAATGGTAAAGCATATTTAAAGAAAGACCCTTCATAACTCACATGTAACCTTACGTCTTCAGAAATTTCTTAACAACTCGGTCACGGAACGGAATCTGCACATAATTTATTAATTCTTCAAAAAGAAAGACTTAAAACGACGACAATAAACAATATTTTCAAAAATTCAATTTAAGAAATCGACCCACTAATTTCGACCAGTTTTATCTGGTGGAGGAAGAACCCGGGCAAACCACGGGAAGAACCACCGACCCACGGGAAGCTACTGGCAAGCTTGCTCACATATCCACATTGGCCGAGCCCGAGACTCGAACCCACACGGACAGAAGTAAGATGGCAGTGATCGGTAAAGGCGAGCGCCTTAGACCACTCGGCCACCCGGGGCCCCTTATACCATTTGAAAAGAATATGCAGATTTTTCCCCAAAAAGTGCCAGCTACGGTTTAGAAGCACTATATTTCCATAGCTTATTACGGTATTTTTCTGTCTAGTTATCAAAGCCGTTATCTTTTAAACAAAAATAATTTATATCCCTTGTTATAGATGGTCACATCCGCGCGAGTTTGAGAGCCGGCCATGGTTTGCTTTCGTTTATTTATTTATTTGAAACTTTTTTTCAGAACTGTAGAAATCAATTTTGTAATGTACATTATTTGTACACAAGGTTTCTCTCATTACGCCAAGTTTCAGTTTTCGACTTAAATTAAATATAATAAATAAAACTGATATGGAGCACTGTAATGGCAAGCTCTCAGAAATGTAACGCCAATATCAGGCATAATTTTCTTTACATCATTAGGTCACTGTAAACTAGGTGTGAGACCAGTTCAAATGCATTGTCTGAGTTACACGGTTCACGAAAAGAGACCACTGTTTTAGTATCGGTATTGACAAACTGCAAAGCATCGGGTTTGTTTTAACTAAAGCGTTTGATATTGACTTGTAACTCGTCATTTACCAAACATTTCGTTTTACGAACATTATGACATTTCTGTGACATATATCTGATTAAACGCGAAAGAACTTCAAATGTTATAAAAACAGAGACTGAAAAATTGAGAGGAAAAGAAAACTATTTTAAAACTGAAGAAAGCTTCTGGTTGACAGACATTAAAGCAACAAGATGGGTATGGCCTTCATGCTGACCCCTGGATCAAAGCATTTCTACAAGCCTACATTTATTTGAAGCTAATTTTTGAAGTTAATTTGTTCAAACACAGTTAGGTCGGTGTGTCGCAGAATGAATAGTTTTTGTTTCATAATCGGGCACCATGAGCATTAACGGAATCAATCGAGAGGCTAAAGGAAATGAAACATCAACCTATACGTTAATGTACATCTTTTTTTTTGTCTGTGACCTTGATCCCAAGGTCAAAGAGATCAGAGAGTGTGTGACGCAAATTAAATCCGTGTTTGCTTGATAATGTGACGTGAATAAAATATATCAAGAGTCTAAGGAAGCTAAGAAGTTGATAATCATGAGCCAATGAAAAATTAAAACCAAAACCTTAACTGAAGCCTTCTATGTATGTGACCTTGACCCCTAAGGTACAAGTCGTGACTGAATGTGTATCAGGATAAATTATCTCAGAATACATTCAGGCGTGGAAGAAATATAGGCTCGGTTGGCAAAGAATTGAAACCGAATTGTAGTTGCCATTAAATAGCAAGCAACCCTTTTCCGCCGATAAAGTATGGATTTCACTCCTTCTCCTCGCCAACGCTATGGAGAGAAGGAATCTGATGCACCGGTCTTCAGGAAGGAAAGAGGGGCTAGTGTGTGTTTCGGAATTTCAGCAGCAATCTGTTCTGATTTAGCCACCAACTCAGATGGGGAACGAAATTTGGATCCCAAAGGAAACCGAGCTGACAGGAAATCCCTGTGAGGTCTCCAGTTTGCTAGCAGCAAGAACTGGAGATGCCGCAAATTAAGTCTTTCTAAGACAACTAAATCCGCTGCCGCAATCAGGGTCCACAAGAGAGAGAGATAGACGCGAGCAGACAACGAAGACTTCTCGAACAGCCTTGCTAAAAGAGGAGACAGTATATGCGTGATCATGTCGGGGGTAACGCGAACTGTCTCTTGACGGGTGAAGAAATGTATCCACAAGTAATTACAATTATGGCAAGGGGTCAGATCTGACTTATCTTGGTTGGGGATTACCCCAGACTAGTCACTGTCCTCCAACAGAGTGACATGTCCCTCAGAGTGACATGTCCCTCAGTAGGACACATCTGAGAACGTTGTGCATTAACCAGTCGTAGAAATACTGGATGATGGAAACCCTTAACGACCTTAAATGAGCTGCTATTACTATTACTCCCATCATCATGTTAGTGGCTCCGTGAGTGGAGGCCAGGCCGAAGGGAAGAGCGCGAAATTGAAAGATCTTCTGCCCCAGACAATATGTCAAGAATTACCTGTGGGACGGGAGAATGGGGATGTGGAGGTAGGCATACTGGATGTATATGGAGACCACTCAGTCGTTCTCCTTTATGGCGGCCCTGACTGAGGCGGACGCCTCCAATTTGTTTAATGCGGAAAGATCGATAATGAGTCGGAATTGTTACCTTTCTTCGAAACCAGGAAGATTTTGAGTGTCGTCACCCTTTCTACTGCCTTCGTCCTTAGATGAGAGAATACCTCTTTCTTTACAGATTCTTGCTTGGTCTGCTGAAACTAAATGAGGTCCTTGATGGGGGGAGGGGTCCCGGATGCGAAGCCTGAAATCCTCTTTTATTGTTGTGCTTCAGAAAGACATTAGAAGTGTCTGACGCTGAATCTCTACCGAGTCGAGAAGTTCCGAATATTGAGAGCGAGTGTTTCGCTGTCTTGGCAGCAACCTCCATAAGTCTTTGGTAGTCGGCCTGTGACAGAGATTGCATTTTAAGGAGGCAGCCGCAAAGAGATCGGCATGCAAAGCCGTGTTAATGAGCGTGCAAACCTTACGTTCCAAAGCTTTGAGAGACCTAATAGGGATACGGGCACAGGTCCCCGTTGAAATTCCCAACTGGGAAGATCCTGACTGAATTTATCTCGCCAAATATGAAAAGAGTGACCAGAGACATTTGAATGATATTGTAACAGGTGATGAAATATGGATTAACCTTTTTGAAATCGTTCGACGCAGTCGGACATGTCAGGAGAGTTTTATACATATGTCTCGATGTAAACGGTACCTTTGCATGGCTCTGCTAGTGTCTCTGTATATTTGTATGCTTCCAAAGAGTTACCAAAGGTTGTAGAACACTACCGAATCACCGGTACCCGAGTTATCCATCTACTCCTTGACAACACCCCGGCGCATAAATCCGCCGTCGTGACAGACTTCCTGAAGGAGCACAGCATCTAAACTTTGCCACATCCTCCATTCAGCCCTGATTTAGCTCCAAGAAGTTTTTGGCTGAATCCGGTTATATAAGATTCGCTGAGGAGCAGACGATTTGAAAACCGCCATGTGGTTGGAAGTGCCGTTCTCTGGTGTATGAGCAACATACCAAAAAGTGAATACAAAATGACATTTAATAATTGGATAATCAGAAAGTGAAAGTGTGTTGGGGAGCATGGGGAGTACTTCGAGGAGACGCACTGACGAGTTTAATAAAGTGTTCACTAATAAAGAACTTTGTTGTACAGCGAACTAATATTCAGAACTTTTTAAATACTCCTTGTATGTTTATTTTTTCAACAAGTTCCAGAATTGTCATGGATTTTTCCTAGCACGAGTTAATTTATCCTTTTCCACGAAATACCGTTTTTAATTCAATAAGAGACTTCAATACTGATTTATATTCTCTGTATGACATAAGCTCGTCCTCCGCGTTAGTAAACCTTACCTGGACCAGACAGTACAGTAATCAACAAATTAAAATAGTGTATAGATGGAGAAAAAGAATTTAGTTAATTTACTTTAGTCTTCAGAATATACTTTGTACAAACATTTGATCATACGTCGAAAGAAACTTTACAATTGTACATAAACACTTTAGTTGTCGCAATAAATACCGTAGTCAGTTGCAAGACAGTTTAGTTAATCCTATTTTGTTGCCCCTATTACGGCACACTTCTACTCTTGGCTGAGCACGAATATTGGAGCGCCGTGAAAGAACGTTTGCGTTGTTATATTGTGGTTGATACAACAAAGCCATTGGTTACAACCACAGTCACATATATAGATTAAATGACAATAGCACAATTCTTCACTTGTGATTAAAATTCCTTCGTCACATATTTTCTTAATCATCCTTTAGTTTTTCATTAATAACGAAATTGGCAGACTGGATTGTAAAATTATAATTTTACAATTGTACTAGACAATTACAATAGCTCGGCCTGTGTGTTATACCTGATCCTTGTAAGACATCATGCAACAATTTTCAGTTTAAATATTTTTTTATTCAGTTTCATTATAGCAAGTCTTAATTGAGCCAAAGTGTATATTATATTGTTGTATACTCACAATTGATGTATGTTGTTTTTACTTTGGCTTTGAAGACTTATTACAGCATTTAATGTTGTTTCTTTAAATATTAAAAATCCCTATATAGTTTCATTAAGGTTTTGTTCTTGTGAACGACCTTATTACATTATTCTGTTAGAGTTTTCTATAATAAATGATTTGTTTTTTGCTGTATGTCCGTTTTAATGCTGTCGTTATCAAGCGACCAAAACTAGTAACTGCTGACGTCAGAATTTATTGTTTGTGTTTATGGCGCTGTGTGGAATCTTTTAGTGTGGTTGCCTTTACAGCTAAACCTTTAGTATAACTTATTTGGCCATACGAAATGCGTGAATTACGAAATCACTCACCTTACAGATCACTCATTTCTAGATGTTTTTGATAGCTGTTCGACTATAGAATAATGATCACCTTTCATGTATGATTAAAATGTAATTTCTTGTTATTGTGTATAGAATAAAAACCAGATTTTTTATTTTTTTTTTTATAAAAATGTGGATATACTTTAATGTGTACCTGGGACAGATCATAGTGGTTTATCGCTTAAGATTCTCAGAATTTGGACAAATACCTAACAAAATACTTACATTATTCGTCCCCCATTAGCATCAAACATCATTCGGAATAAAATGAAAGACGCTAGCAAACATTAACTGACACAAAATACAAAATTACAGGACAAATTGCAGGTTTATGAATTGTAGAAACCGAAAGAGGAAGTTTAGTATATCCCATTGGGTAATACACGTGTAATAGCCTGCGAAACAGTACCTGTATACACACAGGTGTAAAAAAAATTTAATAATCAAATTAAATCATAAACTACAGCATATTTGCTCTTTTTTTTTTCCTTCTCTTATAGTCGTTTGCGTAAAGCTTCTTTATCTCTTTTAAATATTAATTCTTGTGGTCCTCAGTTTTCTTTCTTATATCTTCAGAGGTGTCTTCCACGTACATTTGGTGTATTTGTTTTTCAATGTAATTAATTTAACTAATTTATACATTTCAATGTCTTTCCACATTTGCATTAAAAAGTGCCATTTTCAATGATTTCTGCTATGTGATAGGACGAAATAGAGAATCAGACCAGCTCTTAGTTTGTATGCACAATCCTTACATCGTTTGTAAGTTTTGAACCACTTTTTCCATTGGCTCATTCATTTTCTCTGTGTTGCAGCTATTGAATGTCTCCATTTATTTTAAAGATCAAGTTTTCAATAGTTACTAATTTAACTACAATGAAACAGACAAATGGTAATAATGGAAAAGTAGGAAGGGTGACGATAGCCAGACGCTTTCTTTTGACTTGAACACTAATATTTTGAGTGCACAAGCCCTTGCAATAAAGTAGATACTACATGCGCTATACAATTTTAATTAGTACAACGAAGTTGTTTCTAGCTTTCGAAAGCTATTCATATGAAGTTAAACATTTCTAAGTTGCTATTGATATGATTTTGATAACAGGAGATTCATATTTTTTTTACACATTTCTCAGGTATATTTTATGATCTGTCTAAAACCTCTCATGCAAGTACACAATGTCTTACATAAATTGAAATGTACTTTTATGGGTTCAATTGAGAATGTTGTATCGACAGAATGCATTAAAATCAATCAAAACACATATTCCACAATATAATAGTCATTCAGCCACTGCATTCTGTTGTCGCGCCTTTTAACGTATCTGTGTAGCAGGATGATGCCGGGTTGGGATTGGATTTAGCCAAGACACTGAAAGCAATTTCGTAAACGAAATGTTTATTTATAATATAATCGAACGATAAATGAGTCTGATACTGTGCGCATAAAATCCAACAATGGATTTAACAGAATGATGCGCACCCAGTTCAACAACTGATATAAGTAAATGATATCTTTCCTAAATGGTACTAATCAGAATATGCAACTTCAACGATTGATCAAACAAGAATCAACTTATGGAACTTTTAAACAAATATGATTGATATATGGATCTATCACCATGGACGATCAATGTATAGAATGTATACACAAATATGGACAATGTATAATTCTATCACCAAGGGTATCAAATTTATACACGCATATGAACAATGTACGATTCTATTACCACGGTTGATCAAAGTACAGAATTTGTACACAACTATGAAGAATGTATGCGTCATCCACAAGTAGGATCTATGTATTATTGATTTTCGCTCATATAGCGATACTGAATTATTCATTTCACTCGTATAGTGATATTGAATAATATTGATTCAAAAATGGAACGTGTATCTCGGAGCGACCAGTTGACGATCACAATATATTTCCGGGTCTACGGATCTTGTCGAATGACCAATGAGCCACCAGGCATGGCCCGCCCCTCCCTGTCTGCCGAAGGATCCCTCAAGAACCTCCTTATTCCATACATACCCGTTGGTCCAGAAGCTTTGGTCCCTCACTGCAAGTAAACCTGTACTGTCTTCTGAGCCAACGTCGCAATCGACAGCTGCATACAGGTTGCACGAAATGCCCCAGAGTTCTATGACTCCGTCACAAAAACAGCTAAACATAGAATGACTGAGGCGTGTAGTACACGAGACACGTTGAAGCACGAATAGAATAATATACATTACGCATGCGCGCACCTGAATTTGCTTCGTTACACATTGAATCATTTCATCAGAACTACGGTACGAGATTATTATTATAATAACCACGTTCGTACATGAAAATATGTCCTAAAGAAAACTCTCACTGAATAATAAGAACTCGAACATTGCTCGACATTTAATGCATGCAACATATAAATCAATTCAGTTTGTCTGTTTTGTTATAAAAATGGCTAACTTGAAACAGACTATACTCTGTCTGATAGCATGGCGTTATGTGGCATAGGTTTGACTCTCCGTAAAATTTAGAATAAATTCTGAAACATCCAATATATAAAACAATTCTATCACATAAAACGGATAGCAAGAAAGAATACAATTTAGATTGCTCCCGTAAAATGGACAGGTTCCTGACAAAACTCGTTGTGTTGTGATTATACATCGATAATTCATTCTATAATTCATTCTATAAGTACCCTGGCTGTGGTGAAAATGTGCAGCCAGAGAACTCGAGGTAATTGGGTTTCTCACTATAGTCACTTTGCTCGTGCAGCATAGGATGAACCAAAAAAGTATTTTGAAATAGCCGAAAAATAAACCACCCTCTGGTAACGCTGTACGCGGCAACGAAATCCGAATACATTTTCGTTCATATATATATAATGCGTAAATATTTTTACTACACACAATTCCGTGACAATCTGATGCAGGATAAGTTTTTCATGGTAATTTCAAAATCTCGTTGGTAATTTCAAAGTTTTGTTGGTAGTTTCAAAGTTTCCCCAGCAAGATATTCTAAGCCAAACAGGTTACATTTTATTTGAAACGTTGGAATTTAAATAAATATTGGCTTTGGTCAAGGTACTAATAAAATGTCCATACCAAAATGTTTCTTTAACACTTAAATTCAATCGTCCCAGTGATTGGAGAATCAGCGAGGAGATTATGGTGTGAATATCACTTATTTACTGTGTATATGTATTTGTGTTGTTGTATCCCCATCACTGTATGAACCCAAATATCTATTTAAAGGCCCACAAAATTATACATACCGTAGTCTACTGCAGGCTGAAAGAAAAACGTGGTAGAGGTTCGTTGTGTATTTATAACCACAGTTGTGGTTTATATTTTACTGACATTGTGTCATATGTAACTGGCGATAACCTTCAACTGACACATTAAGTGTACGCACTGCTCGAAATATTTACCGGCCTCCAAAACAAAATACCAGCCTCCACGAAAAGATACCAGCCTCCAAGACAAAAATACCAGCCTCGAAGAGAAAATTCCCAGCCATGAATCTAGATAAGAGCCCACTAATATGTCTGACTTTCCTTGTTTTGGTTCAGCTTTTTGATGGAGGACATGGAAATATAAAGATCGGGGCTTTTAATATGAAAGTATTTGGAGTTACGAAAGCCGACAAACCAGAGGTGATGGACGTATTAATAAAGGTAAACGTAACACTTACTTGCTACTAAATTTTGAAGAAATAATATGAACTCTCTCTCTCTCTCTCTCTCTCGTTCTTTCTATCGCTGCCTCTCTCTCTCTCTCTCTCTCTCTCACACACACACACAGAATATATATATATATATATATATATATATATATATATATATATATATATATATATATATATATATATATATATATATATATATATATATATATATATATTCCGTACGCATGGTGATAAAATAATGCGGTACATGATCTTTACTTACATCTTCGGGTCATGAAAAAATCCAGGTTCAGATATTTAAGTCGTGGCTAAAAGAAACAATAACTGAAAAGACTCATAAATGCAAATACAGTATATGTATGTATGTATGTATGTATGTATGTATGTATGTATGTATCTATGTATGTATGTATCTATGTATGTATGTATGTATGTATGTATGTATGTATGTATGTATGTATGTATGTATGTATCTATGTATGTATGAATGTATGTATGTATGTATGTATGTATGTATGTATGTATGTATGTATGTATGTATGTATGTATGTATGTATGTATGTATGTATGTATGTATGTATGTATGTATGTATGTATCACTTTCAAATACTAAAACTCCGCGGAACACACACACACACATATTTATATATCCATTTTTTATTTTTTATTCTACAGCGAAAACTAAATTCCCCTATTTCAAATCTGTCTATATCCATTTTCTAACCCGACCTTCAGCTGCAAATGAAACTAAATGCTCATCCATAACCACATTCGAATCCATCTCTCCTAAAACTTCCATATCTGTATATCTAAAGTTGTAAGAACAGATATTCATATACTTATAAACTTACATTTTTATTTAAAATATACTTTTATTTTTAACATTTTTATCAAATTTAATTATCGTCATTATAATGATCGAAAGTTCCCATGTAGCTCAGAATTCTACCTGTAATAAGTAAGAATCTAGAATTTTTAAAAACTGAATTGAAACAAATGTCGGACACTTTTATCAATGACCATCAAAAGAAAGTACAGTTTTAATCCCATATCAAAAGGAAAAGAATTAATCCATGTAATGGATGTTGTTTGTTTTTCCAATCCTGGGCGTGACCATGCTTTTAGTAAATATAGATGACTGTCAGTGATTTGTATTAATTACACGTATATACTAAATCTTCAAACATCATGTATAAATTTCAATTCTATTTCAAAAAGTCCAAGAAGTTGTCCATGTAATCGTGGAAAAAACCGTTCCAATGTCGTATTTAATAAATCGAAGAAAAAAAAAATCCTCCTTGAAGGTAAATTTAACACGATAAAAAGGACCTATCGGATCAAGAGTAAAGAAGAAATCAGGATTTATGAACCAGTTTTCAAAGCTTACAATTGGTATTACACCTGTAACATTACGTCATTAGAAACCAACAATGCTCTGATCGAAACTCTTGAATTTGAAAGCTTATGGGGTCAAATACCGAGAGAGAGAGAGAGAGAGAGAGAGATATATTAAACGTGCTGGAAATATTTTTTAACATGAGGGCCATTACGCTTTCATATTTATACCATACAGCCTTGTTCTATTCACATTGTCTTTCTTACCGTCTTTTGTGCCAACATAATATTAGGTCACACATACCCATATCATTTTAATGTGCATTTTGACTCCTAGGCAGATTGTCTGAATATCTTTGATAGAAACTTTAGCAGCGAACACTAAGTTTCCCTGTTTCAAATCCGTCCCCATCCATTTTCTAACCCGACCAGCAGCAGGCGTATAAAACTAAATGCTCATCCATAACCATATTCGAAGCCATCACTCCTAAAACTTTCAAATTCGTATATGTAACGGTGTAGGAGTATATATTCATATATTTATAAAAGATATACTTAGTCAACCTGATATCCTACCACACAAACAGTGGCGTAACTTCAAATTTTTGCCCCCCCCCCCCCCCAAAAAAAAAAAAAAAAACAAAAAACTTCAGAAATGGGCCCCGCAAACGTAAAAACTTGAATGTTTGCCCCCCCCCCCCCCATCTTGCTTTGCAGGCCGCGGGTGCGGTAGTTACGCCACTGCGCAGAAGATGTGCAAAAGAGGTGAGTGTGCGCCTGAGATAGAGAGAGAGAGGTAATGTAGTATAATTATATCCAATAAACAGGAAATTCTTATTTTATAGATCATCCTCCGATATAACATAATTTTGCTTCAAGAGATCAGAGATTCCACTGACAAAGCGATAAAGCAACTGCTACAAGGACTAAATAGGTATACGTCTTTTAGTAAATTAAGAAATATGTATTTCATTTTATTCCCTTCTCTCCTGTTTGAGCCCTTGGTCCATTTATCTATCAATTCAGTCAGTCCTTATTTACGTATCTATTCATTCATCGATTCCTATCTTCATTCTGCTCTTTCCTTCTTTCCTTACTTTATCCACCGAACTTGCCTCCCTCTCATCACCTTCCTTTCTTGTTTCTTTCTTTTCCATATAAAATATTTGACTGTCCATTGATAAAAGTTGCGTCCCTAGGTTAATTCTATCATATATTTATAAGTGTGTATTGTTACGGAATTATATATCATTTTTCTTTTAAATAATGGTAAAGGTTTATGATCCCTGCATAATAGTCCAACAGCTGTCGTCTTGCAGAAAGTACATATACGGTATTTCAATGTGACTCAGTATATTAGGTCGTGGGAAGAATTGTCGCTTCTAACATTAGTATATCACGTGATTTAGCGCGTGAGGGTATGAACTTCTGGCCTAGATTCTATGATTCTTCAGAGTCAATACATTATTGACTGTTAATAACGTTAGTGTAAAAGCACTTTGGCGATGTCACGCATAACCTAGTTTCTGATTGGTTCGGAGAGGGTTGTAATTTAGAAGGAAATTATTTCGAAATACCCAGTTGTTTATCAAAGACGTAATGGGTCTTATTTCGATTCTGCGTAGTAAGAGTCTACATTATAGGAGTTATAGCAGCATTATAGCATTCTTCAGAGCTACACTGGATTGAGAGGTCATAAACGAATTTTGTTCTTTTTGTGTGTGGATATTCTACTTTTGTGATATATCTGTATACAGTACATTCTGGATTAGTACTGTTTTCTTAATCTTTAGTAATTATACCGCTCCGTGGAATTATCGGAAACATTTCTAGAACTTGTGATATTCCATTCGCAGGGACTATTTGGAATTTGTAAAACTTGGATATACTGATTCTTATTAACACATCAGTACAGCAAAGGTTTCATTCGGAACCTACTTCATTCGGAATATTTGGATTAACTTCCGGATCAGTGAACTTTAGAACAATTTAGGACTTTTAAGGAGATTCTATACTGGAAGTTATTTTTAATTCTTTCACTTTAATTGTTTGTTGAAATATTTGTATATATTATGAAATTAAATATTTGTATTTAAATCTTGAAAACTTGTTTGAGTCTTTTCTTTTGTTACATTACCCCTAGTCGTAAGAGTATCTTGTCTACAAATCTGAAATAACCTTGAGTTTAAAATTAGGATACCCTCACCTGATACATAAGTAATAAACATTATGTTCTAAGAAGGTCAGCTAGAGTCAATTTCAGTCTTTGAGTGATGGAAATACAGGCAATTTTAAGTTTTACTACCTTTCCCTATGAAAGTTCCAATAAAGCTTTCGTCATGTCCGTCCGTCCATTTTTAAATATATGAGTCTGTTACAACAGCTTGTTTACTAATCTTTCGCAACATTTGATGAATGGATTTAAATTTTAGATTTTGAGATCATAACCTTCAAATGCCTGTATCTGTAACTCGTTATGATCCAATCACTTTATTTCATTAAAGATAGAACTTTTATAAAAATGAGCGAGGTGAGAAAGATGTTAATAAGGATGATGACGACGGTGCTGGTGGGGATAACTATGACGATGACTGTGACGACAACAACATTGATAATGACTGTTCATAAATTTTCAGACGGGCGGGCAGCAATCCATTTACAATGAAGATCTCTAGGAGGTTGGGGAGGACAACCAGCAAGGAACAATATGCATTCTTCTACAGGTAATAATAAATAATGATACATCACTCCCACGGACGATTATATATAACGATAATACAAGTGGGTGAAAAGCAAAACAATAAAAACAATAAATTGCAACTGCGTCAACAAAATACGATGCATGACGACGATGATGATAATAAGCGTAAAAAAACCCATTTTACTTTTACAGGAAGACTTCAGGGATCTCCTTAAAGAGAAACTATGTATACAACGATAGCGCCAATGACACCTTCGAGAGGGAACCCTTCGTCGTTCATTTTGGATCCACTAAGACGGGTTCGTATATAATATGCAAAATCTCTTTAAAATATGTGTGATAGGGGTCTAGGACTTTACCCCCCTGTCAATTACCTCCCTGCCATTACCCCCCTGCCATCACCCCCCGATCATTTACCCCCTCTGTACATTACCCCCCGGTTAATTACCCCCCCCCGGTCTATTACTATATAACATATAATTGTTATACCCCAGAATAAAAAATAAAATAAAATAAATTTCAAAAGAATTTATTGTAAATTTTTATTTTAGTTAATTACGAATCTGTTGAGGTGTTTCTTCTGTTTCCACTGCTCTTTGTGTAATGTTGTATCTAACTTGCAAAACTTCACATCAGGCTGAATCTGGTACATGTGTGTGTTCATGCAGAGATGCAACTACAACATCATTTTTAACTTTGATCTTTGCTTTACATTCAGATACTCTGTTTACATTTCCTCGTCGCTTTTCACATTCGTAACTTATTACACCTACCGCTAAATCTTTCTGCTTTACATAGACATATCCATTAAGAATAATTTTTTGCTTTCCACGTATACTGTGAACTTTCTCCATGGTAGAATTATTTCTGGTGATATTATATTTTTCAGAACGTATATATATAGGGTTTAATTATATTCAATGAGGTGAAGCCAACACAATAGTATAGATTGAGCACCGATTAAACTGCTAAAATCATTTTTATTGATGTGTAGCCAATACTAGTTTTCAGATTGTGTTTGTGAACACTTAATTAGAAACCATTTCTGCTCTAATTATATTCAATGAGGTGAAGCCAACACAATAGTATAGAATGAGCACAGATTAAAATGACGGGATAGAATCTTATTGCGGTAAAACAACACACAATGAGGTGAAGCCAACACAATATAATAGAATGAGCGCAGATTAAAATGACGGGATAGAATCTTATTGCGGTAAAACAACACACAATATGTTCTTTGTCCTCGCAGGGGGGTAATCAACCGGAGGGTAATATCCAAGGGGGGTAAATGACGAGGGGGTAATGGCAGGGGGGGGGGGGGTAATGGCAGGGTGGTAATTGAGAGGGGGGTAAAGTCCTGGTTCCGTGTGATAGTACTATATAACTTATGGTGATCTCAAATACATTTATATTACATATATATCTTTTTGTTGCACTGCACCTCCAAAAAGTAAAATATTTCTTTATAATCGAAGATGTGGTCCATTTAATTTGATCCATATTCAAAGCTTTAACCCTTTCAAAAAGAACTAAAAAAAGAAAGAAACGTATTTATTGGTTTACAATGTGATGCAAACCAAGAACAAAATCTGAGATTAGAGACAAGTAAAGCATTAGAAAAAATAAAATGAAATAAAATAAAACCAGCAACTCTGTATCAATATGAATGTCTTCTACAAAACTTGAAACGTTCTCTTCTGGGCAAATTTTTCCTCACTTGACTTACACGTCTCGTCTCCATCGTTGTACCAATCCGTATTGTTTACGGTAAGTCAGAAAAATGTTCCAAATTAATACTGTTTATGTAAATTATCCGGAAGAAGGTAGACTGTCTGTATAAAAAAAGGCACACCAAAAAAAAAACGAAAAAAAAAACAGACTTCACACCAGGTTGACGAGCTCTTCATATACGAAACCTGATGACTGGGATATATTTGCCAAAAGTTGTGAAAATATTGTATCCAAAGAAATAATCAGATTAAATCATGGAACTATGCATATAAGACTTTTATAATGCTTTTTAAAATGCAAAATTTTAAAAGAAATGTTTTATACGTGATCTGATTCAAATGTGCTTGTTCAAAAAAGTGATTGCATTACCTTAGTTAAATCTGGAATAGGTTTTGTTAGCATCACCTTTCAAATTTTCTGTACACAAATTTCGTTAGTATTTTCAGTTCGTCTTTGGCACTGTTCTGAGTGCGATGCTGTGACTTCCTCTGAAATTGTATTAGAAACTGATAATATGAAGTGCCAACATTTAACTTTCGTTTTTAAAAATAATTCATTATCCCTAGATAAAATGTTATACTTTTCTCAACTTTTAAGATTTTTGAAAAAATCTTTATAGACGGATCTAGCAGCAGTGCTAAGTGAGCTTAAAACTGCTGAAAACGTGCGTCGTGTCTTGTCCGTCCGTCAACAGCTTCAGATTTGTTTCGTGTCTCAACCTTTGACATCAGCTATTTTCACGTTCTTCTAAACAACCACAGGACCAATATCACACAAATTAGGCAGAATTCATCCTGGCATGAAGGCCTTTCAACTTTGTACAAACGATGCTAATTTGCGGTCCAACATGGCCGACGTTACTAAATATAATTGCCTTTAAAGACTTCTTTTCGAAAACCACTCAACAGAATATGACACAATTTGCCACCCCACCCCACCCCACCCCAATCCCGCATGATGGTTTTTCAATTTTGTGATAAATAATGCCGATCTGCCATCCAATATGGCAGCCGTTACAAACATAGAAATTATATTAACGGATTCTTTTTAAAAAGAATTTGATCCGTTTTTTAAACAGCATTTTAGCAAAACGGTCTTTCGATGTTGTGAAAAATGATGCTGATATGCCAATCATTATGCAAGCCGCTAATAAAAATAATGAAACTTTTAAGCGACTATTTCTCAAAAGAACGTAATAGGGTTCTATAAAATCTGACAGAAAGCATTGTCATGAAGTTTTTTCAATAGTTTGTCGACAATCTTATATGACCACACTAAATTTGAAATTTGCACAACTGAGGATGATTTGCCGTTTAATACGCCACCACTTATCAAAAATTGAAAAAAACTCCACAAACATTGAAGCAAATGAATCTCATAAAGCGCTACGCAGAATCCGATTACATTTGGAGTATCTTGGCATGGGAACCTTTGAGGTTTTTGTAATTGATGCTGAATTTCCACTGATTATTGCCACCTTTACTAAATAATGTTGAAAATAGTTGGACAACTATTTAAACAAAAACACTATAGAATTCGACTAAATTTCACCAAGAAAAATTGGTATGGGTTGATTGCACATTTTAATTTTTACAAATGATGCTGATCCACCGGCCTTTATGGCTGCTCTTACTGTTATTAAAATCATTTTAATGACTTATTTTTACAAACCCATAGGCATAACACGTCCTGTTATGAAGGTCTTTGAAGTTTGTATAAATAACTCCCATCTACTATCAAATGTCGCTGTTTTAAGAAAATATTAAAGCCGTTCAAACGACTTCCCAACAACCGCTTGACAGTATGGGATCAAATTTGACAAAAAGCATTCTGGCATAAAGTTGCTTCAGATTTATACTGATGATGACAATAGGCCATCAGATATGGCTGCACTTACGAAACAAAAAAGTAGAAAGAACAGCATTCAAAGAACTTATCTTATTAAACATTTAACACATTTTAAAGTAATTCCACATAAGGCATCCAACTAACCAAGAAAACTTAACCTACTGCTCTTGGTCGGACTATTTAGACAAATACAAGCTAGGTGAGCGATCTCAGGTTTACTTGGCCCTCTTGTTAGAACGAAGGGGCTTTTACGTGTTAAATATAAAAAGGTAAGGAACATCAACACATGAAAGACTGTATAGTGCGTGGGCAATAAGTGTAAAATGACTTACCAGAGACACATCACAACAGCCGAGTCAGGCTGATGTGGACAGGATTCAAGCCATCTACCTTTGGCTTGCTAGTCTGGCATGCTAACGACTGACCCACTGTGGCGTGAAAGGAGGTTGTTTTTTTTTTCTTGCTTGTTTTCTGTTGTTGTCAGAAATGTAATTAAGGAAGTAAGTCATGATATTTTCTGCTTTGGTTGTCATTCACTATGTATGTTATTACTGTTCTGCTACGTCAAAGCTGTAACAAGATATGATGTATTTCTCCAATGCCTGATTTCTTGAAATACCACTACCACGAAGTTAAGTAAATCCGAAACTTTATTTGCATTGATTTTGTCCGATTAAAACATGCCATTGAAATGAAGACTTTTTTTTAATAGCACCAGGCAGGTATAATGATCTTGAAGTGTAGAGAATTAGATAATATTCGCTAACACTAAGAAAGAGAGAGAATTACCTCCCTTTAATTAATTAATTAATTAATTTATTTATTTATTTATTTATTTGTTTTAAACAGATATATCTAAATAATGTCTTGAATAAATACAGGTCCCTCTCAACTAAAGTTTGAGAGCATAACAATTGGCCGTGAATTCGATGATACAGAAGACTCCGATTTACCGTGAACAAGCAATGCCTGACACAGTCATAATATCACATCACCAGCAGTCAACTGACAGTCGTTCCCACGGCTTACAAACACTATTGTCTGTTTGGCAATGTAACACGCCTGCAGATTTAGAAGAGTGAAAATGATAGTACTAAAAATAAAAATCTTATCCTTTTCAATTTAATTAATCAACATCAAATACAGCAATTATAGTGAGTCCTTTTAAAAACTGGCAATCGGTTATAGGTATTGTTTGAAACGGACTACATTAGACATACACAAAAACACACAGAGCGAATGAGTCTCAGTCTATAGCCATCGTTTCGGTAAGTTGATTGGAAAATACATTCCTAGTTTGCAGTAAATCGACGTTCGCTCTTGTGGTAAAAAACAAAACAAAACAAAACTTAGAATAAAATGTATTGAATTACATACCAGTAATGAAATTTTGAAAAAAGATATAACCAATTTGACTTCTATCGTTCTGAAACTTTCAGACGTAAAGCGTTTCGCGCTAGTAGGTATCCATGTTAAACCAGAAGATGCCGTCAATGAAATTATTGCTCTAAGTGATGTCATAAAGGAAGTGACGTCACATTTGAAAGAGACGAACATCATCATAATGGGTGACCTAAACGCAGATTGTTCTTACGTTACTCAGTCAGCTTGGACCAGAATACCTCTACGTCAAGACACGAAAGTCACGTGGCCAATTGGTGACAACATCGATACCACCGCAGCTACGACGGATTGTGCGTACGATAGGTAAGTCACATGATCTGTATGAAGTTTGCATAATAGTATATGCCACAAACTGCCAGCAGTGAATGGCATGTTGTATTATTGAACGAAAATAATAAATTTAGTGCCGTATAAACAAGAGTTACGTAAATTATATTACCTCAAGAAAAACGCTACTCAATAACGTCTCTAAGTGACGTTTAAATTATGTCACAATTTGAATTTCTGTTTTTTATGACGTGTCGTTATGATTCTGCAAAATATTTATTTCCTGAGATAAAACGTCAAACTTAACTGCATAAAATGTTTCTACAATTGCATGACAAATTTATACAGTTTATTTATAGCAAATATACGTTCCGAGGTAAAATTTGAGCGTCTTCCATTCATTACAGTGTGAGGAAATACAAAACATATTGAGAAACTCAGCATTATGGATAGGCGACCGCTGACCATGGATCGATCCCCATAATACATAGGAAAATCTTCCAATTACTTTTCAGAATCATGACTACCTTGATAATTTATCTAAAATTTCTGTCAGAGATTTGCTTAGACTATGCATGCATATTCGATTGGTTTTGCAATGTATGGAATATTAGGTGAATGTTCATCAAATATGAAATTGTATTGAATGAGTGTGCAGATTTGTTCATTTTGCGAGCATTTTGCAGGCAAACAACTGACATTATTCAACTAATATATAGATTCACGTAAAGAGAACACCCATCTAAATTAGAACTATCTCCGGAAAAAGTGTGTAAATGTTTTATTTAAAAAACCGCTGAAATTTGTTCAGTGTTATGTATTGAACTTCATTCGAACATATTGAACGTTACGTTCACACGTTCTGTGACGTTATTAGTTATATCTTTTAAGTGTTATATCGATAATATGAGATAGGTTTATGAAACAGTAAATTAATTACCTCATGTGATAAGATAAATTCATTGACGTAAATCTATCAATATGAGATACAATGTTTCCCCATACAGAGTGAGAATTAAGTCATACTGAAACCGGGCAGTCTGAATACTGTTTATAATTCTTGGCGGATAATTGTCTTTTTTGAAGGCAATTGTCCATCCTCTATTGTTTACATATAATAGTATTTCAGCTTCCTTACCTGTACAGATCTTAGTAAATTTCTCACCTTTTCAATTAGCGAAAGGTTTGGTATACATTCATGCAATTTAAACTTGACATTTTTATGTCAATATTACTGCAAATAAAGAATAATTCTGAGCATTATCTATTTTCAGGAAGTTTCAACAATTTGCATTAAATCTAAGCTCGCCAAACGTGGACAAATTCGAGAAGCGTACTAGTAATTTGTTCTCCTGTATACATCGGGAACCGTTTGATCCAGACCCTTAGTGTGACAGGGTTCTCCAGCATGTTTGATACAGAGTATTTGGGCTTACTACCCAATTCTTTCCTTTAAATAAGTTTCAGTTTTATGCAGATTTATCTCCCATGGAAACAGGTATCCCCTATTATCTGGGTCTACCTTCCTCAGTATTAGTATTGACAGGAGTAGCAATTTGTTACAAATTACAAAATCAGGCCACATAAATAGAATTTGTCTTGTATAAATAATTAGTAATGCACTTACAAACACCATTCTTTTTGTCTATGACACAATTGTAACTTGAAGTTATCGTAATTTTCATGGACTGATTTTCCGATATATTTGTAATAGAAGGATGACCCAAAAGATGGCGGACAGTGATTTCAGGGGAAGTAACTATGAAAACTGAAGACATCATATGAAAATTATATATTATTTTGGTCCTCGTCAGTTCTAACACAGGTGTATTTTTGACAGGTTCATCATTTCGGGAGCCAAGATACGAAAGAGCACCGTCGAAGGAAGTGTCAAAGTTTTCCGTTTTGACACAGAGTACAATCTCAGCTATACACAGGTATGTAAATATCATATCTAATGACTAAAAAGTTGAACGGTTATCAAGACAGATAATGAATGTTGAAATCTCTAGCATAAGGGCATGTTAGATGCTTTTCTGAATCAACCATAGCCTATCATTTCCCATCTCTCTTCCCCCCACCCCACTCCCGTCCTTTTTTCTTTTAGCTAATTTTACACCAGTTATCCCCAGTAGATGAACCAAAGTCTAAAACCGTGGACGTCTCTGAAATGTAAATCCACATTGCATAAAAAATGGAACCACACACGAATGAACAAACAAACAAAGAATCTGTCTTTAAAATACCGCAAATTTAGCGTCATAAAACAGACCTTACAGTGCCAAGTAGCAGATTTGTCGTTCATATCAGGACAAACAGCCGTACGAGCGTTCAATAATCAGTGTTTAAATATTATCTAACTTTTATGTCTATTGCACAACAATTTCTTATCAAGGGCGCTCGAGTTCCAAGATGACGATGGACATTTAAGATTGCGATGTGAGTTAGTCAGTTGGTCTTTGAGGGGAAGGAAACCGGAGGACCTGGAAGAAACCATCTTCCTTAAATGAACGACGGTTATTATTATTATTATTATTATTATTAGTAGTAGTAGTAGTAGTGGTAGTAGTATTATTATAGACTTTGCAAGTGTCAAGGAGATGTGAACATTTGAGACAAGTGTGGAAACATTCCGCTTTGGTTTCAGATCTAATATAGTTGTTGAATATATCGCTATTAAAATCTATAGTCCAACTTTGTAGAACTACCACATAACCAGATTTTACACATCATATGGTCTATTCGAAAGTTTCCATTTGATTTTGATTGACAGTACACTTGGTCTTAGCATGAAAGCATAACGTAGCATTCAAAAGAGGTCCCTTTTAAATTTTCAATTCACATTGAGGCAGTTGGACCATGGTGCACCCATCTGTAGACCTCCAATTCCAAATCTTCGAGCAAACTCCTGTCTAGTGTAATCGATAAGAAATCACGCAAAACGTCTGTAGATGGTATGGAAAGATCGTATACCAGTTTTAAAATGTGTTCTGATGTTATCCTATCATAATAAATTTTGTATTTCCACCAGGCACTGGATGTGAGTGACCATTATCCAATCGAATTAGAGCTGATTTGATCCCGTTCGTCCAGAAGGAAATGTGCACCAACTATCGATGTAGCGGCCTTCCCGACCTGTTTCACGACAATGTACCTAATATGCTGTTGCAGAATTTTGGATGATGCCCAAACACTTCCTGAACATAATCGCCCTGTGGAAGTTGGAAACGCGAGAAATAATTTTCCCAATTACGTTTATAACAATGTAGACCATATTGCACTTTATTTTATGCTAGTCCGTGAAATTTTTTGGATTTTCCAAGATAAATAATTTTCCAGTGAATCATCAAAATTATTTTTTTACTCCAGTCATTATACATCGCAAACTTTATGACAAATGAATTTCATCCAACGTATTGTCAATTGTTTGGTCTAGTGGTAAGCATGGCAACCTGTCACGCGGGTGTGCCTGGTTTAAATCCCACAATGTAATGAATTTTGTTTCACTTTGAATTAGGAACGAGATTTATGTTACTCATCATTTTCTGTGCGAATATACACAAAACACAGCAGAACATACACGGTAAACAGCTGACATTACCGTAAGAAATCTGCTACTTCAATCTATTATACACTTTAGCTTGCCAATACGTTTGAGCGTTAAATATATTTTAAAAAATTTGCTTTTTCTGAGTGAATAACGGATATATTTCATCGAGTGGGTGAAAACTTTAGTATTTTCACCCACTCGATGAAATCAATCAGTTTTTTACTCCAATCAAGCAAATATCTTCTATCTATTCATCTGAAATTCACAATACGTAAAATACGTCATGATTTTCATCTATTTTCAAAGTTCTGATACCGGTAAACTGACGCTTGGTTTTGACATCAATAGAAAAACAAGTTTGTCAATCTCCCGTCCATGAAACAAAAACCGAAACATAATGTTTTTTCTTTAATAAAAAAAGATTTCGCTTCACAGAAATGAATTTCAAAGACTATCGCCATATTAAATACTCAATAAATGAATCTGTTTCTTCATGACGTCACGTAACATCGATTACATCAATTGAACTGTTACGTTGCATTGCCGGTAAACTTGTCATAGCGGCTACAATACTAAATTATGGCCAATATTAGCTAATACAAGCATTTTTCAGCGATATTTATGTATATCAGCTATGTTTTGAGTAATAGACAAAACATACATGAATAACATCAGCAATTCAGTCTATTCGCAAATTAATGACTTGGAAAAGCTAGGCTTGGTAGGACTACACCAAGTATTTTATATTCTACGACAAAAATAATGATGACAGATCGCATCCATGTTGAACTGCAAGGGATGTTCTGGTTGGTCTCGCCATCTACTCAGACAACCCCTGCATTTCTCCGAACTGGTCGCAATTTTGGCACAAGAATCCAGCGACAATCTTCTTACATTTTGCAGAATGGATTTATTCTAATTAGGGATACGATCTCTTACAGCGGTCATTTTATTGGTTTAGAGTATATAATATGTGATTAGATTAACATTTTACATGATTAAATACATTATGATTATTACTAGAGTTGATGATAAATAATTAAATACCAGAGTTTTTCCGCATTATGTTCATTAGCTATTTTTTTAGTAAGAAGCATGACATACCTGAATAAAACCAGCCACCCAATCTCTTTGCAAAGTAAAAACTTGGAAAAGCTACACTTGAAACGATTACACTACGTTTCCGATATCCTACGAGAAAAACAAAGATGATAGATCGCATCCATTTTGGATGAATCGATAAGCAATGGGGTGTTGCAATGTACTATGACGTGCTTTTGATCTCACCACCCATTCGGACGATCATTGCAATCAGAAGTTACTCTACGAACTCAAGGGATGAGACCGGAATGGAAGTCTATAAATCGATTATCGGAAGCTTACGATCAATAATATTTCGATAATCGTTTCTCTCTACAGTAAACGTCAATAATGTTTTCTTCTTTCTCACTTTGACCAGAGACCGCCACTCCATCGGCCTCCCATGAGATGGCCCGTGAGACACATTTTCATGTGTTTGAAAATTGTTCTGTGACCCTTCTATCCTCGGACTTCACACTATGCCAAAGTACCAGACACCTCTTTAAAACCCCAATAAAAACCTAAATATACATGCTTTCATTAACAAGTATATAAATAGTCCCATAATGACTATTGTGTTCGTCATCGAATATCACAGGTCATGCATGCTAGGCTAAGACAAAATGCAGTAGTTTAAATTACGCTTTGTATTCTAATCATGTATCTAACAATAAGTATTGTTCCTACGGTGAAGTAGAGACTGCAAAACACTTTCTTATAGACAGTCCAAAATATTCTAATCTGAGAGATCATTTCTTGTATACACTCCCTTTTGCTCTAACAAGTCAAACTTTATTATTTTCGCAACCCTATGTTCACAACAGAAAATACAACGCAAATATTCTTATTGGTGCAAAATTTAATAAGGATGATTAAAAGATTTAAGTAGTCGACACAATTCAACATTTTTTGTGTGCAGCATCTTCGCTTAGTTTGTATTTCTTCTCCCAGTAAATTATAATATTATCGAAACTACACTGTATATACTTCTACTTGTAAATGTATTTCATATTTACACTTTTTCTTCATAACCACTTGCACCAGAATATAGATTTATGACGTCATGCTGTTTGTTACGTTTGGGAGACAGTGGTGTAATAAGCTCATGCTTTCTACGGAATCCCCCAAATCTTATGTTTGTACTTGCATTTGACAAAGTTTCTCAAATAAATATGATTTAAAGTAATGACCTATTTCCTTCAATAATGTGTGATATATGTTGCATTCCTACATTCATTGACTGTACTCAATGCAGCCTAAGAAAAAGTCATTGGTGAAGCCACACATTATACAACATTTCCTTGATATGTTGAAACTGTGCACGCACTACTGGAACATATCTTAAATTGCAACCGTTAAACAAACTTCCAACCTAGCAACCAGTGTCTATATTTTAAGTACTATTATTTAGGGAAGTGAAGTCAAATGTGAATATTAATTACAATGATTATAGATATCATCTTCAATGTACTTTTTATTTAAACATTAATTTATTTTTATTATTTAGATTCGTTTTTATCAAGAACACAACAAGCTAAAGTAGTGCTTTTGATGAAGGCCGTTGTGTACTTTGTAAGATCTACATAAGTGGAGAAAAACATCAGCATAATTTCTTGTTCACTCCGGTACGAGTGGTATTTAAAAAGTTCTGAAAATTAGTGCGCTGTACAACAAAGTGAATATTACGTTAATGCATCCTCTACAAATACTCCCGTGCACCTCTACACACTTTTTCAGTCTGATTATCCAATTATTAAATGCCATTTTGTATTCACTTTTTGTGTTTCTTGTTCATACACTGGAGAACAGCACTTTCAACCGCATGGCGGCTTTCAAATCGTCTGCCCCTCAGTTAATTTTTTTATAACGGCATACAGCCAAAAACCAGTTGGAGCTAAATCAGGGCAGTAAGGATGATGTGGAAAAGTTTAGTTGGTGTGCTCTTTCAGGAAGTCTGTCAATACGACTGATTTATACGCCGGTGCGTTGTCATGGATAGATACCTAGGGTACTTGTGCACGGGCGGGTGATTCGGTATGTTCTACAACGTTTGGCAACACAACGGAGGCAGTCACAGGTACCTGGACGACCGAGCCTTTTGCATCCAAAAATAATGCATGTAAACTCTCTTGACAGTCCGACTACGTCGAGCTATTTGTGGCCTCTGCTCGTTTTCTCCAATCAAAACTTTATTATTCTCTCTTGAGTCGGGTTCCAAAAAGTAAATCCCTGTTTCATAACCTGTGACAATCGCATTCAAACGTTTCTGGTCACTCTTTTCCAAATTTGCGAGTAGCTGTTTGGCGATTTCAACTGGAGTCTGTTTTTGATCAGCCGTCAACAAATGCGGGACTCATCTTGCACAAACCTTTCTGAGCTTCAAATGATTATTCAGTATATTAAAAACACAAGAATTCATGCCGGTGATAATATAAATATATTCCACTGTGTATCGAGCATATACATCAACTTCCCACTTCCTGGCAGCCACTTCCGATCACCAATCGTAGACAACGGTCTTCCAGAAAGTGGAAGACCGTTGTGAACTTTTCAAATACCTCTCTTATCTCTGAAAGTAATATGTCAAGAAATAGCATCGCTACAGACGAATTTTAAAGTTCTATATCTAGGGATACAAAAATGTTGAAAGAAGATACCAAAATACCAACAATCAAACAAAAATTTCACAAACAAAAAAAATTTGTGTTGGTTGATTATTTTATCTTTTTCAATACAAATGTTGTAAAAATAGATGATAACTCGTACTGTTCTCAGCAAAAATTATGTCGGAACAAACTATTAAAAATGAATGTTGTGTGCAATTTTTGAGCTATTTTTTTCTGTTAAATAGCCGTATGACAGAATATGATGTATAGTGTACATGTAATTTTGTTTTTAAATACTAAATAGATCGTTCATTTAGATATTCTTTCAGTAAATTTATTTTGAGTTATTCCGGTTTTAACATGTCGTGCTCTAGAAAATCCCATCTTGGTCGGTCCAGTTGTTATTCTCTGAGAACATTTTTCTCATATAAATTCTTTTGAAACAAATACATTATGGATCAATTATGTTTTACCGAATTGAACCATTTTCTACATTTCACTATAATGCATAAAGCTCATCTCGATACTACAGTTGGAAATACAGCTCTTTAGTTTACACGGCTCTCTCTTGTACCGCAAAAAGCTAAGACGAGAATTCCCAATCTAATTAAAATCAAGATTTTCTTATAAAATATGTAGATCTGAAAGACATTGATACGATGTCATTTTCTGTTCAACATTTCATCAATTAAATTACAGCTTTCATACTGCTGAAAGTGAAATACACAATTATGAATAAATATCGTTGTTAATTAACGATAACTCTTTGTAACACGAACTGCAACGCTTTATTTGATATTCTCCTAAAAATAAGTGGACAGGGAATTCCAAATGTCACCGTTATGTCGGAGATCTCGATTTTAATCAGACTGCAAGAAAACCATCAGTGGGGCCTTTCATTTATGCGTGAGTGGGATATAGAATCCATATGAAACGATAAAACTTAAATGAACATGTTTATTTAAACGTTTCGAGTTTCGAAAATCTAATAATGTGGTTCGACCCATTAATCCCTTTTCTTTAGTTTTCACCGACAATATTTTGCTAAATGTGGAGATTTGGTGCCGATATTTCTTTTGAAGTCAAGTCACACCGTACTGAGTATGCTTGAAAGGTAACATATATATATATATATATATATATATATATATATATATATATATATATATATATATATATATATATATATATAATACTAAAAAAATCACACATACTCAGTGAGATTTCTCTTTCTTTCATGAGAAATAATGGCGTCATCTCTTCACATTTAGCTATATTTTTTGCCAAGGAAACAAAAAATAAGTGACGAAAAGGTCGAATCACGTTCTTAGATTTTCTAAACTTGATACGCATAAAAAGAAATATCCCTTTTAGACGGACAACTGATAATGTCGTCTGCACTGCACGAGAGATTTGTGGCCGTGATTGTAATTTGTAACGAATTTATTGTAAAAGGAAAAATGTATTTCTTATGAAAGCGTTGAATTTCCAGTTAGTGATATTTTATAATTCACTCAAGTGATAATATAATTATTTTGGAGAGTATGTTACTAACATAAATATTAGCAAATTTAACTGTTACGTTTATTAATATATCCATCACTTCTGTTTTTCCCGACTTTTTTAATATTAATTTCCCCGAACTTTAAATTTGTATTTGCTCCAAAAATAAGCTGAATCGAAACAAAGAAAGTCAGATATGTCAATAGTCTCGTATCTAGGCCCATGGCTGGCAATATTTGGGAGGCTGGTAACTTTTTCGAGCAGTTTGGTACTCTGCGTGTGTCAGTTGTAGATCATTGCCAGTTACTAGTCACCTGGTGACAGTGAAAGCGTTTGACAGTTTACGGCCACACCTGTGGTTTGCTATATACAGCGACCCTAGACCAGGTTCTTGTTTCAACAAGACACAGTAGTATATCCAATACAGTGGACATTTATATCTCTATTGTGGTTCAGAACATGGCATAAATATTTATCAAATGGAAAGTACTTCCATGCTTGATCTGTGAACCATCAATGTCGACCGATCAATAATGAATCAGCTGACTTTGATAGGAGTCCATTGCTAATACATATATTTTTTTTTTCGAATATAGGACATTATAAACAGAATACGACACTTATAATATAACTTCAAAAACAAAATTTCAAGAATATAACAAAGTCTCAAGTAGCACGACATAGGGGTGGGATACAGTGCATGAATATGATGTCTTTTTTTTTTTCTTTAAACCTTTTGATGACCTTGTAAATAGTCTTCACCAACCATTGATGCCTTTTATGATTTTTGTTGACATATTTTGATCAGAGATCCTAGTTTAGCTTTGTTTAAACAAATGTTATTGCCATAAAAGTAATATATTTGCAAACGGATAGGAAAGAAGTTCATAAGAACCTAACAAGTTCCTCTTCATCATATAAAACAAAATCACATGGCTGCTAGAAAATAATGGATAACAAAATGACATGGCTACTAGAAAATAATGGATAACAAAGTCACATGGCTACTAGAAATTAATGGATAACATAAAAACAAGATTAAATATATAACGGATATCAAAGGGGAATAAAACGTTTGATAAAAACAGCTAAAGGGTTTGTTGTGACGAAGGAAAGGAATGGAAAGTTGTGGATTTTGACATAGGTTATTTTGTATTAATTTCAATCCATAAAAGACAAGGCCACTTTTTATGTTCTTTTCTCTCAAAAGGTAGGTTTTTAAACTCCAAAATTCAATTTCAATTAGAAAAATATTTGATTTATTTTACACAAATCAGCTCTAAATGTTTTGAGGATCATCAAAAGTGAAATTGCTGAATTAAAAAATACTTTATACAATTTAATAATTTTATACGAGATTTTCACAATTTCAAAGCAATATTTATACTAGCGCCAAAGGGAGTAGCTCCAAACAATTGTCTAACCAAATGCTACCATTGTAGAGATAAATCAGAAATACTCGACTGCACTTTATTCGAAAATAAAATATACATTTCGATATGCAGTTTTCACACTTATAATGCAATATGGTCATTTGAAATTTTCACCATGGTGAATAATCGTGTTCAGATTAGCTCAGTTGGTAGATTAGCTTAGTTGCTTTTTATAGCTTTAAAAAGTACGGGAAGTGCTGTAAGGCCGTGAGACCTCTGGAATAGTGGCACACTGCTGGTGAAAACATCATGTGGATAGAACCGTTCTTTCAGGAGGAATACTAATAAGTTTATAACAGTTTAAGATGGTTGTGATGGCAGTCATGGTTGATGTCAGGTTGGCTGCATGTTCATGTAGGGTCATCTGCATTATCATAAGAAGTATTTTAGGGAAAAACGCTGTGTTAATGTGACAATCTGTGCCTGAGGACTAGCAGAAGCAAGATTTGGATGGTTACCATGTCTGCGATGGTGATGGTCAGATCGGTACAATCATCATGCAGAACCAACTAAATATTATTGTCGGCCTTGAAAACCCTATGTCGAAGCAACCAATCGTGCAGGAAGAGTAGCAAATATTTATTGTTTAGGATCATCAGAAGTCTTTTAGGAAAAACTCGTGTCAATATAATAATCCATTTAGGAGGAGAATTACGATAAGAATTTTATGATGGCCATCTTGGCAACGATGTTGAAGTCAAATTAGCACCATTTTCATTTTGGACCAACTAGATATCATCAGAAGCCTTGTAATTAATTAAAGCTCTATGGTTGTATGAACATTTGTTCAGAAGGAGATGTTCATCATAGTCGCTATGGTGACCATGTTGGAAATCATTTTTGAAACATTTTCATCAAGAACCAAAGCAAAAATACCAATCTGTTCAGAAAGAGTAGTGATAACAAGATTTTTAAGATGGCCACCACGGCAGCACTGTTGGATATCTGAGGAGAACCATTTTCATTAAGACCATCTATACGTCTGGATGAAACTGTATGCGAAGTTTCATGCGTGACTTTCTTCCAATTAGCTTAGGAGTAGAAGCAATAACAAGTAACTAATAACGGACAATGTACGCCGGATGATGTAGTCTGGATGGCGCGCAGGACCATCGCATAATCGTATTCGGTGTACGACAAACAGTACCGAGAAGAAGGCTATGGCTTGCATGTGGAGCCCACGTGTAACAGGATGAAACCGTGATGGATTGAATTTAGCGAAGACTTTCAACACAAATACGTGAATGAGATATTTATTTAAAATTGCAAATTAATAACGAAATAATCTTTGACATCGCAGCTCACATCCTTACTTCCACCTCAGTATTTCAAAATCTCCAAGATTAAAACTATACATCCCCTGGTAACGCTGTGTGCGGCAACGAAACCCAATTACATTTTCGTTGATATATAATACAAAGGCATTTTTCTTACACACAATTCCGTGACATCACGATCAATGCATTGGCATAAAATGTGTGACCTTAACCAAGAGGTCAAAAAGGCAGAGCAAACATGTTGTAGAATGAACTGTCTTAGCTTTATAATGATTTATCCAATGTATTTTTAAAAATCCATCAAGAGGTTTCGGAAATGTAAGGAAATGAAAACAATTAACCCAAATCTTAACGCAAATTTTCTATGACTGTGATCTTGACCCCAAGGTTAAAAGGGCCAAAGCGCGTGTCGTAGAATGAATTGTCTTAGCTTCATGTTGATTCATCCCAAGTATAAAGAAAAACCATCAAGGGGTTTAGGAAACATAAACAAATAAAACTACTTTAAGCAAAACCAATTACTGTGACTTTGACTCCAAGGTGATAGGGGCGAGTGAGCGTGTCGTAGAATGAATTGTCTTAGAGTGATAATGATTAATGTAAAATATGAGAAGAATCTATCAAAGAGTTTAGGAGATATTAGCAAATGGAGAAAAAAAACTTTACGAAAATCCTAATGCAAATTTTCTATGATTAAGGTAACAAAAAAGGCAAGTGAGCATGACATAGAATGAATTGTCTTAGAATCCTTATGATTCATGCCAAGTATGATGAGAAATAATCAAAGGGTGATGGAAATATAAACATTTGAAAAACTGTAACCAAAACCTTAAGTGTTTAGGACGACGACGTCTGAAAAGTAACTGCTTAGTCTCGTTTCCCACTAATGTAGCCTCAACAAAAATGACTTGGGCAGAAAGATGTATATCTGGAAAGGTACATGCATTAAATGTAATATATTTTTAATAATGCCTTTGAGCTGACACGCTTGGATACTAGGAAAAATTACAACATCAAAGAGGCATTAATCAACTAGCATACATACCTCTGTATGACATTATTTTTGTTACTAATTTCCCTTGTGAAAAAAATGGTGAACAAATCATGGCAAGTAGCAGTGACAGGCATCTTAATTATTTTAGAAATTATATATGTCGAAAAATTTAGAAACTACCCATAAATAGTTGACAGGCTTGTATTCACGAAAACCCGCAACTTAAATGTGCACTCAGACCGAAATGATAGTTCTTTGATCAACTTCGGAAATCAAATAATTTGTTTTTGCAAAACACACCCGTAAGGTTTGATACAAATAAACTTAACCAAATGCAAAAATTAATGTAGTCTCTGGACGGTGAAAAATAGGTCACAATGACCTTCTTTTGCCAGCGGTGAGTAGCGCCATCCAAGATTATTTCAACTATAAAGTTTCATGACTGTACATACAAAGGTGTCGGAGAAACCGAGATAAATGCAAAGACTTAATGTTGACGCCTATGGCAACAACAACAATAACAGCACAGTCTGAAAAGTTATCCGTACGTCTCGCGTGTGGGTTGCCGGCAAGACAAATATCTATTGACTGACAGAGTGTTGTAGGTAAACAGAGCTTGACAAAATGTCCACTGGATATATGCCGTCTATGTTGTAAGATGGTCTTGCATTGAACACATACCCGGTTGACAATATGTCCACTGGATATATGCCGTCTATGTTGTAAGATGGTCTTGCATTGAACACATACCCTGTACTAATCCGTAGGACGAAGAACAAGAGGGTATAGAAACTGTGGTAATCTATATGAAAGACAATTATCTGCACTAACTGTCAACAGTGCAATTTACATATATCACTCTGTCACAACATTGACATTGATCAACAGAAATGTTAAATTTACAGGTAAAAAAAGTATTGACTTGGCTCCCAGAAAGTCAAGTTCAACAGTGAGAAACATTTGCAAGACATACGCATGCTCTCAAAAATACTCAAGGTAGGGTGGCAATGAGGTTCAATAATAAGCACAATATGACGCAGTAATAAGATATATATAATGCCAAAGTGGGGATCTTTTCATGATTGAAAATTACCTTGTCAAACTGACCACTTCTTTCTATTTCTGCTTGTACTGCTTGATTTTCTTTTTAAAAAATCCCTTATATTTGAAAATATTGCAGACTGGAGAAATTATTTACACGTTCACTACGCTCTTCACAATAATTTTTTTTTAACTGCAAAGTTTTATTTTTCAAAAGACTACACATGCTTAACACTGCATCGGTATGAACACATTTACGCGCTAAGACACTAAAGTGGAGATTGGTTTCTGCATCTACTTTTGACTATAAGGTTTGCTTGTTGTTTTATTTGCGATGTTTTGCGCAAATTAATTGCAAAATTATGCGCATGGCCGGACGTTGCAATAGCACAAGTGCCTGCCTCCATGCTCTCTCTCTCTCTCTCTCTCTCTCTCTCTCTCTCTCTCTCTCTCTCTCTCTCTGATCGACTTCTCTATTTCATCTTTGTAATTGGTATTTGTCTATTACGTCGCTAGGATTATGTTTCGTGGTGTTTAGCAGGCAGGCTTTGTTTATGCACGTGTCCAATCAGCTGATTTATTGCTTCTCTTTGCTCCAACAGTAGAACTCTACACACCTTTCTTTTAAATAAATCTAAGCTGCAGTACACACAATGATTTTTATAAAATATTTTCCTCAGAAATTCGTAGTTCAGCATGAGTATTTGAACTGCACGTAAAAGTAACGGGAGCTACAGACGAAGTCGTCAACTACACCCTCCGCTGCCATGCGTCAATCATAGCTACCTGCAAGTTGCAGGATTTGCTTTATTGCGTGAACATTGATAGTTGCACTAACGCTTTCCATGGATGTATAACAACTGCAATACATAACGTTGAACCCACAATGACTTTACTGTCAGTATTGTGTTGGTCCTAATGTAGCGTGAAAAATACACGCCGGTCAACATGCTCGCCAAGAGTCACAGATATCGTGCCTTCTGTCCGCAGGTGCGGCGACTGTTTGTTTTTCTGACCGATTACTGTTGTGCGTCAGAACGCGTATATTTCGAATATAAATCTGTTGTTGTTGTATTTTATTTTTATTTTTTATTTTTTTTGTTGGGGGGCGGGGGTCTGTTGGTGAGACGAGTTATAGAGGGCCCTTCATACCCCGATGGAAAGGTTACTGTCGAGAACGTTGCACCACGTTGTCATTGTAGTAGCAATCGCGCCCGACATGCCCCGATGGCAGTACTTTTGGCTGTTGTTCTGACAGCGAAATCGCAATTAATCCTAGCTGCTCGCGGGTTGGCTTAGGGTGCTCTGAGTGGCCCATTGTTCGATGTCCATCTGCTTTGCATCCTCGTTCAACCCCAATCTAAACCGGTACGTGTCATATCCAAAGAGGCACAGATACTCTCGCACCAGTGGTTTGTATTCCTTGTCGATGTCATGTACTTTTTGTGCGAGCCTGACCAATACTCTGTCTTCTTTATGAATTGCAGGTTTGGCAGGCGGCACCAATGATTTGTGTTCCTTGTTTATGTTTGGCTGCTCCCCCATGATTTTGTTTTTCGCTTGTAAGTTAAGTATTGCGCCTGTTCTAATTGCGGAAGCCAAAGGTCACAGTGGTTGAGAATCCAGCCGGACGCTTGTGCGTTGACGTTGAGGCCCTCACACCGGATGGTGTCTCCAGCGGCAAACATAGACGCAAAGCTAATTGTAAAGCTTTCGTATGCGATGTTTTTGAGTGACTGATCACTGCTGTCATTATGCACCCTTACGACTCCGTTTACACGGATTGAAAGCGTTGCCCGCGTACGGTTACAATGATTCCCATGGAGGTCAATGAAGTAAAATTTGGCGCCCAGGACGGTGATTGTGTCGTTGTTGTTGCTGAGGGTAAACCCCAACGTTCTGAAGGTTTTGTGTTGAATCCCAGCAATAGTAACAAGACATATTTGTTAATGTAATTTCTCTGACCGACATGGTGTTGTCGGCCGTTAAGTACACGACCTTTCAGCAGTATCAGTGCCTACTCTTGCGCTTGCTTGACCCGCCACGTGGCTGAGAGTGTTAGCATCTGTGGGATCTTCTTGGGCGGCATTAATTTCATGGGTGATAGTGCACGCCAGCACATTACCAAGCGAATGTCTTTGTCTGAGATGCGTATCAGTGCTCGTGGATGCTAACTTCACGTAGTCTACGCCAATGTAGTTTTCCATAGGAGACAGTACATGACTCCCCGTGGGACTCACCATTCACAGGAATGATATGTAGCAGGGTTGTGTTTTTCCATCAAGAATACTCCTGTTGTGTTTATCTGATCGAGGTGGACATAATGCCGCACGACGTTGAAAAACGGTGGTGCACTGGGTGCTGTGTGTGTGCCAGTTCCGCAAAACCCGAGCAAACACAGCCGACACACATATGACAGTACAATTTTTTTAAAAAGTAAATCCAGTAATTACTTTAGCATTGATATAAAAATATACTAAAATTGAATAATAGGTACAATATAAATACAAATATCATAGTAACCGTCATCATAATCATCATCACAGTCGTCATTACCATTATCACCATCGTCGTCGTCAAAAACATCATCATCAGCAGCAGCATCTTGTCGTCGTTATCATACAGTCACATGTATAGCAAATACATTGTTCATGAAGAAACGATACTGAGAATAGGTACAAACGTAGTGTGCTATATATATACATTTACTATTTACTAAAAACAAACAATATATACATGAGTGAAATTATTCTCTGTATAATAAATGTACACATTTGACGTATATGTTGTATACACGCACATACATACACATATACATACATACAAATGTACGTACATTCATACATACACACATATACATCCATCCATCCATACATACATACCTATTCATAGAAAGAAAGATACGTAATTATTCATCAAAATATATAGTTTTTCTAATATAATTCTGATTCTTAATAAGTATGGATCTGTTTTCTGAATATTAAATACATTCCTTTCCCACAAAATCATGTAAGTCAATTTAGGCAGTTTTGGAATTTGAATATCTCGATGATAACCACACAGAATACATTCAAGCATAAAATGAAATCTGTTTTCGGTGAACCACACGAGCAGGCAGGATTTATATCAATAAGATTAACAGGATATAAATCAAAGCGAAGTGGGTAAATAGGCTATTATCAGGACGATTTCCACATTCAAAGTGTCAGCAGCAAACTTTCACTGTGGTTGCATCTTGAAGTAAACGTCTCGCACACCAACACTAGATTGCTTTGACGTACTTTTATTATTTATAGAACAAAAAAAGTCAAAGAAATCATGTCCTGACACAAATTCCAATAACTTTTTGCCACCAAATTTACACTGAGTGTGCATCTTAGGATGGATATGTCTCGCGCCACAAAACGGGTTGCTGCGGCATAAATTTTCAGAATTCATTCAAATAGCTTAAAAATAGTGATCCATCTCCCTGTCCAGGCCTAACTTCTACGCAACTAAACCGATGGACATTGAACTTACACTGCGTGTGCCTCTTGGAATGTGTGACTGTAGTGTAATTAAATTGGATCATTGTAACCTACTTTTAAAGATTCAATACAAATTGGTTACAGTTTTGTTACGGGCTTTAATTCCAATACATATTCACCTATTGCAACCAAGCTGTCGACAAGGATGCATTTTAGGATGAACGTATTTCATACACCAAACTGGGTCACTGCGACCTCTTTTCCGGAATTTGAACATTACCAACAGATGGTTTCTGTGTTTTAATTTCCACACCTTTTAACTTATCGCCATCAAACGTGCATTGTCGGTGCATCTTAGGATTACATTGTCACACACCAAAACTGGGTTTCTATGAAAATGCTTTCTTCAGCTTTTGAACACTCTTTGAAAGACACCTACTCATGCCAAATTACTGGTTCATTCAGTAACCTTTGCGTTTGAATGCTGTATTATTCGTGACAAATTAGCGAAAGGTATTTACGCTTGTATCCACAATTTACATAGCCTAGCTCAATTGTACACACACATTTTGATGACGTTATATGACATAAATCATGAATACTTCTATTCGTCCAGGTATTCGTACGTTGACATTTCTGACCTTCTTGGGTTCTCTTCGCTTCTGTGATCTTTACCTTTTATGTTTTATTCCTTTAATTATTTTCTTTGAAATATGAATTTTATACTAATCTTTACTAAGATGTGACTTTTTTGTCTGCTCATCAGTTGATACAAGATTTAGTCTTATGCAAGCAAATGGCAACCTTTGAGGGCTGGTTCCGTTTCCGAGAGTTGAAATTGTTTCGGAATTACAAAGTCGGCTGGGTTACGTAATTCCTTAATTATCAGATTTGAAAATAATCCTGAAGACTTGTTGGTGTAAAATCAACCATGACTTGGGATATACAGTGAGAAAAACACATTATTTCTGCATAGTATTTTAAGAGCATTATTGCATACAAAAAAGATAAATTTACATTATTGCTGTAATTGTTAGATCTAATCTCTCTCTCTCTCTCTCTCTCTCTCTCTCTCTCTCTCTCTCTCTCTCTCTCTCTCTCCAATTATAAGTACAAATGGCACTGGAAGTTTAATTTCTTTATGCAAAATCCGATTTTACGGTAAACGCTGAGGAATACACAACCCTATTTTTATCTGCATCATCAACAAAAATGTAGGCGAAATGATAGTATACGGAAATAATGTAATTATCATGCAAATTGTACATTTTTGTTTTGATTTCAGCAGTACAAATGGAAAAAAAGGTTCACTCAAGAAACTTTAAACGGACACTACCGAGATTTATCAAGGCAAAACATTATGAGCTCGTAGAACCTACAGTAAATAATATAATACTGTTTCATAAAATTATTTTTGGTCCTCACGGTGGGCATTTTCCATATTTTTGGTCCTCACGGTGGCCATTTTCCATATTTTTTATCCTCACGGTGGGAATTGTACATATTTTTATCCTCACGGTGGGCATTGTCCATATTTTTTATCCTCACGGTGGGCATTGTCCATATATTTTATCCTCACGGTGGGCATTGTTCATATTTTTGGTCCTCACGGTGGGCATTGTCCATGTTTTTGGTCATCACGGTGGCATTGTCCATATTTTTGGTCCTCACGGTGGGCATTGTCCATATTTTTGGTCCTCACGGTGAGCATAGTCCATATTTTTTATCCTCACGGTGGGCATTGTCCATATTTTTGGTCCTCACGGTGGACATTGTTCATATTTCTTATCCTCACGGTGGGCATTGTCCATATTTTTGGTCCTCACGGTGGGCATTGTCCATATTTTTTATCCTCACGGTGGACATTGTCCATCTTTTTGGTCCTCAAGGTGGGCATTGTCCATGTTTTTTATCCTCACGGTGGGCATTGTTCATATTTTGCAAGCAAAAGAGAAAACTAAAACTATACCAGCGACAGCAATAAGGTCATTATAACGAGGTAAGAAGGTCATTAAAAACGAGGCAAGAAGATCATTAAAACGAGGTAAGAACATGCCGTGTGGGATGCCAATTTTTGTCTCGTCTGCGAATCAAAGGCGAGATATAGGGATAAATTTCCCACGGTGTCAACGTCAACGATAAGTCGTTTGCATTTAGCTCATTTTATCTGACACTGTTATATCTACAGTCATGAAACTGGATGGGTGTCTTCTTGGAGAGTACTAGTCACTATATGCAAAAAGTCGGTCACAGTGACCTAATTTTGAAGCTCAAGTGATTACGCTAAGCGTTCATTTTGCTCAGTTTCTGTCACTGTTGTATATAGTCTTGCAACTTGATGCATCAATTCATCCTATAGGGTATGACTCACGAGCAAAGTAGGTCACAGTATCCTACTTTTAACGCTCCAGTGATTATCATTAAGCTTTTACATTTAGCTCAGTTTTTCTGACACTTGTATTTACAGTCATTAAATTTGATGAGTGCATTCATTTTGGAGAGTCTTACACAACACGGGTACAAGTAAGTCACAATAACCTATTTTCACGTTCTAGTAACTTTTCAAGGTTTAATGATTATGCCAAAGCGGAAGTTCATTTATGAGGCATAAAAACGTTTTTCTCTACATACAATGAAGCTATATGCTAAAGTACACAATCATTAACAATAGCTTCTTCCTTAAAAAAGATGAATTACCACAGTATATTTCATACTTTCCAACTATATTTTACAAAAATATGTGAAAAATGGCAATAAAAATATTGCTGACATTGGTTGAAAGTGAAGTCACGATTTCTTCCTTGCTCACGTATAAAGTGAATATGGGGAGATAACCTGCAGCAGGTAAACAAAATAGAGTTGTCTTCATACACCTTCCACTGTCATTATCGCTGAAAGATCGGTCTGCTTTCAGTATAGCTTCCGCTTTCATTATAGCTATTCATGTTAGGCGATACGCTTGTAATGTCTGGCTTATCGTCAAGTAACGGTCGCCATTTGTAAACAAGTACTGACCCGTTACAGATTTATTATATGTGAGAAGTCGATACGGAAATATGTACTGTATAACGCAGTGACTCATTTAAACTTTTCTCATGAAAAAAGGATAGTTCTTCAGTTTGAAATTTTGAAATACTCAATCAAAATGAAGTTTATACCATCATTTGTATTCCTTCTCATCAACACAACATTCGTGATATGTATAAAAACAGGTAAGTGTCGAGTTTCTTGAATCAGGATGTCATAATAAACACTTTGGGCTAAGATCACGTTGACAGATTTAAATTTTGAAATGGTTTATCTGTTACACTGCTCGTTTTTCTTTTCTCTCACCTAGGAATATAACATTGCCCAACTTGTATCATCGATATCTTTGAGTATGTTAGTTATTTGTCACACTCTCTTTCATTGTAACGTTTGTTGTTGTTGTTGTATTTTAGTGGGGTCAGAGTACACTACATAGTTCAATAAATCTAAGTGGGTATAGAATTATTATTATTATTATTAAAAAAGATAAACTACGAAGTAAATTTTTCACGGGAAAATATAACTCTAAGGAATGGACACAGTTGTAATGAGGAGGGATGGGGGATGGGGTGAGATATGTGTGGTCTGTCACGCATTGTCTCCCATTTGCATGGGACTGGTTTATATCAACATTTTTTCACATATATCTCCCCCCCCCCCCCTCTCAGCATTATTTATAAATGTATATTAGTCTGAGATTCCATTTACCGGTGCCACACCTTCAATACACGTATCATTCAAGACCATTGTTTAAGTATTCTGTATAACATTAACTGTGTCTGCTATTTGTGTCAGTATTTTGTAGAACATGAGCTGTGTCCGCGTGTTTGTGTCAGTATACCGTAGAACATTAACTAAGTCCGCTATTTGTGTCAGTATTTTGTAGAACATGAGCTGTGTCCGCGTGTTTGTGTCAGTATACTGTAGAACATTAACTGTGTCCGCTATTTATGTCAGTATTTTGTAGAAGCCAGTGTAAAGTAAGAATTTTAATTTCTATGGACAATTATGTACATGTGGCTTTTAAAATTGCAGGCAGATTCCTAATCACCCATATTACTGTTTTAATTACCATTATTCATCTGTATGATTATACATGCCATCCACATACATAGACCGATTTTTTTTTTCTTCCACAGTTTAATGCATGTTACTGGATAACAAATATCGTTTTCTTTTCTGGGCGCATTGTACGAGGTCAATTTTAGTGAATATGTTTGAAAGATTATACGGTATAGAAGAAGAAGAAGAAGAAAAATGAGAGAGAGACAGAGGGGGGGGGGGGATTTATTGACATATTTTCAGTACGCCATCTTTTATGTTTTTAAAATACTAGTATAGCCCATTGACAGACACAATTTTAACTGACATTTTCTTCGCATATCACTAATATAATTAATGGGTTGCTGTTGAAGAATTTAGCGATTATTTTCAAAAACTATAATTTATTAATATGTATAACAGAATACATATGAAGAGCACACATACCCTGGAACTATTATACAGGTAACAAAAATCGATAATTACGATCTTCGATATAGTTGTTTGATATTTTACAGTGATGATAGTATATGCTCCTAGTTTGTGTACAGAGAGAGAGAGAGAGAGAGAGAGAGTGTGTGTGTGTGTGTGTGTGACCTACAATTTGATTCCTAATTGTACAAGTTTCAACAAAGACCTAGTATATACAGATACGTACCATTTTACTATTGTATCATGCAAAGAAAAAGGTTCAATAATTTAATATATTATATATAGAATTTGAGGGTAACCTTTAAAGTAAATCGAAGATTTATCGACCCCTTGTTCTCAGAAAAATTTAGAAATTAATTTTTTCTAACCACAGCTTTACCGCGATTCCTAAGTTTTAATGAAATATATACGATTTTTCAAACCGGATACTGTATCTTCTTATTTTGCAAAGACAGGATTCCTCCAGAAACGCGAATCATATCTATTGGTCTAACTTGTTTGCATTTATTTTTATTTTGTTTATTGCCAGATTTTCTCGACCGGTCATGTGGATCTTCCGTTTCCATTACTGCCCTTTTGCTGGATTCAGACACCAATGTTGAGTATAGCAATGACGTCAACTGTACCTACACCGTTTCCGTTCCCAGCGGATGCTTTGTCTTTGCTCAATTTAGGTTTATTTCATTACTTAACTTTCACATTTCTTTTGCAAAGATCTTTTTGTTCAGATTTAATTATTTCCAAGCGTTATCAAGTAGAAAAAACGTTTGACATTTGAAAATAAATGTGTAATTATTGTCGAAGTTGGGAATCAACCCGTTCTTTATAATCACTTGTTTTAAATCCAAAGGTATCTTATCATTTAATTTGTCCATGTCTTCGTCTGTTCATTTAATTTGTCCATGTCTTCGTCTGTTCATTTAATTTGTCCATGTCTTCGTCTGTTCATTTAATTTGTCCATGTCTTCGTCTGTTCATTTAATTTGTCCATGTCTTCATCTGTTCATTTAATTTGTCCATGTCTTTGTCTGTTATTTTAATTTGTCCATGTCTTCATCTGTTCATTTAATTTGTCCATGTCTTCGTCTGTTCATTTAATTGAACTTTGTAAGAATTTTCAGTAAGAACAAAGGACATAAAAATGTTACCCTGCTTAAAAGGGTGTCTTTTTATTTACGTAAGCATGTATTTAAGTTAGTAAGGTAGGAAGTATGTATGTATGTGTGTATGTATGTGTGTATGTATGTATGTATGTATGTATGTATGTATGTATGTATGTATGTATGTATGTATGTATGTATGTATGTATGTATGTATGTATGTATGTATGTATGTATGTATGTATGCATGTATGTATGTATGTATGTATGCATGTATATATGTATGCATGTATGTATGTATGTATGTATGTATGTATGTATGTATGTATGTATGTATGTATGTATGTATGTATGTATGTATGTATGTATGTGTGTGTGTATGTATGTATGTATGTATGTATGTATGTATGTTGACAGATAAAACTGTCTGGGGAGTAATTAAGATATACATGTCTCTGCCACAGACGTTTCGAGTTGGAGTACAAGGTATCGGGAGTCTGTACAGACTACGTCAACGTGTACGACGGTAGCAGTACGAGCGGCACGAAGCTGAACTCAGAACCCCTTTGTGGGGAAACCGTAGCGGACAACTACACCTCCACTAGCACGAGCATGACGATCCATTTCCACACAGACTCTTCGGCTACCAGCAACGGGTTTGACGTTCTCTTCACAAAGGCCTGCATTGGTAAGCCCACAAACTGGAATGTATCAGATATTAGTTAGCGTATAATGTATTTGTTGATTTTGTTTTACTATAATCTATATATCTATCTATTTATCCGTCTGTTTGTCTGTCTTTTCAAATGATTTCCACATGTATCTTTATCTTCTGAATCAGAGTGATACATATGTCTCTGTGTGAATTGATCTTTTTGCATGGTCAACAGTTTTCCCCCTAAAACCATGTTTCTGGGCCAGCGAATGGAAATGCCTCTGGATTCATCGCTCCACCATCTAATTTTTTTTTACTGAGATAAACAGTCAATCTCAAAATGATCGACCATAAATGTATTTTCATGTTTCATAATAATGTAACTGTCTAAACAGTCGTGAAATTACCAGCATATTTACATTATAATTTCTACATATGCTCATGGCGGCACTAATGTAAAGGGTTACGTATACTATACTTGTGAAAAACTATTGTAAAGGGTTACGTATACTATACTTGTGAAAAATTATTGTAAAGGGTTACGTATACTATACTTGTGAAAAACTATTGTAAAATGTTACGTATACTATACTTGTGAAATACTATTGTTAAGGATTACGTATACTATACTTGTGAAAAATTATTGTAAAGGGTTACGTATACTATACTTGTGAAATACTATTGTTAAGGATTACGTATACTATACTTGTGAAAAATTATTGTAAAGGGTTACGTATACTATACTTGTGAAAAACTTTCATAAATGTGTACAAATAAAGACCACACTATTCCATGTTTCATTTGTCGCCATTAAAGGAAAACATCGCAAGCCTGGTAGCAATCTAATGGTACACATAGTTAAGGCTTAATCGTCCCTAAGAAACTTTCTCATAACAATATAAAAAAATAAACTGCTCATATACGTGTGTAAGAGTTTTTTTATTTATATTTTGTCGCAATAAAAAGCGTATAACATCTGTTACACTTGTATGATATCACATAAAACACAGTTTACTATTTTTCTTTGTTGGAATGTAGTATTTCATTGGAGCAAATACAATTTGGGATTGATCTTTAGTATGACAATTTAGAGCTATCGGCATCCTAGACAAAGTACGAGATATTCAAATTCAATTTTTATCTATGTCGAGGTTAAGAAATTAACGTCAGTTACTCTTAATTTATCAGTAAATATCTTTCAGGGAAAAAGAATACATTTTAAAAACGCTTGTTGTGTAAGGTATATTTACACCAATGTTTTCATACCGAGCATGTCTTTGGGTTTTATAAAAGCTGAGAAAAAGAAATACTAACATCCACTACCATTAACATCCATAATAACAATGAACTAGGTCACACACACACACACACACACACACACACACACACACACACACACACACACACACACACACACACACCATTTGGCAATGATAATGGTCACGATTTGCACATTCTAAACCAACTGAAACTGTCAGCCATGCCGATAACAAACGCCCCCAAAGCGATGTCACGTGTTTAAACTGGATTATTTGCAACAACAAAAAAGATAATTTTTATATATTGACATAAAGTTAACATTCAACAGCAAATACGTATTTATGATAGATTTGTGCGTTTGAAATGATTATACAGAATTATAGCACTTTGTTTGCTTGTTTGTTTGTTTGTTTTTTGTTTGTTTGTTTTTTTTTTTATTTTAAAATGTTCAAGATGACTGCTGATATAATTGACGCAACCGAAATTTTATTCTCTTTTGAAATATGTATCATCATCGTCATCTTTATTTCCTTCCGTAGAAGATTGCATGATATAATAATTAAGTATAATAAATGACTTGATTACAATCATAAAACTTTCATAAAAATAAAAATAAATAAATAAATAAATAAACAAGCAAATACAAACAAGCACTAGTATATACAAATAATGAAAGATGTAGGCAAACTATGCAGCCTGGCCTCATGTGGAGAAAGTCAATATTAGGCTGTAGAAGCGACATAAATGATTTCGTGCATACAAAAATGTAAAGAGACATATAGTACGACTATCATAATACAGTTCGTCTATGCTATAAAATAGAATATTAGATCAAAATGCTTACATTATATCCATAATTAAATTGTGCATGATCTGCGGAAGTTGCAAGTTACAAAACATCTACTTGTAGAACATAGCTGCACAATGCGTGACAAAGTATGCTGCATACATGACAAATAACTGGGAGTTTTCTTTGTCGATTACACCTGCTGGTAACCTTTTACTTAGAAGATATTGCAGTTGCAGCTCATCTTCTGCATTAAATAATGTAACATGCAGGCTCAGTGGAAGTCATCAGTTAGGTCATTCCAGAAAGAGTTTCTGAAATTCAACATATAAGGACATGCAACACAAATATGACGTATCAAGTCTGTATAAACATTCCCACATCGAATTCATATATCGAGCTGTGCTTGAGGAACAGCAGCCCATGGTCTAGCTGTATAAGTAAATATCTTTCTGTCTTGTCTTATTTTAGCAGACTGTCATACTGAGGCAGGTCGCAAGGATTCATGTAAAGTGAAATTTGTCAAAATCTGCTTCATTAGACATTCGAACTCTCCAGAGGCTATTTTCAAACCAGCAATTTTTGACCTTGCAATTTCTTTCCAATTTTGTTTATCTGGAATTTCTGAATGCTGCAAATAATCAGTTAGATCCTCAAGCAAATCAAATTTCTTTAACGTATCATATAGATTTGAAATTAACCCGTAGCTTGACTTGCATCCGCTCAGAATGAAGTAAAATAACGCAACGTTAAGCACACGTGTTTTTGTATGTACATCATTATGCATCAAACGCAATCTGTGTAAAAACATAAATTTTCTCCTATAAAATTTCGGAATGCGCGAATGTCCAACGTAGCATTCCAAGTGCAATGTTTGATCTTGTATGTGTTTGGAAGCTTTGTAAATGTTTGACAAAATACCTCAGAGTTTTATCCAATGAAGAGCGGTCACTTTGTGAAATATTACACCATAATTCACTACCATAAAATATTGAAGGAAATATTACCTTTTTGATCAAATTTGCAGCAATCAAAGGATTTAAACCATTCAGTTTAATACCAAACAGACCGTGAAAAGAATTGTTCACTTTCTTACATGCATCAACTATTGCGTCATGTGACGCAAGCTTTGAGTTAATCCGGTGTCCCGGATGTCTTGTAGAATCAGCAACAGGCACGCATGACGACACAAGATACCATTTCAAATTGACATAATTCTTGTATTGCGGACCGAAGATAACAATGTATAACTTTGTAACACTAAGCTCAAATCGTCACTTGTTACTGTAGGTGTATGAGATATCTATCAGCTTTTGCCGATTCGTAGTATAAGTAGCCAGAAGGGAAATATAATCAGCTAGGGTTGGATTTCCCACAGCTAAGGGTGGATTTCCCACGGCTAGGGTTGGATTTCCCACAGCTAGGGTTGGATTTCCCACAACTATGGATCCAATCTTTGTTCCAAATCCACTATTGTCTAACTGGAGCAGCAAGTCATTGAAAAATTATGTAAACATCAAGGTTGAGAAAAGACCTCTTTGGCCATTTGGGAACCAGCCCGAAAAATACCCGATGACAAGGACTTTGCTCTGTAAATTTATATACATATTTTAAAATATCAAAAGGGTTTTACTCGTAATTCCCAACAAGAATAATGTAAAAAGTAACCCTTTGTTCCACACGGTATTAAATGCCTTTTCGTTATCAAGAAAAGCTGTATAAGGACGTGTACCCATGTTTACGTTATATTGTAATGATTGCAACAGCGAAAAACTTTTGTTGATAAAACTATCCAAACCATGACACCTATTTGTGGGAAGAAATAAAAAAGATAAATAATGAAAGATAAACTGAAGACGACAGAAAGATTGAAATCCTCATATTCATGATTTTAGATATGCGTGAGTGTGAAGAATAGTCGATCCCACAGAAAAACACACTTTAAAGGTCAAAGGCAAAGGTCGTACTGGTCAGTTATAGGTCAAAGGTGAATGTCAAAGTGGTATATTGTTTAGAAGAAGAAGAAAAATGTACACTGTGTGTCTATAAAAATACATTAAACTGTATGCCCGGGAGCCGTGATAGCTCAGTTGGTAGCGCCTCAGACTCGTAATTCAAGAGTATCGGGTTCGATATCTGCCTAGGCCAGCCCAGGTCGGCTGCCTTGGTGCGTCCATAGGAAGGGTTCTTAACTCTTGTTTCCTCGGTATGATATAGCCAGTAATGTGTTAAAAGGGCCGTTAAAACCAACAAAAACAAAACTGTATGCCCGACTCACTTGATGTACATAAAGCATTCTTGGGGATTACGGATTAGATAGTCAAAGGTGAGGGTCACGCGGTGAATTATTTCTAGCTTTTGATGTCCATTGTTAATGATTTAATGAAGTGGCTGTTTCCATAAACTCATTGTCGTCGGCTTTGGTCATTAATTTGTTTGGAAGAAATAAAACATCCCGATCAATGGGGTGAGCAAATGACCGAAAGTCAAAGTCGCAGGAGTGGTTTTGATAATGTGTTACTACGGCCATAGCATCATCGTCACAAGGAGACAATGACCTCAAATATCAGGTAAATTGATATGAGGAATAATTATGTTCACATTAGTTCATAGGAATAAAACATATCATATCTACGGAGGAAGCAATTGATGCAGAAATAACACGAGGTTTTTTTTCTTTGTTCGAAAAAGAGAGTTGATTGTCAATTTTATGCAAGGTCTTCATCTAATCACCACACAGTGTAAATGTGTATTAAACGAAAGACATTTTTGATAACCCGTCCCTAAACTAAATAGTTTAACTAAAATTTTACGGTTGGTTTTTATGGTAAGGAAATTATACAGATGCTTTACGCTGATTCCATTTGGCTGTGTATGTTGTGAAATAGTCATGAATAGCAGACTTAAATTTTAAGACTTTGAATGGTTCCGGAAATCAACGATTGTATTTTGTTTTGCTGATATTTAACCTGCTTTACCGATGATTTGATAGCGTAACTTAACGTTTTGCATATATGTAGGGAAACAAAGTTTGTATATGAAATTTTGAAATTATTTGGACATATGTCTTTAATTTTATAAATAAATATAAAAAATGAAACTGATGATGATATTTCGTTTATCGTCATTTTGCTCACTGCTTGTGGGCCATAATTTTGAGAATGACCGTTAGTTAGAAGGTGACTTCCATCACTATTGTGAACACATTCCTGGCACACCTTACTTACATCACTATTGTGAACACATTCCTGGCACACCTTACTTACATCACTATTGTGAACACATTCCTGGCCCACCTTCGTGTTAGTAATGCAGTTACAGCATGCCAGCTAAGAACTTCGGATAAGAACCTGCATTCTTGCACAATTAGATCCTGTTATTAACTGGTTTGACAAGTGCAATTGTTTGACGTCAGTAATGCACAAATATCGGAATTGCACGTGCTGTTGGAAAACAGTTTTTTCGTCCTAAAAATTACCCTTCTATATGTATGTATTTGGTATATAATTTCTATACCTTGTAATTGAAAATCAAGGAATAACGATCATACATCGTTTGCTATTTGCAGAATGTATGCCGGAGCACTCGGGAGAGACTCAATTCTCGGGATGGAACTCTTCTGTCGCGCTCCGGTAAACGTGTTACACCACAAATCGTGTATAAAGCACCTATTTGTACCTTACACTGTAATCCTGTATGTACCTTTCTTTATTTAGGGGAAAATGTCATACCCTAAAACAAAATTTCACCCCCCCCCCCCCATCCCCCCACATCCCACGGTAAATATTTACTATCAAAATTATAAAGGGAATTTGTACAGGCAGGGATCATGAGTCGGGTCTATTGTTGATTAGTTGAAGATATGTGAAGATAACTCTTTTTTTTTTTTGACAATGATCACAATGATCATGGGATAGCATTGTTTTCTGAATATCGCATTGTGAGCGGGCTGACCACAGTGGTCGATTTCTAAGCAAATTTCAGAATGGTATATGCCATTGTAGGGTTGCGGCTGAGATGACGGATATCTAAATAAAATGTGGACATAACTGACCACAAGTATATACATTTCCTTGAAGTAGACGTATATGTATAATAATTTTATTCCATCATCATTGATGATGTTTTACATGTATGTTACATGTATATAATTAAGATGTTCCACGTACGAGAATGTTTATAGTTGATATTAGACAAGCCCATTTCAAAAGGAAATAACAGAAAATGTCCCAAATATTTCTCTAACAGTGTTACGCTCCTAGTAGCAAGGCAGATTGCCTGTAATGTCGAATTCACTGATATTTCCCGAAATTAACGTGATCATCCCGTTTAAGACATGGATTAAACATAATTTTTTTATTTGTAGGAGAATGTACAGATCATTATCATGACAACAGCAACAGCAACACAAATAATTACACGAGATAAAATCACAGGTCAATTATCAATTTTATTTTTTTTATTCAAACGAGATGGTAACATATATAATGCATTTAAACAAGACGGTACGCTATGCCACATTCGACCGAGTTCGCAGGCCTCAAATGAGTGTATACAGTAAAACCTGCCTGAGCAGACACTTCTTTTTAAGGGTCACGTGCTTAAAAAAGGCAAAATTTAAGAACCGTTTTCTTTAGTGTTTTCTTATGTTTTACCACTAAAATCAGATAATTATCTATAAAGGAAAAATTGTGTGGTTCCTTGATTGTCCTTTATATACATGTTTTACTGTGGCTGTTCTTCTCTCACTCGATGGCGGAAATAGCAAACTGGTATTTACCACGTGAAAACAGTCTCATAAGATTGTCAAAGGAGCTATTTGTTATATGTAATTACTGAAGTTTTTTTTTAAATTTTATTTTTTTATCTCTCTCCCAGCCCCGTGTGATTCGGGGAGCTTTAGCTGTAACTCGGGGATCTGTATAGATAGCAGTCTGAAGTGTGACTACTACAACAATTGTGGGGACCGGAGTGATGAGAGTGGTTGCTTGTGTAAGTCGATTTAATCTCTCTCTGTGTGTGTGTATATATATATATATATATATATATATATATATATATATATATATATATATATATATATATATATATATATATATATATATATATATATATATACAGTTAAGCTTCGTTTATGCGAACCTCGACGGATTTTTTGTTTATCCGCACCGCATATGTCTCCAAAATGTGCATATTTAGTACAACTCAAATTTTTTGCGTATGTGAACACACACATACACACACACACATACATATATATATATATATATATATATATATATATATATATATATATATATATATATATATATATATATATAAAGTTTAATGTTCGAAGATTTTGTAAGTAGTCAAATTGATGAAGAAAGGTATATACAAGACAAATTTTACTTTCAGATTAAGTTGAGACTAATACGATTTTATTTTACAGTCACTTTCCTTCCACATCGATCGATGATTCAAAATTAAAAATTTCTTTTGAAATTATTTTCCGCAATGGCCCCCTACCTTTTTTTATTTCGCCTTGTTTCCCATCATGATAAGATTGGAGAGCACCTGATTTCTTAAAATTCGGATATTTTTGCTTTTTTAATCGTTATTATCATAATTCAACACACGAAATGGCTAGCTAATTTGTACTTTTAGAAATACACTTGTGTATAATTAAACTCGATAATTGTACTTTTAAAAGATTACATGCAATACGAATGCTTAATCGAATCTTACACAAATTAATGACTTAGAATAAATTAGTAAGATGTATATAATGTTTCGTGTTATTATATCATTCAGTATATTGTTTTTCTTTAGTAGAACTAACATCATTGACTTATCGATAACTGACAATCAATTACTGCTTATAGTTGATCCCAATGAATCGCAAGCCAGTTCGATTCCGAAATACCTGACAGTCATTACGTTATTACCTCCGTACCACTTTTTTTGTCCTAGTCCTCCCTAAGTGGACACTGACACCTGTGCATATATCCTTACATAATACGGATAAATTCATCTTGCTATAGATTTTTAATTTTTAATGAATAGGTTAAATTTTCAGTAGTTACTTGGTGGTACTCTAAAAGTATGTCCGCAAATTTTCAGAAAGACATATTCAATTAGAAAAAAATATATGCTAATGAATAGGCGGGGCTTAGTTGGTGGATCATGCGTAGTTGGTGGGTCATTTTCGATAATAAACTGTCATCATTTACTTTCTATGTCGGCACAAACAAAAAACAAGATATTAACTTCTTTTTTTTTAATTCATCGAATATGAAGAAATTCATTGCTACATTGTTTTAGGCCATTGGCCCATAAACATTACTATAAAACACAAAAGGAGGATTTAGAATGGTATCGTACTTTAATTTTAGATAATGGCAATGTTAACATTTCTGGTGATGTCACAACTTTGATCGTCGGACTAACTGTAGGACTGGGGTGCGTGCTCATCATCGCCGGAGTCATCGCCTTCTTCCTCTACCGGCACTATAGATGGAGGAAATTCCTACGAACACCCATTGCGGAAATGACCCAGTTTAGGAAAAGGGCCCCCTATCCTGTCACCCACCTTTACTACCGGGAGGGAGCCAATAGAGGCTACTATCAGAGCGTGCACTCCATAGAAGAAACAAACAGTGTATTCTCTGATCAGCCGAAGTCTGACGAAGAACCAACTCCAAAGAAAGACAAAATTGAGAGAGGACAAGTGTAAACGTTTTTTCTGTGATTACAATTTCAGTTAAAAGCTATAAAGTGAGATGTACCATCGTGATGGGCTTTACAATTTGATATTGAATTTACTATTCCCAAAAGCACGCTTTTGATGGAACTTTGTGTGTACTCATTTTTTTTACAGAGTTTATACTAATAAACCTATATATATTTTCCTTTTGAATTTAAAGAATATTTAGCAAAATGCTACACACACACACACACACACGTTCTCAGAATATCAATGTTTCCAAAGTGATATGGAACTATTTAACACAATAGCCTTGTTTTGGGGTATATTTCCTAGCATCTCTAGACATGTTTGACAATAATAATCAACTAGTAGTGTTTCCAGCCATTCTATTAATAGTGAATCTGTATAGTATCAAAGTTGGATATTATTTTCCCATTTTTGTAGCAAAACTGTCCCCATTGGAAGCCATTTTGCTAATTGAATATCATTAACTATTTTTATCAAGTTCATATTTTAAAGATGGTCTCCAAACTGAAAAAAAGCGGAAACATGGTTTTCCGATTATTGCACATACAATAATAATTACGCAATATTTTCAAATAACTCATTTGAAGTAGCATTGTCTGTATATAGCATTTATAGTGCAAATTATCAATTCTTATTTTCCCCGATGAAAATTATATATTTTTACAAACTTTATAACACACTTGTAAAGGGGTGGGGTGGGTATTTATAAAAGTCTTAGCATTTCCTTATTCCAACCTCTTATATCAATATAACCAAATGTATGGGTTAAAGTATTTGAAATCCTTGATTTAATCTAGGTTTCGATGTTCACAAGCATTTGGTTAATTTATGCTAGCATTTACATATGCAATATCTTATTTCTCCAATATATCTACCTTGAATATAGAGGAAAAATCAATTACAGTTGTATTCTATTTGGAAGGTTCTTTCATTATTTTTCTTTAAATAGTTCAGAGTTTCCTCTTTTATTCAATAATATGGTTTATATATTTGTTTGATATGAAGATTTCTATTCCAATTAATGCATGAAGCAGTCATAACATTGAAGCGTAGACAGGCAATTGACATTCATCCACGAATTGTCTTCAAAAAAAGAAACTTTTTTAAATAGAAATCCTTTGTAAAAATTGCAGGATAATAATATTCCAAGGAATGAGCAATCCTTTCTCAAAGCACCGATTGCATATCATGACAATATTAAAAGGAATCAGCAATCCTTTCTCAAAGCACAGATTGCATATAATGATAATATTCCAATGAATTAAAAATCCTTTTCTCAAAAGCACAGATTGCATATAATGATAATATTTGTATCAGCAATCCTTTCTCGAAGTGCTGATTGCATATAATGATAATATTACAAGGAATCTGCAATCCTTTTCTCAAAAGCACAGAATGCATATAATGATAATATTCCAAGTAATCAGCAAGCCTTATCAAAGCTTTGACTGCATATCATGAACCACTGAGTACTATCCGACAAAGAAAAGATGACAAGGTTCAACGTCACTTTAAAGAATCTACCATTTCAATTATGATATGCAGATCAGCGGCATGCAAATTTTAGCGAAATAATGATATATATAAATTTTGTGGTAATGGTTTTACGCTATCTAAACAAAGGGGATGTTTGCGTGCACGTTACACTATGCAAACACAGACGATATGAAGTACGTTTGCTTTATTTCAACACAAAGGGTTTTACAAACACGCAGGTAACAGGAATCGCTGCCAAATGTAAGTAATGTTCAAGTAAAATTATATACAAAACATCAATCGCTGTATTTCTTTAAAAAAAACAAAAAACAAGAAAACAGCATCTTCTTTCTACTCATTCTTGAGCATAATTTTGCGCTTTTAAAATAGTGGCTGCTACAAACTAATCCCGGTTCTGTAACCGTCCATCTGAATGGCTTTCTGCATTTATAGTCATACCACTCCCCAGGTGGCGCTCTCAATTATCTAAACGCCACAACAAGTTGATTTCTACAACTTTCTTGCGGAAACATCTGCTCTTGTTTTGTCTCATTTTTCAAACAATTCGCAAAAATCGACGGAAAATATAAAAATTTAAATCATGACCAGTCAGTGTCATATTTAACTTACCGTCTTTTATTCCGCAGAAATTCACAGCAAAAAAAATGACTAAAATGTCAACTCAAAGTGAGGCTAACCGTAGGGATGACCCCAGGGTCAAACGGTTTGTAGATGTAGTGGCGTTGTTTACAACGTCATCTAAAGAGCAGTTTGCTTTATATGATAGGTTTGGTTCGATTTGGTGTTTTACGGCACAACAACACAAAGTAGGTTATTTAGCGCAGAGGTAATTCCAGTAGAGTGCGTTGCCACGGTAGCCGATCGGACTGATCCTGTGGTAGGATTCGAACCCGCACCCTTTCTGTCACAAGTCCGGCATGATAGCCACTTTTTTACATCTGGCGGTTTTGAGGTGATACCTCATGAGGTTGAGGTGAAAACACAGTCTTTATTTGCATGTCCTCATCAAAATTTGGAGCCTTTATGTGTAGTACTGTTTGCATAGTATCTTTCCATAATGTCCTAAATGTATTGTTAAAGGTCTTGTCACCTAAGTAATTAGCACACTTACTTTTTAAAATGTTACTTCAAATTTATTTCAGAATCGTAGTGTCCAGCGGAAATGACTGATTATTCCACCGCACTAATCTGTGTACGGACAACTGGGAAGCGTTATGTACCTATCAATTAGTAGTCTCAAACGTTCCCTTCTTCAGTGCGTTAAGCTATGAAGAAAGCAAGGTACCAGACTACAAATGTATAATGAATTTCATGCAATGTGACGGATGAGCCGTAATAATTTCGTTCAGTCTGAAAGAACGACATATGGATACTCTATCACCACACCGAATGACAACTGGAGCAACCTCAGCCTTTTTAAGTCGAAAAAGGCAGGATGCTCCGATTTCACCGAAATGAAGCCGCTCTTGCAAGAGAGAGACAACATTGACTCATTACGTCACTAAAATCCCTACTATACTCATTGTTACCTATTCATTGCAAACTGTTTTGGCGAATACAATATTAGCCAAAATCACTTCACTCGCTAAATGAGCTTAAATGTTATGATTGCTAGAATTTTATGATTAGCCCTATAGTTTTCTTACCCGACTAAGCCGGGCAAAGAAAGTTTTTATGTGACATTGCATTTCGCACATTGACACGGGGCAAAATGCACACATTAAAATCTTCGGTCTGACCTTTCACCTCGCTATCGGTTTGGACCGTCTTTGGGCGACCTGTCGTGGGATTTCGCCCAAACGTTTTCATATATTTTCTTGATTGTTCCTGAGTGTGCTCGCCCTAAGAACTCGAGTTAATCTTGGAACAAAAAACATGGCGGTTAAACGCTCGGCATGTTCCGCCACTTCTATTCTTGTTCCGGTGTTTTTCAAAACCGATCACTTCCAGTTAGGCATTAAGGGATTGCGGCTACATGCAAGATTTACCTACCTCCGAAATGGAAGAGATTTACAACGTGAAAAAACTACACACCTCCGAAACTGAAGATTTGACAATGGATCTGCTCCAATGAGCACGGGCAATTTTACGTATTGAAAAAGCACATTCTAACACACTTTTATGAAGAATTTCTTGGTTCAAAATACAATCAAGACATATAACATTGACCTTAGCAAGTCATCACAGTAAACAGAGTAAAGGGGCCAAGTGTTAGTAACTATTTGGTTAGGCTCTTAACATACGTGTCGGCATAGGGATAATAACCAAAAATGGATAGTAAATCGCCAGATAACATACGCGCATACTTTGCGACAGTGGTGCAGAGTGTACTCCCGAATTGTTCAAGTATCAAGAACTTTGTTCTCGTTTCTGTCCCAAGGACACCGTTGTAGTCTGTGTGTTTTAGCGTTGTGAAAATTAGTCGAATAAAATCAGCCCCCAAAACGTTCAGAAATTTGTCGACATTGATAACTAAGTTTTATGAAGGGCTTAGATCAAATACCAAACTGCAAGCACCATTATACTGCACAATAGATTAGGGGCAATTTTATCGGGCTGCGTAAAATCAAATTCTATACTGCGAGCACCATTATGCTGCACAATAGATTAGGGGCAATTTTATCGGGCTGCGTAAAATCAAATACCAAACTGCAAGCACCATTATACTGCACAATATATTAGGGGCAATTTTATCGGGCTACGAAAAAATTACCTCCATCCTTTTTGCATTTGTGGAGAAATTCTGGTGAGAGTTTGTCTCTTGTAAATATTTTCTCTTGTCTTTCTAATTATTTACTTAATTATTCCTTAAATTACATATGTAAATGTCCAATTAATATAATCATCTCGTCATTTTTTCCTTCCTTTTTATGTCCGCAGGCGGATTTCTTTAACCCTTTTACTTTTCTATTACAATAAACATTTGTAATATATGTGTATCGTTTTATTCTTTTCTTAATGTACAATTTATCATACAACATTTTCAATAAGTTAATGAAGACGAGTCTAATTTCCTTGTATAATTGTGAATAAATATTTTATATACTGATCCAAAAAAGAAAGACATGTCTCATGTTGAATTCTAAACGCATAATTCAGACTAACTACTTTCCAAAAGGTTAATTGTATAGGAAATTTATTCTCAACTGCAGGTGTTTCTAAAATGCTTGTGATTTTCACTCTTAGAGGCAAGCGGGTCATGCAACCATATACAATTTTTACAACAAAATCATTTTGGTAGAAGATAAACATTTTCCAGAATGATGTGTTTCTTTTATCTTTTTTTGTGTGGCTGGGGGTGTCAATATATTTCCCCAAGTGTGTTTATTTCAATGGTGTCCCCACGCCACTTATAAAAAAAAGTCTGATAAAACCTCTGGAAAATATCGAGCCACCGAAGTTGTATATAAAGGCCTTGGTTTCATCCAAATAAAAATACGCACGTTCTGCAAACAACGAGTATGAATGAATCTAGAAAACAAACAGTGGTTATAGCTATTGAAATTATACACAGCAACGTTTTGCAGTCAGGATTGATTTATTTTCAAATTACAAGAATTCCAGGAAATGTTCTGTCTCGCCTGCTTATCCACTGAATGGACCAAAGACACAAAATAGTCACCAAAGCACGAGATATTTACAAGGGTGAGAATATTTGTTCTTGAACATACGTACAGCGTTTCATGATTGCATATGCAACAGTGTCAGAGGCATGGAGTTAAATGCAAATATTAAATCTTAATCGCAAGAGTGTATAAGTTAGGTCACTGTGACCTACTTTTACCAGCCGTAGGTTATGCTCCCGGTGATGAAAGTAGCCATCAAGTTTTATGACTGTAAATGTAACTTTCGGAGAAAAAGTTGAATATGTTTTCCTTATGATTGCTATTGAAACCACGTCATTGCTAGGGGAGACATTCAAACTCGATCCTGGTAGAGTATGATTAAAATCGTCTTCGCTGGCCAGGGTCGTCGATCCATTTCGTTCAAAATCGACCTTTGGGGTGTGTAGCTAGCCGAAACAGTGTTTTGAACACGTGATCTCTTGCGGATGGAAGAGTTACTGTCTGTAGCGAGCTAACTCAATTGACCAATGAGAAAACTCGTTACATATGTTAGAATTCAATATGACGACTTCAGCGATAATCTATAGGACTTATGGTACTAATTCAGCTCTCTTAGTAAACCTATGGACATACCATCATATTCAAAATTCAATAAGTTTAAATTTCTAAATATTCGTGATCAAACCTATATCTCTCATTATAGATCCATCCTTGATGCAAACTTCTGTGTGGAGAAAACCATATGAGCCGCGGCATTTGTTTGATCTACATTTTTTTGAGACATGTGTTTCCACTTCCAAACCTAAAGAATCAGTAACTACTTTCAGTATAGAGTGTTCCAACGTTAAGTCTGCAAAATGACTGAAATTGCACCAATATAACATTGTATCTGTTTCTTTCCAGTTACAAATAAGATAAGCTATCAAAACATTCTTTTTACCAAAAGTTTAGTTTTCATTATCAGCCAATCATGTCCATCCAAAACAGTATATGCTTGTGTGTGAAGAGTTTGAATTTCAGAACTGACATGCGACAAGTGTCGTTGTCTACTGAGGTCGCGTTGATTATTTACAACTATCTTCCTACGTAAATTGTATAAGCAATCTTATTAGATCAGTTTCTTTCAGCAGCATCCAATCAGATAGCGGAGTGATGGATACTGTTTAGGCTAGCCACACATGCAAATGGTCAGTATGGAAAGCAGATCGGCGTCCCTTGGCTAACGATGATGAATTAAAGCTGGTTCAACCATACATTTTATACAGCATAACCTAAGAACAATTTCTAGCAAGTGTTATCAAAATTGGCTCATCCATTCTTGAGAAAGAAGTCAAAAAAGTTTGGCCACCTGGTTACTAATAGAGACACCGTTTCTATGTAAGCCATGTCGAAAATAATTTTTATAGAGCACGTCTGAAAAAACATTTCTACCTAGCTTGATTAAATTTGTCTCAGTCGATCTAGCGAAGTCGATATAGTGTTCCCCCCCCCCACCCGTTTGCTAAGGAAGCCACGTTGTTGCTAGGGAAGTCAACAAAGACAAAATTTTGACACAGCATGTCTTAAGAAACATTTCTATCGAGTTTGGTCAAATTTGATTTGGCCGTTGTGAAAAATGAAGTTGAAAATAGGTTTTTCACGTGGTTGCCAAAGAAGCCACACTATTGCCAAGGCACAATCTTGATAGAGCATGTCCTAAAACATTCCTACCGAATCTGATCAAAATTGGCTTAGCAATTCTATATAAGATGTCGATTGCAGGTTTTACAACCTGTAACCAAGGAAATCATACCATTACTAGGATAGGAACTGGAGACAACATCTTGACAGAGACTGTCTTAAGAATTTTTTTTACCAATTTTGATCAAAACTGAGCTACTCGTTCTGGAAAAGAAAGTCTAAGAAAGGTTTGCTAAAAAAGCAGTACTATTGATAGTGGAGCTATCCTGGACATAATGTTGATAGAGCATGTCGTAAGAAACATTCCTATCATTTGTAATCAAAACTGGATTTACCATTCCAAAGAAAAAGTCGAAAATAGGTTTTTAATATGGTTGCTAAGAGATTCACACCTTTGTAAAGGGAGCAACCTTGAATTTAGTTTAAGTAGAGCATGTTCTGAGGAACATTCCTGAAAAAGCTGGACTGAAATTGGCGAGGCAGATTTTGAGCAATTTAAAACGGTAAATATTGATACACAACGGATGACGGAGGATGAATGATGCACGATGCACACAGGCCCAAACTCACTTAGCCTTGCTTCTAATATATATATATATATATATATATATATATATATATATATATATATGAAAAATATGACTTTATACATCCACAAATATCAACAATTATAAGAAGGAAAATATTTTGCAAATACATACAATAATAGGTTTGGAGCTTTAATTTGAAAAAGAAGCTCCATTTAATGATATGTCTTGCTTTCTCCCCCGACGTAAACAAATGTTTTCCTTTTCAAATGACCTTGACTTTGTCAGAGGGTCAGGTGAGGTTAGGGGTGCATGGATATTTTATGGCAGAGCCCCTGATTCTAGAGTCCAAGTATGATGTACATTTCATCCACTGTTTGGGACTTGCACACGTACATATAACTTTTACCCACAACTCAACCAAGATATTCAAATGACCTTGACAGTGATTGAGAGTCGGAGGAAGGCTAGGAGTGCATGGATACGAATGGGCAGGGCTTACTGATTCTTCAGTTATGTCAGATATAATGCTATCCCTCCAAGGGTTTGGGACTTATCATCATACAGAAAAACATAAACCTAAAACGTAAACAAATCTTTTAAACTGACTTGACCTTGCTTTAGGTAGGAGAGAGTGTATGGGTACATAAATTGGAAAGAGCAGTGCTTGTTGATTCTACAATTCAAGTATGCTAACTATCCCTGCCTAGGTTTGGGACTTACAAAAATCAACTGAAAACTTTACCAGATTTTCAAATGACCTTGACCTTGCCTGAGGGTTAGAGGGAGGGTAGTAGTGCATGAATTTGAATGGCAGTGCTTGCGGATTCAAAGTCCAAACATGATAGCTATCAATAACAGGGTTTGGGACTTGTAACAAAGAAAAGCAATTTTAAACCGAAAGCTTAACTGACTTTCAATTGACCTCACCTTTGCCCTGGGTTCAGAGAGAGGGTAGGGATACATTGACATTCCAAGTATGATACCAATCTCGTATTCTTAAGAGTGGGGGAATCAAACAGATCTTAATATTGACTTTAATAGTCATCCATGAATTTTGCAACCATTCTTTATTCGCTGGTGTGAAATATTGGGCCATATGCGAGGTCACGAACAAGATTTAAATCATAGTAAACCTGTGTATTACGATCATATAAAGGGTATGAAAAAGTGGTCCCTTCAAATACTCGTTTTTTTCTTTCTTCTTCTCAATATGGTAATTATATGACATACCTCAAGTCTAAACGGAACTTCCTGTGCCTGCCATTTTTGCTAAAGATGTGGCTGGTATGTAGGGGTGAAATGATTCACCAATGAATCAATAAATTTACCCTTTTTAATTCGCAAATCGATACTTAAGGTTGACAATTGATTAAAAATTATATGTACCTTATTAAAGATACATTTATTCTTTAACAGCCGATGATAATTATTAATCGTGTGCCTATTTATTCTTTATATATCGTATTGTAGGTTGTGTATGGTATTGTAGGTTGTGTATGGTATTGTAGGTTGTGTATGGTATTGTAGGTTGTGTTTCGTATTGTAGGTTGTGTATCGCGACACGTATCGATACAGGATTACCATTTCACCCCTACCGCTACGTATGAGAATTTTCAAATTTCGTCACAGCACTACTATAGTGTATGGCAACAGATATAAGAACTGTGAAGGACGGCAATGAATTAAGTTAAAAGCAAATTTGAACATCTGTCATCATAGTGTCAATGTTTTAGCATTACTGTAATCCATTAAAGAAATGGACAATTTTACTCGTGTCGACTAATTTAAGAACATATTTATATTACTTATACCGAATCGACATGGTTCTGCCATCCATTAAGAGCCATATGACCATTCACGTGACCACTGCCTCCCATTAAGATCCATATGACCATTCACGTGACCACATTTTGTTGTGCGTGAATGGTATGGAATGGTTTAGTGTTTTATGGCATAGCAGCACTTTGAAAGTTATATTATGCCGCGGCAAGTACAGAAAAGTGTCTTGCCCAAGGACACACCACAGCAGCCTATCCAGGCTAATCAGATGGTGGGAATCCAACCCACATAATAGGTGACTCCAGAACGTATGAATAACAGGGAGTATTTATAATGTAAGCATTTTTTTTTGAATGATGACACTGAAAAACATAAATATGAACACATTTTTATTTAAATTTCTCCTGTACAACATTAGAAGAGCTTTGTAACTATATTAAAGACAAGTTATCATCACTTTAAGAAAGACAGTGTGCAAGACAAAATTAGGTCTCCTTCCTAATAGTCAACACTGTTGTGTAAAAAAAATCCATGCACCTGACTAAAAAAGAAAAAAGAAAAAAAAAGTATTTTAATTTTTTTACAAAGTGGATATCTTGAAATAACGGAAAGACATGACTTACATTTTGTAACACCCTAGGAAACATACCAAAACCAAAATATTTTCTGATATAAACATCACAGTAAAAAAATAGTTTACTTTTTAGTTGCAGCATCTAGAAATTGTCAAATGGTTCAACTGAATGAATTTCTTTCCGTCAAATTAAATCTGAGTTGAGACCATCATTCTAAATCTTTAGATGCTTTGGCAAGCAGAACCTGAAACCTTTCCCAACTCAAACTCAGGCTCTTTCAACTTTTCTGATCTGAACAAAATGACAGCTAATGTATTGAAACAGTTGGCTGATGTAAAAAATCAGTAGCAAATTCATTTTCAATGGCAGAAGTGTACGCACTAGAGTTGTGTAATTAAAACTGGATGATAAGTACAAAATTTACAGTATATACTCGCGTCCAAGTCGAATCCAACTGCATCTTCCTAGATCCCGATCTACCACCACATAATGTGGCAGCCGATCTGGATCTATGCAGTTTGTTAGGTCTAATCAGCAGAGCAAAACAAAGACCCCGATCTGCCGATGCATAAAGCGTCGGCAGATCAGGGTCCATGTTGTTTACAGTTGGATCTGAATTTTATGCGAGTATATACCGTACCTCAATTTACGAACAGACCCCGAGTCCATCAAAATATTGAGACTTTGCACAAAAAACTTTCAAAACAGACAAATTAAAAAACGGAAGCAGTATGTACAGCACATGAAGTTGATTTTAAGATCATTGTGTATAAAGGAAAACCATCCAACCATTGCACAAGATTAAAAATCTTAATGCATGAAGGGTCAAAAATCTAATTAATTTCTCATTAATTATTTTTGCAAAGGATGAACATTGTAAAATATGAAACTGTTAAGATATTTACATCCACTTTTGTAGAACCCATTATTAGCGAGAAAATAAAACACTTTTAACACTGAGCTTCATCTAAAAACTTGAACAATGACCTTAATCTAGGGTATGGACAGATGTATGAACATATGGACAGACGGATGTACAGAGTATACACAGATGCCAGATTGATTGATATGTTGAGCTTCCACCAAATCAGGCCTGACAATAAATTATCATACCATGCTCTCATTTAAACCAAGAATCCCTCGAAGGGACTGATGCTCTACTGGGCAGAAAGAATTTCCAGGAATTCAAGATAAGACCATCTCTTCTTTTTTAACTGCTGAGTGTTTAAACCATCTCTGGTATTCGTCAATGATAACAAGATTTTCAAATTAGATGCTGTGCTGGACATATTACATGTCAATATGACCATCCATTCAGGGGAGTATAGACAGCAAGATTTACAGCGTTGTGGCAGCCATATTGGATGTACAATTGGCCTTTTCACTTAGTACCAACTATGTATCATAAGAAGTCTACTCGTGAAAACCCCATGTTGATATAACCATCCATTTGGGAGGAGTTGAGATAACAATATTTTCAAGGTGGCTGGAACGAGATTTTCAAGATGGCCACAATGGTGACCATATTGGATGTCAGATCAGCACCATTTCATTTTAGGACCAACAAGACATTATAAGAAGTCTTCTGGTGAAAACACCATGTTGATATGACTTTCCGTTTTGGATGAGTAACAACAACAAGATTTTCAATAGATGGTTGCCATGGTGGCCATATTGGATATCAGATGTACACCATTTCCATTTAGGACCAACTAGACATTATAAGAAGTCTTCTGGTGAAAACACCATGTTGATATGACTTTCCGTTTTGGATGAGTAACAACAACAAGATTTTCAATAGATGGTTGCCATAGTGGCCATATTGGATATCAGATGTACACCATTTCCATTTAGGACCAACTAGACATCATAATAAGTCTTCTGGTGAACGCACAATGTTGAAATGACCAGTCATTTGGAAGTAGCAATAAGATTTTCCAGACAGTCGTTGTGGCGGCATTATTAGAGATCAAATTTGGCACCATTTTCATTTATGACCACATCACAAGAAGTCTTCTCTGCTGATATGATCATTCATCAAGAGTAATGATAAGATTTTTGAGATGGCCATATTGAATGTCTGAACAGCACCATTTTCACTTAGAACCAACGAGACATCATAAGAAGTATTGTAGTGAAAACCCCGTCTTGATATGACAATCCATTCAGGAGTAGCAGTAACAAGATTCTCAAGATGGCAGCAGTGGCAGCCATATTGGATGTGCAAGTGTTGCACCAGTTTCATTTAGGGCCACACAGATATCATAATAAATCTTTTATGACCATCCATTCAGGAGTGTAATGATAACATAATTCTCAAGATGGCAGCAGTGGCTGTGGCAGCCGTACTGGATGTGTGAGAAACGACATTTTTCACTTGTGACCAACTAGACATCAAAAGAAGTCTTCTGGTGAAAACTTCATGTAAATATAACTTTCTGTTCAAGCTTAACAATAACAAGATTTTCAAGATGGCTGCTGTGGTGGACATCAGATTGGCACCATTTTCATTTAGCACCAACTAGACATCATAAGATGTCTTTTTAGTGAAAACCCCATGCTGATATGACCATCCATTCATGAGGAATAGCGATAACAATATTTTCAAGATGGCTGCTGTGTTGGCGATACTGGGCATCAGATCTGCACCATTTTCATTTAGGATCAACTGACATCAGAAGGCGACTTTCAGTGAAAACCCCATGTTGGTATGACCATCCATTCAGGTGGAGAAGTAATATCAAGATTTTCATGATGGCTGCTGTGGCGGCCATATGGATGTCCAAGCAGCACCATTTTCATTAAGGACCAACAAGAGCATGGGATGAATGTGTTTGTAAAGATTCATGGCAATGCTCCAAGTTGTTTAGGAGTAGAAATAACAAACTTGTGCTGACAGATGAAAAACCATCCTGTAAGCTCTTCTGGTTTATGACCAGTAGAGCTAACCAAAACGATTGGACATTTATTTTTAAGCTTACGACTCTGGAACTTGCTAAAAATGGAGGAAAGTCTTGGTTTTCATAATGAATTTGACCAAATCCATTTCTAAGCTCAGAAACTTGTGAAAAGTTAAAGGTCTTCGTTCTTATAGTTATATATATATTATATTCATTCCTTTGTATTATTATATTTTCTGTTGAAGTATTTGCCTGGAAAAAGCAATAACAATTTCAATAAAATGTATTGGCTGGAAAGACTAGGTTTAAGAAAATCATACATGCTTATTTGATTACAAACATGAAAACAGCTGTGACATCAACATGTAAATTGGCAAACTTTATTGCAACTGATTGTTTCATTATTCAGCAAGGTATTTAATACAAGATATGCTTTTAACATCTGGCTGATGTGATTTATTTACATGGCACATCCTTTGATTTCTTAATCTAATGTGCTAGCTTCTCATACTTGGTACATATGTGGAATGATTACAAATTTATTCTTAGACTGTTGTACCAATCAACATAAACATTTCTATCTTATCCCCAAAATCAAGTTAGGGGCCGCAAGTGAGTGGTATAAGAACCTCACTGTTACAGATTACACACAGAACTCATCCATGTCTGTGCGAGTTCGAGTCTTGGCTCAACCAATGTGGGTATTTGAGAAAGCTTGCCAGTAGCTCCCAATGGTTCTTCTCAGGTTCTTTCTCCACCAAATATACTGGCTGCCATGTATAGCCTATCATGCGCTAAAAAATGGCATTAAACCCCACAAAACCCAAAAAAATCAAATTCACATATGTCACATAATGTACACATTTATTAGTATTATAACATCACATCATAAAAAATAGTTATGTCACACTGTGACATATTGCATGGAATATCACAGCCATGTTACACATGGAATGTCAGTGTGATGCAACATGGAATGTCACATTGTGATGTAACACATGGAACATCACATTGTGAGTCAACACATGGAATGTTGCATTGTGACATAACACATGGAACATCACATTGACATAAAACATGAAACATTGCATTGTGATATAATATGGAATATCACAGTGACATAACACATAGTTTGGTTTGGTTTTGTGGGGTTTAACATCACTTGGAGGCAAATATATTGGTGGTGGAAGAACCATCCGCCCAAGGGAAGTTGCTGGCATGCTTTCCCAGATACCCACATTGGCCGAGCTGAGACTCAAACTCACGCAGACAGAGGTGAAATGTGTGAGTGATCTATAAAAGCGAGTGCATTAGACCACTTGACCACTCTGTGCCACAACACATGGAATATCACATTGTGACATAACACATGGAACATTACATTGTGATATAACACATGAAACTGTTACATAACACATGGGATGTCACATTGTGACATAGCACATGGAATGTCACATTGTGACATAACACAGAATGCCACAACACATGGAATGTCACATCATGGCATAACACATGAAATATCACTGATGATATAACACATGGAACATCACTTAACTTCGTTGAGTAGTGCTAATTCTTTGATGAATACCATTTCAAACTTGTTCTTACATAATAAATGTAGCCACCTGAATAAATCAAGCCACTTCCTGCATGCAGCTTATGGAACATGCATGTAATAGCATTTAATGAGTCTCATAAATTATGTATCCAAGTATTTATATCTCTGATGGTACAAGAAGTGATGTATCTAAATATTTATATCTCTAATGGTACAAGAAGTTATGTATCTAAATATTTATATCTCTGATGGTACAAGAAGTTATGTATCTAAATATTTATATCTCTAATGGTACAAGAAGTTATGTATCTAAATATTTGTATCTCTGATGGTACAAAAAGTTATGTATCTAAATATTTATACCTCTGATGGTACAAGAAGTTATGAAACATTTACATATAAACGGACATAAGCACATATAATAAGATGCAGCTGAAGGTCTGACTTTACTTCTCAAAGGTCGTGAACAAAAACTTTTCTCACGTAACAGTATGTCAATTTTCAGCAATGTGAGTAATTAACTTTAGTTGGTCTAGTACTAAAACAATCATCATTATGGCAACATAAATTACAACTAAGTTTAGTTTCAAAGAAGAACTGCATTTTAAGAAGCAAATGATATGCCTCTGAGATGAGCTGTCTATATATGAAAGGACAGAACCCCATAGGCTCAAACCAGGATCAGGAATGCCACAGGAATAAGGGAAGTATTTGGTGTCGTTATCCATTCTAAATAGGGTGTAAATTGGATGCAAAAACGTATATACTACTTTTTGAATTATCATACTTTTTGATCCAAGGTGCCCCCATCCAAGGATATAAAAGAGCAGGAATGGTACAAGGTGATAGGTAAGAATGTGATGATGGTCTATTCAAAATATGCATTGAATTGGATAAGGTTTTGTTGAAATAATAATAATAATAATAATAATAATAATAATAATAATAATAAATAAATAAAAAAGTATTATACTTCTTGTCCCCATTCAGGACATAACCCAGGGGCAACAGTGGTATCTGGAGAAAGGGAAGTATGGAATCACATAATATTCAAACTATGAAGTAAACTGACTGAGTGGTTACTTAAACATTAGAAAAAGAAAGAACCCCAACATGTTCTACTTCTTGACCCCATGGCCCCATCCAGGAACATAACCCAGGTGACAACAGTTTTGGGCGCAAGTAGAATTTGGGATCAAAATATAAAAAAATCTGTAGAAGATTGCATACAAAATTAAAACATACAATGATACAAACAAAACTTTAACCAAAAAGTATCATACATATTGACCCCCCAACCCCCAACCAAGGAACTGATCCAGGGGCAGGAGTATGACCCCACAATCTCAACCAAGGAATTGATCCAGGGGCAGGAGTATGACCTCACAACCCCAACCAAGGAACTGATCCAGGGGCAGGAGATTGACCTCACAACCCCAACCAAGGAATTGATCCAGCAGGGGCATGAATATGACCTCACAACCCCAACCAAGGAATTGATCCAGGGGCAGGAGTATGACCTCACAACCCCAACCAAGAAATTTATCCTGGGGTAGGAGTAGCAAAATCCCAATGGTCAGTGTATGATGATGTCATTTCCAAACATGAAGTGAACTGGTAATGGATAAAAAAAATGGGAAAGAAAAAAAAAATGTTAAAAAAATAAAAAAAATTGTGCCCCCATTAATTCCTGACCCCATGGATAGAACCCTGGGAAGGTGTCGTACTGAGGTAAGGGGAGTATGTGATGATATTATATTTCAAAATATGAAGTGTATTGGCAAAGGGGTTATGGAAATATGTAATGAAAACTTATTACGCAGGAAACTTTAACCAAAATGTGTCCCCATAACAATTATTGACCCTATGGCCACACCCAGGGTCAAGAGTGGTATTGAGAGAAAGGAAGTATGTTGCAATATTATATTCCACATGTGAAGTGAATCTGGTTGAAGTTTACAGGAATATAAGTGATGAAAAAATATTAACCAAAAACTTTAATCAAAATGTGCCCTCAATACAAATATTACAATTCTTGACAGTGTGGCCCCATCCTGGGGACGAACCCAGGGACAGGCGTGGCACTGGATGAAAGAGATTTGTGATGAGCTTATATTCCAAATATGAAGCATAATCGGGAAAAGGGTTACCGAGATAGAAGTGATGGAAGAAACTTTAAACAACACAGTCCACAGATACACACACACACACAAACAGACAACCCAAACAATTAGATGCCTTGTCTCGAAGGCAATCAAAATGAAATTAAAATTCAATGAAGATTAAATGTGTAATTGTTCCAATGTGTCAACAAAGAATTTAATAAAAAAAAATGCTGTTTTTTTAAATGCTCTTTAATTGTGGTAAGAGAGTAAACAGGACACAGTTATTTACAGAACAGTGACAAAAATATATGTAGTGCTTAGTTACTAACAATCCTGGGTATATAATGGAATGACACATGACAACTTTGATTGTAATGACATTGATGATAATAATAATAACAATGATGATAATGAATTCATAAGTATAAAACAAGCATAACGAATTTATTTGGAGTATATGAATTAGCCTTTAACAACACCTCAGCACAATAATGGCCATTTGGTGACAGCGTATATGGTACATTATACATTATTTAAAAAGTCTTTTTAAATCCCAATCTCATTGCATACACAGTGAATCATGATTATCAACTCGCACAAAAGAAAGCATTGGTTGTTTCTGTATCAGAGACAGCTTCCCGGTTTTTGTACTGAATTGTGATTTTCAATACATCTTAACCAAAACCTCATTTGCACTGTCTACATATTAGATGCTGCTGCTGTTGATGATGATAATAATTATGATCATGAACTCTGATATATCTAAGATAAGAAGTTCCAAGGAACTGTATGTCTATCCTGCCTAATACAAAAACATGTATGTTTTCACTTTCAAATGACCTTGACCTTATCTGATGGTCATAAGGAAGATGGGAGTGCATGGATATGAAACGAAAGTACCTACTGATTCTACATTCCAAATGTGATAGCAATCCCTTCTTGGTTTGTCACTTAAGACCAGACAGAAAAACTTTAACCAAAATCTTAACAAATTTTGATGCCACTACCACTGCTGCTGCTGGTGGAAACAGAGCTCAGTGCAATGGGTGTATTGCAAAGGGCTCAGCTCATTAACTTTTTAGAGCTTAATGCAATGGGTGCATTGCAAAGGGTTCTGCTCACTTAAGTCTAAATCTATTAGCAATGGGTGCATTGCATAGGGTTCTGCTCACATAAGTATAGAGACATTAGCAATGGATGCACTGCAAAGGATCCCGCTTGCAAAAATTAGCTTGGCTGGGCCTTAAACAGAGAAACCTGTGTTGGGAAACAAAGTTAGGATAATTAACATTCAGATGCCATAAGTGCTCTAAATGATGACATGGTAAGCTAAAATTGGTTGAAATCCCAAAATCCTCAGTAAACTTATGCTGCAAAAACAATGATAGAAAATCAGGGGCCATTACTTCTCTAAATGATGCTGTGAAATGCCGGATATCAAACTCATTCAAGATCTCATCAATATATACAAACAGGCCTAATTTGGTTGAAATCCAACAATTGTTGGTAAAGTTAATGCTGTGGAAACAAAAGTCTGGAGGCATAAATCCTGCAAATGATGTCACAGAACACTGGAAATCAAACTCATTCAAGGTCTCATCAACAGCTGCATACTAAAATATGGTTCAAATCCAACAATTATTGGTAAAGTTACATTGTGGATACCAAAGCCAGGAGAATAGTAAATCAGGGGTTATAACTCTTGTAATGTCATTGAGCACTGGAAATCAAACTGAAGGTCTCATCAATATAAGCCACAAACTAAATTTGGTTCAAATCCATCAAACCTTTGTAAAAGTTATGCTGTGGAAAATAGTCTGGCATTCAGGTGTCACCACTCCAGTAAATTGTGTCGTGGAATGCTGAAAATCACTCGTTCAAGACACATACCAAATTTGGTTGAAATACAACAATCGTTGGTAAAGCTGTGCTGCAGAAAAAAAAGTCAGGAGGACAGGCAATCAGGAGGCATAACTCCTGTAAATGATGTAATCGAATGCTGAAAATCAAATTTGTTGAAGGCCTCATCAATATAAAGCTGCATACCAAATTTGATTGAAATTCCACAATCCTTGGTTAAGTTAAGCTGTAAAAATGGAAGTCAGGAGGATAGGCATGCAGGGGTCATAATTCTTCTAAATGTTAACACTGAAGGCTGGAAATCAAACTCTTCTGAGGTGGATCAAGATAAATTGTAAACCAAATTTGGTAAAATTTAAATTATTCCAAGTAAAGTTATCATGCAGAAACTTATTTCCTGATGGATGGATAGATGGATGGAGACATAATTACTATAGGCCATCTTTGTTGTGTTGGCCCTAACAAGTGATAATCATGTCTTGCAAGACAAAAAATTGGTTCAGGAATGAAAGAAACATTACAAGAATCTAGTACATCATTAACACACAGTCTTCTTCAGCCTGTGTCCTATTGCATTCAGATCGAATCCTGCTGCTATTACTTCTGATGATAAACTTGCATGTATCAAAGAAGCACTAGCTGTTGTATGAAATAATGTTTAGAAGCATTTGAACCTGTTGTATCATTTGAAATTCATCTTCATCAGTTACATTCCCATTGCAAACACACTGATGATGATACTGCTGCTGCTAACGAGGATGACAAAGATGAAAATGAAAATGAATTTCAAAGAAGCATTGGTAATGATACAAAAGAAAAATAAGAATCATTTGTATATACATTTTAATCATTTACAGTATGTCTTATTCAACAATTCCATTCCTACTGCATATAGAGTGGGAAAAAAATTACAATATAGTGATGATAAACTAACACATAACAAAGAACCAGTCACTTGTATAAAAAACTTACAAGCATTTTAACCTGGTACTTTATTTGCAGAATGTTCTAATAAATTCCATTTCCACTGCATACAGTTGATGACATAATGATGATAATTATGATGATGATGATGATGATAACAATAGTGAAAATGTTTATGTGCTCACACTTATCAAAACATCTGCAGTTGCATGAAACTTTATAAGTATTTGCATCTAAAACATCATTTACATCAAGTATTCATCAATCCCATCCCCAAAGCACAGTGAGTGATGATGATGATAATGATAAGATGACATCAAACCTTTTCATATAGTACATTATTTGAAGTATGTCTTTTCCCACAAGTCCACTGTATATAGTGTGTGTAACTGATTTTGCCACAAATCTGCAGTCCTCAAATGAATCCATGATGTAACTGAACTCCTTTACAAATATGTCCCTTGAACATTCATTAACGCATTCTCTTTTTTCATTTGTACATGAAATTTACATCTCAGAAAGACCTCTGAAAAATTGTTAACTCTGTGCATTGATTCATTCCTTCAATTTTCTTGGAGATAGACTCTATCTCAACACGTATCTATTCACTGATAGCAAAGCACATATTTGTGGAACGGAACTGCAAACCATATATTCCCCCAATATCACTAAGGGTTAAACTGTTTCTTAGTGCATGTCCACTCTGCGATAGTAGAGCAGGTATGGTACACGTGGGGGAGGGTTTTTCAGCACCTGTGAAACTGGAACAGTTCGGACAGTGCTGTCATCCAAGTTTACCCAGCCATTGACAGCAGGATGGAAAACACTGGTTGTATAGTGGCCTCCTGTAACAGTTTTGCCATGATGGTACACGACTGAAAAATGTGAAAAATTCATTACACTAAAACCCGTCTTGAAAGACCATTGCCTCGAGACAACCAGTTTGAGAGACCAGATTCTTAATACACAGATTTATTGATTATATAGTGTTATGATCTGTAATGAGAGACCACCTGTCTAGAGAGACCATCATTTTTTGGCAGAAGGGGTGGTCTTTTAAGACAGGTTTTACTGTATTACATTCATACACCCATAAACTTTAAACTCTGTTGTTAGTGACAAAATTATTGAATCCTGAAGACAGATGTCCACTGTATTATACTGTATTATACAGATTTAAAACTTAAAATAAAAATCAAGTTTCCACATAAAACTTTGCCTATAAAACAAGAATACTCCACAATATAAAAAGAGCTTCAAAATGTGTTGGCAGTTTTTAGTCTCAACATATCTGACATTGTTCTGGAGATTATACTTAGTAAAGAAATATAAAGGTGGATGAAGTTTGAGAAGCTCTTTATTTTTCATCAAGCAAAGGATTCAGAAGGAAAATGAACACAAATAGAAGCCTGAACAGTTTGAATCTATTTTGACACTGTGGTCAATCTAATCAGTTAATGTTCTTCTTAAATTCATGTGTCAAGAGTGGTCCATGACTTTCACATATGTTCTGGCCTTGTTGTGACAAGAGCTTTTAAGGATAAAAATCAAGCCAGAGTCACAAAATCCACCAAAAATGTATGATACTGTGAGTTCATCTATTTAAAACATTCAGCATTCTTACAGTGGGACCAAAGCTAAGAAGATGAAGTCCATTCTATGACTTTAAGATCAGATACAGAATAACACAATTTTTTAAAACTCTGAGCTCAACTAGTTGATAGCAATCAAAATTTCATCTATAAAGCACAACAGAATTTTTAAATGCTTCCATGGGACTTTGGCAAATGATTCTGTTTATGTACGTAGAATTTATTTTTTCTGTTCACACAACTTTTAGAACTGTTCATAAAGAATTTCTGACTATGATTGAAACTAATCAGGAGAACCATTTGAACTTGAAGCAGTTACCAACAACAACAATTATTTATATTCAAATTGATTTTTATGATGTCAAGTTACCTGCAAACAGTTTGTAGGATCTCTGGGTTATGCTCAACTTTCCCTTTGCTTGGCTTGAGAGAAGATCTGAAATTAAGAACAATGGCATGACAAAATGATGACTTTTTTTCAGCAGTCCTGATTTAAAGAAAAATAACTAAGTAGTCACACTCTATTTACACTCCTCACTATAATGACAAATGTGAAGACACATGCACCTGCCACAGATCTAGATGGAGGTAACAGTGGGACAAAGTCTCAGAAAGACCATTTCTATTATCGAACCAAAACGTTGCTGTGAACAAGTTTTCTTCAGGTATCATTTCATGGATTTTGTGGTTGCAACAAACCACAAATTTAAAGACCCAACAAATAATGATACTTCAATGGAAACAATAGGACCCTTTTCCACGATACTTTAATGGAAACAGGACCCATTTTCATGATACTTGAATGGAAACAATAGGACCCTATTCCATGATACTTCAATGGAAACAATATATTTTTCCATGATACTACCATGGAAACAATAGCACCCTTTTCAATAATACTTCAATGGAAACAATAAAACCCTTTTCCATGACACTTGAATGGAAACAGGACCCTTTTTCATGATACTTGAATGGAAACAATAGGACCCTTTTCCATGATACTTCAATGGAAACAATAGGACCCTATTCCATGATACTTCAATGGAAACAATAATACCCTTTTCCATGATACTTCAATGGAAACAATATATTTTTCCATGATACTACCATGGAAACAATAGCACCCTTTTCAATAATACTTCAATGAAAACAATAAAACCCTTTTCCGTGACACTTCAATGGAAAGCAAATTTTTAGTAAATTATGTTTCTTTCATAATACTTACCTGATCACATTACATTCGGATAACTTTCTCTGCTTCCTCCGAATCCTGCCCTCTTGTAAAGATGAAAAATGTCTTTCTGTCTATACTCTTACAGGTTAACTCCCCTATCTACCCACTAGGTGACTACCTTTATACCTGGATGTAACCTGACTTGAGCAAAACCTTAAAGGATGCTTGCATTGCGGGGAAGGGTGGGTGGGATTATTTTAAATGTGATCAGGTAAGTATTATCAGAGAAACATAATTTACTAAAAAATGTGCTCCATCAAACATTACCTGATCACATTATATTAGGAGAATAGGTGAGAAGAGGAAATGCTGAGCATCCTACCTACCTGTGTCACCCAGTAGGAGCATGATTGCTCTACTAAAAGGATGAAGTTCCTAATGTTATTTCAGCACAACAAGAGACAATATGTTCATATACGTGCGCAGGAGACCCCTGTGGGATTCCGTACTTGATTATTGTCTCTCTTCAAACATTTCCCAGGCGAATCTAGCAAAAGTGGAAAATTCATGCCTGGGTGAAAGGTTGTGCTTTCATGAATGGGGAGTGGTCACTGTCTGTGCAGCTACCACTAACCCAACAAGATTCAGTTTTCTCCTAAGCGAGGCCATGTCATGCAAATGGAAGCTAGCGAAGGCAGACTGGACATGCCAGTCAGCTGACACTGCTATGTCCTGAATCGAGACATTACATTCAATACCAGGCTCATGGAAGTCGCTTGTATTATGTGAGCTAAAATCTTCATTAGTGTACCTGATCCTGTGAGAGTTCCGAGTATGGTGATTTAATAACTCCCTTTAGCCAAGTGGCCAGAGCTTGTGGTGTTATGTCTTGTATTCCTGCCTTCATCAGTAGGAATAGTCTTTTAGAGTTGATGCAGATATTGTCCATGCATCTCAGGTAACATCTGAGGGTATGTATGGGGTCCTGCAGCTTTGCTTCTCTCGACAGACTGATCAAGGAGAGGGAGCAAACAGTTCTCTGTTGGTTGACTAGTGATTGCAAACTATTCCTAGGAAGGAAACCAGGTTGTATTGTTAGAACAACTGAACCGTCAGAATGGAACTGCACGTTTTTTTTTGTTCTACGGATATTGTATGTAGCTCACTCGCTCTGCAAGTTGAAGTTAGCATTATCATAAATTACAAGTCATGTATGATAGTTCCTTTATTAAGGGGGGAAGACGGTGGCCAGGTCAAAACCCATTTAGGAATAATGTGAGTGAGAGTGGTCTGGATATGTCAAAATTGGACTGCAAGTCAGAGATTTCCTTGTTGCGGCCAACATCGTCTCTTCCAAGAAGTCTGAATGTGTCTGTGATCATGTAATACTATCCCTTGATTGTGATAGCTGCTAACTTCTTGTCTTCAAAGAGAAAGAGAAAGAAGTTCACTGTCAGGAATGGGTGCTGAGAGTGGTGTGCTGTCATTGATAACACACGATTTCCCCTTGTATGTCCTCAAAGTGGAGGACCTTCAGCTTTTGCGATCCTCTTGAAGGATTGAAGCTCCAAACTCCTTTTTGATAAGGACATTCCTGAAAGGAGTCAGGCATGAAGGAGGAGTGGGCATAGATGGAATGGTGACAATCTCGACTGCTTGAGCAGAGTGGAGGTCGCTATGACTCATCTGGGTACATCTGTTGCTAAATCAAGCAGATTGTTGATTCAATATGTTTCATTTTAGTGGGGTAATCAGACATATTGCTGCCATTGCCCCTCATTTCTTAATTATCTTCATAATTGAAACTGATGGAGGGAAGGTGAATGCCCACATTACCTCCCAGCTGATTGAAAGAGCATCTACAGCCCATGCTTCTGGGGTTGGGGAAAAATAAAAAAGGTCAAGCATCAGATGGCACCAAAGGGCACGGACCTGATGGAAGGTTCCCGGAGAGACAACTCTGTATCAAGCAGTTGTCCTTCCTTGATAATGAGTCAGCCAGGACATTGAGCCGGCCAGGAATATGTCAGACTTGAATATTACCTGATATTGAGAGTACCCATGAAGGTATTCCCATACCGTGAGGCAAAAGTCTGGTGATTGTTTCCCCCTTGCAGAGGTATGTCACCACAACCGAATTATCCGACATTATCAGGACCGTGTTTCCATGGATACATTCCACCCACATGTGGAAGGCATTGAGAATAGCTTTCATTTCCAAGAGGCTGATATGAAAAGCCTTCTCATGAAGTGTCCACATGCCACTGACCATTGCAAATCCAGTAGTAAGTGTGCCTGTGCCCGAGAAACTGGCATTGTAACAGGTCCACCCTGCAATGAATTCGCCCAGGAGCTGTAAGAAACTTCCTCACCTAAACAAGATCTTGTTTGATGCTTTCTCAGATGCATGAGCTATATGCTTTCAATGTGTTCGGGAGAAAGATGCGAAGTTAATATGTGTTAAGAGTTCCATATCTAGATGGATTTTCTACACTGATTATCCATCCTGAACCACGAATGAAGGAAGTAAGGTTGTTCATGTTGTGAACCAAAAACCGTACTTACCAAATGGTTTTGTAGTATGTCATCCAGGAATGCCGCCTTCTACGAGGAGGATGTCCTGAACAGGGATATGACGTGGTCTAACGCCTTATTGAAGGTCCAACTTCAATGTCCTGATTTATGCCTTCTCTGACACATGAATGATAATTTTCATCTGTTTGAGAGGAATACATCAAGTTGATATGTGTTAATGGTTCCATATCTAGATGGAAAAAGAAATGTCAATAAGGGATAAGGTCCAACTTCTCTACACTGATTATCCACCACACAATGAGGGAAGTGAGGTTCATGTCGTGAACCAAAACCCGAACTTATTGAATGTTTTTGTGTTGTGTCATGCAGGAACATCGCCGTCTCTAGTGGATGTCCTGAACTCTTAGCAAAGGTCCAGGGGCTTAGATTGGGGGCATATGAATTGGTTTTTGGAAGTACACGTTGGACATGTCAAGACTGATCGCTTACTCATGTCTCAATTGCAGGTCTTGATTGCCATTGGACTTCGTAACAAGAAATGTTCTGGAGTAGAAGCTCTGTATTTGAGGTTTTCGTACTATCTACACCACCCATTACAAGCAGGAAAAAGATTTTCTTGTGTAACACATCACCCATCATGGGATCACGTGGGAGTTCCTTCATGAAGGTAGAACGATGAAAGTTGAGGGAGTCAGATAACAAAATCTGGAAACCCTCTGACACGGTTGGATCACCCATCATTTTCTGAAAATGGTTGGTCCAAATCTGACGAAAAGGGAGTAGTCTGGCGCCTCAGGTGGGTCGCCAGAGGGTGTGGGTGACAGTGTATCACTGACAATTGATGGAAGGCCTGGGATAGAGAAACGGTGTTCCTCTCTCTCACCCCTCCCAGCCTGCCTGCGAAAATAGGGTCATATGACCACATATAATTCACTTGGCCAGGAGAAAAAAGAAAAACCTGCCATTGTTGAGAAATGCCACTGTGATTTCTCTGGCGAGAATTGTCTCTTCTCTTACTACGTTCCCCAATAGGGTCATGCAGAGACAGGAGACTGTGCTGAAATTTAAAGGGTAACTCTTGTGCCTCTTGCTTTCTCACCTCCTCAATTCAACACCTTGACAGAAGTGGAGAACCGAAAGTGAGGGAGCATAAAGAAAAACAGCAAAAATCGTTAGCAGCCTTTTAAGTTAGACAAAAAAATCAGTTGCACAAAGTCAAGTAGGGAGGAGGTCGACAAAGTGTTCCTGACTTACCTTGATGTGGTGTTAAAGACGTATCTGTGCACTTTATCAACATCAAGACATGGTACATGTGGATATAGACAAGGTACACATGGATATAAATAAGTAAGTGACTTTTTACCAGTAGGGTGAGAAAGCTGCATGCAACTGACTCAGCACAAAGAAAGCTCTTGCTTTACCAGGATCGCGAATGCTCCATGAGATGTCTGGTCATTTTTGCTAATTGTGGCAAGATTCTTAATGGCAAACTGTTGTCGTCATCGTCTACATTGACCTTGTAGGTAGAATTGATTGAAGGTGGAGGAGGCATACCTACCAACCCCTACAGAGGTTTATGTGTAACCTAAGTGGCAAAAAAGCGTAATCTGAGCATAAAAAGCATAATCTATATATTAAATACCATAATTACAATAAACTGTATGAAAAATGTACGTTTAGTTTTGCTACTAACATGGATCTGCAGCTGGTTAAAGTTCTTGTCACAAATGGGCAAAATCCATGTGAATTACTATCAGAATACAAACCACGAAACAGATTGGCAAATTATATATACATGACACTCACTTTAACTAGTCCATGTGTCTAACTTTCCCTGAGTGATCGTAAAGTTAACTCCACAAATTCTGCAACGATCATTACCATGTGCTCAACCCGAGTGTTGTATTACTCTCTCGTGTTAATCTTTCTAAATTTGTAAAGCACTATTGATTTGTCTTTTTTAAAGTTAAAAAAGATCCGTCTTCTCTAAATTTGTGCAGTCATATATAATATCTGAGAGTCACAGCAATAAAGCCTGTTTCACTTTACATTTGCCGCCATTTTTGTAAAAAGTATAGACTGGACCTCTACCATATTCAGTATATTAATATAATGAATCTGTGAAACAATTTTATAATGAAAAAAACCGTCTGTTTTCTTGGAATTGGGTCACATACAGCTGCTAAAATATAGAAAATAAGGAAAGTACACGGAAGATCTATAACAAATGTATTCTTACGCTATTCTTAAGCAGCAGTCTTCTTTTTTTATAGAATATTCTCCGATTTATATGATGTGTAGGATTAAAGAGATGATAATAAAAATGACAAACACAACTTTTTATTGCTTTATTATTATTTTTTATAATGTTCCAGAAAAGCGTAATCCATACACAGGCAAGCGAAAGACGTAATTAGCAGAAAAAAAGTGGAATGATTTCGCTAAAAGTGTAATGGTTGTCAGGTATGATGAGGGCATTCTGATGGAGACAAAATCCTGGAAATTTCCCAATGTGGGGATCGTCGTCCTCTTGCATACCCAGAGTCCAGATACACAGCCTGCAATATGGAAATGATGATGAAGTATCAGCATGCTTCATCATTTTTCCCTTTGGATATGCTGTCAGTAGCGATCATATTATGGAACGCCTGACTGGCACAACTGGTTTGGCTCGGTTGGACGGCTCCACAAGTAATACCGGTTCACTATGTATTTCATAGGAATGCTCGGTCCAGTCAATTGGTCAGCCGGCCAGAGAGCTATGCAGTCTGTCTGGGTGGCCAGCAGGCTGGCTCACCAGTCGGAGATAAGAGACTCCTGATGACTGATCTTACATAGCTCGTTCGTACGGCTGGACCAGCTGGCTGGCAGACAGAATGGCGTACCAAAAATGGTATATGCCTTGCGGTGTGGCCAGTTGGTGCAGTATGGTCAGTACAGCTGGCCAGCCATGTGGTCTGTCTGGATGGCCAGACATGTTGCCAGTTGGTGATAACAGACTTCTGACCACTGTAATTGTACATAACTTGTTCGTATGGCTGGACTGGTTGGTTGTCAGTTGGAACGGCATGCCAAAGGAAATATATGCCTTGTGGTCCAGCTGGCTGGTGCGTTATGGTCAGTATGGCCATCTGTATTGGTCAATTGCAAACCTTGATGTCTGGCTTGTTTCTTAATATTCATGCACAGATGTGGTACATGATACTTGTACATACTCACGCCTCATGGGCAGAGGACAAGTTTGATTGTAAACCTTCATTCTTCATAGGCAGGGTGATATTGATTGCAAGCCCTCGCACCTCATGGGTGTTTTCTTATTTGCCTCATTGGCAGGTTCTTAGGCTGATCACCTGTAGGATTGTAATATATAAATGTCATTTCTACTCATCAACATATTGACAACAAAGCTTTTGAATCAAATTGATCATATGCGATTCCAATGCTTGCTTGGAATTGCCTATGGTTTCTACTATATTCACTGATACAGTAGGTTCTGGCACAGTTTCTGGGTCTGCATGGGGAGTGAAAAGGGCATCTCAACATTACCCATAAGACTAATCAACAATTCTACTGTATCCACTGATACAGTATATTCTGGTGCTGTTCTGCATCTTCATGTAGGATGGAGAGGGCATCTCGATATTACCCAAGAGAATAATCAATGATTCAACTGTACTCACAGATACAGTACGTTCTGGCTCTGTTTCTGCATCTGCATAGTGGGTGGAGAGGGCATCTCAACAAGCCCCCTGAGACTAATCAACTTTCGGCCGTGAGGTGTATGTTTAAGTCTTGCTCCGATGTGTTGGAGCATGCTCATTTTTGTGGATCTTGAGCTGTTTTTTCAAAACATTGGATTAACTAATTCCAACCATTACATGTGTGTGCCAATGAGCAATTGTATGCATAGACACGTCATGTCTCTATAAATGTGTTTTATTCTTTCAGTCAGTGACCTTGAATCTTTAATATTCTTCCTCCACGACCTTAAAACGTTTGCACTTCTTGCACTTGGTTGTCATCTCAGTAAAGAAGAAGCGAAACAAACAAGAGCATACAACAAATATATATAAACTGAAATAAATGTAAACCACATTATTGAAACAACTTAAAAGTGTAATAGTTGGTAAGTACAGTGCCTGAAAATTTCCATGGTGAAACTGAATGTTACCGATCAAAATCACAAGTGACAATAACGAATGGTACGATAATTGCAAAAAATGAATAAATTCACTGGAATTCACAAAAATGTTGCAAGTGCCATATAAAACAACATTTTGACTTACTATCCCACTGAAAATAAAAGATGGATGATGAAATTTAAGAACAAGATTAAATAGATTCTATGGAGGTCATCTCTACAGCATGACAGCGAAAGTGAAAACTGGTTACATCCGAGTATAATGGTAGCCACCTATCAGGTTGAAAGGGATGTTAACATGCAAGAGTTGCTTCCCTTTGTCTATATGACGTATAAACAGAAAGAGGTTTTTTTGTCTTTCCTGGAAGGCTGGATTCAGAGGTAGCAGAGAAAGTTATCCTAACGTAATGTGATCAGATAATGTATTTGACAGAGAAACAATAGGACCCTTTTCCAAATCCATGAATTAAGCAAGGATGAAAATTTCTTTATTTGCAAAACCATGAAAACAGATACCCATCAAAATAAGGGAATACACAGCATATTACTACCATTTATAGTTGCTTACAAGTCCATATGTACTCACTTATAAGTCCATATGTACTCACTTATAAGTTCAAACATACTCACTTATAAGTCCATATGTACTCACTTATAATATGTACTCACTTATAAGTCCATATGGACTTGCTTATAAGTCCACATGTACTCACTTATAAGTCCATATGTACTTGCTTATGTACTCAGTTATAAGTCATGTACTTGCTTATAAGTCCATGGACTTAGTTATAAGTCCATATGTACTCACTTATAAGTCCATATGGACTTGCTTATGTACTCAGTTATAAGTCATGTACTTGCTTATAAGTCCATGGACTTAGTTATAAGTCCATATATACTCACTTATAAGTCCAAATGTACTCACTTATAAGTCCATATGTACTCAGTTATAAGTCCATGGACTTGCTTATAAGTCCATATGTACTCACTTATAAGTCATATATACTTGCTTATAAGTCCATATGTACTCACTTATAAGTCCATATGTCACTTATAAGTCATATGTACTTGCTTTTAAGTCCATGGACTTGCTTATGTACTTGCTTATAAGTCCAACTGCAAACTGCACAGACTCAGATCTGTCATTGCATAATGCACCGGCACATCTGGGTTTTATGTAGTTTGTTAGGAACAATCAGTAGAACAAACAATGCAGACCCTGATCTGCCGGTGCATTATGGCAGATAAAAGTCTATGTTGTTTGCAGATGGAAATGAATTATAAGTGAGTATGTACAGTGCTATTTCATTAATAATGTTAATCTTGAAAAGTTCTTGTTGCTTGCTGATAATTATTCATGTTTTTCTTACCAGTCTAATACATCAGAATCTATCATACGATATTTAAAAAATTGAATACTAGTTTCTGTCCATACTGTTATTCTTGAAAAAAATATGTGAAGAAATAACTTATAATGAAAAGCTTACAATCAAATTTGCAACACCTTCCTTGATATTACATTTCAAGTGTGGACCATAAATATGAAATTTAGGTCAAAGATATATTGGCATTCACCTTTGGTAATTTCTAAGTCTACAGTGTATTCCACCTTCTTCATGAGTTTTTGACAGCCGTCTTTATTGTAGAGAAAGCACTTGAGGTGCAGAATCAACACTGGAGGCAGTTCCTCTAGACTCAACTTTTTTACCACTTCAACCTGCAATATTAAAATTGTCTTAATATATAATAGATGGTGTTAAAAGTCAGAATGTAACATGTACATATTTTTCCTTATATAACATGCCCAACATAAAAACAACATAGATCCTGATCTGCCATCATATAATGCAGAAGAACAGTGTCTACCATATATGCTTGTGTACAAGCTAGATCAAACTGTACAAAACAAAGACCCTGATCTGCCATTGTATAATGCGCCAGAAAATCAGTCTAACATAAAATTATACTTGTGTCAAAGTTGGATAATCAGAAAATCAGTCTAATATAAAATTATACTTGTGTCAAAGTTGGATAATCAGAAAATCAGTCTAACATAAAACTATACTTGTGTCAAAGTTGGATAATCAGAAAACCAGTCTAACATAAAATTATACTTGTGTCAAAGTTGGATAATCAGAAAATCAGTCTAACATAAAATTATACTTGTGTCAAAGTTGGATAATCAGAAAATCAGTCTAACATAAAATTATACTCGTGTCAAAGTTGGATAATCAGAAAATCAGTCTAACATAAAATTATACTTGTGTCAAAGTTGGATAATCAGAAAACCAGTCTAACATAAAATTATATTTGTGTCAAAGTTGGATAATCAGAAAATCAGTCTAACATAAAATTATACTTGTGTCAAAGTTGGATAGTCAGAAAATCAGTCTAACATAAAATTATACTTGTGTCAAAGTTGGATAGTCAGAAAATCAGTCTAACATAAAATTATACTTGTGTCAAAGTTGGATCATCAGAAAATCAGTCTAACATAAAATTATACTTGTGTCAAAGTTGGATAATCAGAAAATCAGTTTAACATAAAATTATACTTGTGTCAAAGTTGGATCATCAGAAAATCAGTCTAACATAAAATTATACTTGTGTCAAAGTTGGATAATCAGAAAATCAGTCTAACATAAAATTATACTTGTGTCAAAGTTGGATCATCAGAAAATCAGTCTAACATAAAATTATACTCGTGTCAAAGTTGGATAATCAGAAAACCAGTCTAACATAAAATTATACTTGTGTCAAAGTTGGATAATCAGAAAATCAGTCTAACATAAAATTATACTTGTGTCAAAGTTGGATAATCAGAAAACCAGTCTAACATAAAATTATACTTGTGTCAAAGTTGGATCATCAGAAAATCAGTCTAACATAAAATTATACTTGTGTCAAAGTTGGATCATCAGAAAATCAGTCTAACATAAAATTATACTTGTGTCAAAGTTGGATCATCAGAAAATCAGTCTAACATAAAATTATACTTGTGTCAAAGTTGGATCATCAGAAAATCAGTCTAACATAAAATTATACTTGTGTCAAAGTTGGATCATCAGAAAATCAGTCTAACATAAAATTATACTTGTGTCAAAGTTGGATAATCAGAAAATCAGTCTAACATAAAATTATACTTGTGTCAAAGTTGGATAATCAGAAAATCAGTCTAACATAAAATTATACTTGTGTCAAAGTTGGATAAACAGAAAATCAGTCTAACATAAAATTATACTTGTGTCAAAGTTGGATAATCAGAAAATCAGTCTAACATAAAATTATACTTGTGTCAAAGTTGGATAATCAGAAAATCAGTCTAACATAAAATTATACTTGTGTCCAACTTGGATCATCAGAAAACCAGTCTAATATAAAATTATACTTGTGTCAAACTTGGATAATCAGAAAATCAGACTAACATAAAATTATACTTGTGTCCAAGTTGGATCATCAGAAAATCAGTCTAACATAAAATTATACTTGTGTCAAAGTTGGATAATCAGAAAATCAGTCTAACATAAAATTATACTTGTGTCAAAGTTGGATCATCAGAAAACCAGTCTAACATAAAATTATACTTGTGTCAAAGTTGGATAATCAGAAAACCAGTCTAATATAAAATTATACTTGTGTCAAAGTTGGATCATCAGAAAATCAGTCTAACATAAAACTATACTTGTGTCAAAGTTGGATAATCAGAAAACCAGTCTAACATAAAATTATACTTGTGTCAAAGTTGGATAATCAGAAAACCAGTCTAATATAAAATTATACTTGTGTCAAAGTTGGATCATCAGAAAATCAGTCTAACATAAAACTATACTTGTGTCAAAGTTGGATAATCAGAAAACCAGTCTAACATAAAATTATACTTGTGTCCAAGTTGGATCATCAGAAAACCAGTCTAATATAAAATTATACTTGTGTCAAACTTGGATAATCAGAAAACCAGTCTAACATAAAATTATACTCGTGTCAAAGTTGGATAATCAGAAAATCAGTCTAACATAAAATTATACTTGTGTCCAAGTTGGATCATCAGAAAACCAGTCTAATATAAAATTATACTTGTGTCAAACTTGGATAATCAGAAAACCAGTCTAACATAAAATTATACTCGTGCCAAAGTTGGATAATCAGAAAATCAGTCTAACATAAAATTATACTTGTGTCAAAGTTGGATAAACAGAAAATCAGTCTAACATAAAATTATACTTGTGTCAAAGTTGGATAATCAGAAAATCAGTCTAACATAAAATTATACTTGTGTCAAAGTTGGATAATCAGAAAATCAGTCTAACATAAAATTATACTTGTGTCCAACTTGGATCATCAGAAAACCAGTCTAATATAAAATTATACTTGTGTCAAACTTGGATAATCAGAAAATCAGACTAACATAAAATTATACTTGTGTCCAAGTTGGATCATCAGAAAATCAGTCTAACATAAAATTATACTTGTGTCAAAGTTGGATAATCAGAAAATCAGTCTAACATAAAATTATACTTGTGTCAAAGTTGGATAATCAGAAAACCAGTCTAACATAAAATTATACTTGTGTCAAAGTTGGATAATCAGAAAACCAGTCTAATATAAAATTATACTTGTGTCAAAGTTGGATCATCAGAAAATCAGTCTAACATAAAACTATACTTGTGTCAAAGTTGGATAATCAGAAAACCAGTCTAACATAAAATTATACTTGTGTCAAAGTTGGATAATCAGAAAACCAGTCTAATATAAAATTATACTTGTGTCAAAGTTGGATCATCAGAAAATCAGTCTAACATAAAACTATACTTGTGTCAAAGTTGGATAATCAGAAAACCAGTCTAACATAAAATTATACTTGTGTCCAAGTTGGATCATCAGAAAACCAGTCTAATATAAAATTATACTTGTGTCAAACTTGGATAATCAGAAAACCAGTCTAACATAAAATTATACTCGTGTCAAAGTTGGATAATCAGAAAATCAGTCTAACATAAAATTATACTTGTGTCCAAGTTGGATCATCAGAAAACCAGTCTAATATAAAATTATACTTGTGTCAAACTTGGATAATCAGAAAACCAGTCTAACATAAAATTATACTCGTGCCAAAGTTGGATAATCAGAAAATCAGTCTAACATAACATTATACTTGTGTCAAAGTTGGATCATCAGAAAATCAGTCTAACATAAAATTATACTTGTGTCAAAGTTGGATAATCAGAAAATCAGTCTAACATAAAATTATACTTGTGTCAAAGTTGGATAATCAGAAAATCAGTCTAACATAAAATTATACTTGTGTCAAAGTTGGATAATCAGAAAACCAGTCTAACATAAAATTATACTTGTGTCAAAGTTGGATCATCAGAAAATCAGTCTAACATAAAATTATACTTGTGTCAAAGTTGGATCATCAGAAAATCAGTCTAACATAAAATTATACTTGTGTCAAAGTTGGATAATCAGAAAATCAGTCTAACATAAAATTATACTTGTGTCAAAGTTGGATCATCAGAAAATCAGTCTAACATAAAATTATACTTGTGTCCAAGTTGGATCATCAGAAAATCAGTCTAACATAAAATTATACTTGTGTCAAAGTTGGATAATCAGAAAATCAGTCTAACATAAAATTATACTTGTGTCAAAGTTGGATAATCAGAAAATCAGTCTAACATAAAATTATACTTGTGTCAAAGTTGGATAATCAGAAAATCAGTCTAACATAAAATTATACTTGTGTCAAAGTTGGATCATCAGAAAACCAGTCTAATATAAAATTATACTTGTGTCAAACTTGGATAATCAGAAAATCAGTCTAACATAAAATTATACTTGTGTCCAAGTTGGATCATCAGAAAATCAGTCTAACATAAAATTATACTTGTGTCAAAGTTGGATCATCAGAAAATCAGTCTAACATAAAATTATACTTGTGTCAAAGTTGGATAATCAGAAAATCAGTCTAACATAAAATTATACTTGTGTCAAAGTTGGATCATCAGAAAATCAGTCTAACATAAAATTATACTTGTGTCAAAGTTGGATCATCAGAAAATCAGTCTAACATAAAATTATACTTGTGTCAAAGTTGGATAAACAGAAAATCAGTCTAACATAAAATTATACTTGTGTCAAAGTTGGATAATCAGAAAACCAGTCTAATATAAAATTATACTTGTGTCAAACTTGGATAATCAGAAAATCAGTCCAACATAAAATTATACTTGTGTCCAAGTTGGATCATCAGAAAATCAGTCTAACATAAAATTATACTTGTGTCAAAGTTGGATAATCAGAAAATCAGTCTAACATAAAATTATACTTGTGTCAAAGTTGGATAATCAGAAAACCAGTCTAATATAAAATTATACTTGTGTCAAAGTTGGATAATCAGAAAACCAGTCTAATATAAAATTATACTTGTGTCAAAGTTGGATCATCAGAAAATCAGTCTAACATAAAACTATACTTGTGTCAAAGTTGGATAATCAGAAAACCAGTCTAACATAAAATTATACTTGTGTCAAAGTTGGATAATCAGAAAACCAGTCTAACATAAAATTATACTTGTGTCAAAGTTGGATAATCAGAAAACCAGTCTAATATAAAATTATACTTGTGTCAAAGTTGGATAATCAGAAAACCAGTCTAACATAAAATTATACTCGTGTCAAAGTTGGATCATCAGAAAACCAGTCTAACATAAAATTATACTTGTGTCAAAGTTGGATCATCAGAAAATCAGTCTAACATAAAATTATACTCGTGTCAAAGTTGGATAATCAGAAAACCAGTCTAACATAAAATTATACTCGTGTCAAAGTTGGATCATCAGAAAATCAGTCTAACATAAAATTATACTCGTGTCAAAGTTGGATAATCAGAAAACCAGTCTAACATAAAATTATACTCGTGTCAAAGTTGGATAATCAGAAAACCAGTCTAACATAAAACTATACTTGTGTCAAAGTTGGATAATCAGAAAACCAGTCTAACATAAAATTATACTTGTGTCCAAGTTGGATCATCAGAAAACCAGTCTAATATAAAATTATACTTGTGTCAAACTTGGATAATCAGAAAACCAGTCTAACATAAAATTATACTCGTGTCAAAGTTGGATAATCAGAAAACCAGTCTAACATAAAATTATACTCGTGTCAAAGTTGGATAATCAGAAAACCAGTCTAACATAAAATTATACTTGTGTCAAAGTTGGATCATCAGAAAACCAGTCTAATATAAAATTATACTTGTGTCAAAGTTGGATCATCAGAAAATCAGTCTAACATAAAATTATACTTGTGTCAAAGTTGGATCATCAGAAAATCAGTCTAACATAAAATTATACTTGTGTCAAAGTTGGATAATCAGAAAACCAGTCTAACATAAAATTATACTTGTGTCAAAGTTGGATAGTCAGAAAACCAGTCTAACATAAAATTATACTTGTGTCAAAGTTGGATCATCAGAAAATCAGTCTAACATAAAATTATACTTGTGTCAAAGTTGGATCATCAGAAAATCAGTCTAACATAAAATTATACTTGTGTCAAAGTTGGATCATCAGAAAATCAGTCTAACATAAAATTATACTTGTGTCAAAGTTGGATAATCAATAATCAGTCTAACATACAATTATACTTGTGTCAAAGTTGGATAATCAGAAAATCAGTCTAACATAAAATTATACTCGTGTCAAAGTTGGATAATCAGAAAACCAGTCTAACATAAAATTATACTCGTGTCAAAGTTGGATCATCAGAAAACCAGTCTAACATAAAATTATACTTGTGTCAAAGTTGGATCATCAGAAAATCAGTCTAACATAAAATTATACTCGTGTCAAAGTTGGATAATCAGAAAACCAGTCTAACATAAAATTATACTCGTGTCAAAGTTGGATCATCAGAAAATCAGTCTAACATAAAATTATACTCGTGTCAAAGTTGGATAATCAGAAAACCAGTCTAACATAAAATTATACTCGTGTCAAAGTTGGATAATCAGAAAACCAGTCTAACATAAAACTATACTTGTGTCAAAGTTGGATCATCAGAACACCAGTCTAACATAAATTTATACTTGTGTCCAAGTTGGATCATCAGAAAATCAGTCTAATATAAAATTATACTTGTGTCAAACTTGGATAATCAGAAAACCAGTCTAACATAAAATTATACTCGTGTCAAAGTTGGATCATCAGAAAACCAGTCTAACATAAAATTATACTCGTGTCAAAGTTGGATCATCAGAAAACCAGTCTAACATAAAATTATACTTGTGTCAAAGTTGGATCATCAGAAAATCAGTCTAACATAAAATTATACTTGTGTCAAAGTTGGATCATCAGAAAATCAGTCTAACATAAAATTATACTTGTGTCAAAGTTGGATAATCAGAAAACCAGTCTAACATAAAATTATACTTGTGTCAAAGTTGGATAATCAGAAAATCAGTCTAACATAAAATTATACTTGTGTCAAAGTTGGATAATCAGAAAACCAGTCTAACATAAAATTATACTTGTGTCAAAGTTGGATCATCAGAAAATCAGTCTAACATAAAATTATACTTGTGTCAAAGTTGGATCATCAGAAAATCAGTCTAACATAAAATTATACTTGTGTCAAAGTTGGATAATCAGAAAACCAGTCTAACATAAAATTATACTCGTGTCAAAGTTGGATAATCAGAAAACCAGTCTAACATAAAATTATACTCGTGTCAAGGTTGGATCATCAGAAAATCAGTCTAACATAAAATTATACTCGTGTCAAAGTTGGATCATCAGAAAACCAGTCTAACATAAAATTATACTTGTGTCAAAGTTGGATAGTCAGAAAACCAGTCTAACATAAAATTATACTTGTGTCAAAGTTGGATAGTCAGAAAACCAGTCTAACATAAAATTATACTTGTGTCAAAGTTGGATAGTCAGAAAATCAGTCTAACATAAAATTATACTTGTGTCAAAGTTGGATCATCAGAAAATCAGTCTAACATAAAATTATACTTGTTTCAAAGTTGGATCATCAGAAAATCAGTCTAACATAAAATTATACTTGTTTCAAAGTTGGATCATCAGAAAATCAGTCTAACATAAAATTATACTTGTGTCAAAGTTGGATAATCAGAAAATCAGTCTAACATAAAATTATACTTGTGTCAAAGTTGGATAATCAGAAAATCAGTTTAACATAAAATTATACTTGTGTCAAAGTTGGATCATCAGAAAATCAGTCTAACATAAAATTATACTTGTGTCAAAGTTGGATCATCAGAAAACCAGTCTAACATAAAATTATACTTGTGTCAAAGTTGGATCATCAGAAAATCAGTCTAACATAAAATTATACTTGTGTCAAAGTTGGATCATCAGAAAATCAGCCTAACATAAAATTATACTTGTGTCAAAGTTGGATCATCAGAAAATCAGTCTAACATAAAATTATACTTGTGTCAAAGTTGGATCATCAGAAAATCAGTCTAACATACAATTATACTTGTGTCAAAGTTGGATAATCAATAATCAGTCTAACATACAATTATACTTGTGTCAAAGTTGGATAATCAGAAAATCAGTCTAACATAAAATTATACTCGTGTCAAAGTTGGATAATCAGAAAATCAGTCTAACATAAAATTATACTCGTGTCAAAGTTGGATCATCAGAAAACCAGTCTAACATAAAATTATACTCGTGTCAAAGTTGGATCATCAGAAAACCAGTCTAATATAAAATTATACTTGTGTCAAAGTTGGATCATCAGAAAATCAGTCTAACATAAAATTATACTCGTGTCAAAGTTGGATAATCAGAAAACCAGTCTAACATAAAATTATACTCGTGTCAAAGTTGGATCATCAGAAAATCAGTCTAACATAAAATTATACTCGTGTCAAAGTTGGATAATCAGAAAACCAGTCTAACATAAATTTATACTTGTGTCCAAGTTGGATCATCAGAAAACCAGTCTAACATAAAATTATACTTGTGTCAAACTTGGATCATCAGAAAACCAGTCTAACATAAAATTATACTCGTGTCAAAGTTGGATAATCAGAAAACCAGTCTAACATAAAATTATACTCGTGTCAAAGTTGGATAATCAGAAAACCAGTCTAACATAAAATTATACTCGTGTCAAAGTTGGATCATCAGAAAACCAGTCTAACATAAAATTATACTTGTGTCAAAGTTGGATCATCAGAAAATCAGTCTAACATAAAATTATACTTGTGTCAAAGTTGGATCATCAGAAAATCAGTCTAACATAAAATTATACTTGTGTCAAAGTTGGATAATCAGAAAACCAGTCTAACATAAAATTATACTTGTGTCAAAGTTGGATAATCAGAAAATCAGTCTAACATAAAATTATACTTGTGTCAAAGTTGGATAATCAGAAAACCAGTGTAACATAAAATTATACTTGTGTCAAAGTTGGATCATCAGAAAATCAGTCTAACATAAAATTATACTTGTGTCAAAGTTGGATCATCAGAAAATCAGTCTAACATAAAATTATACTTGTGTCAAAGTTGGATAATCAGAAAACCAGTCTAACATAAAATTATACTTGTGTCAAAGTTGGATAATCAGAAAATCAGTCTAACATAAAATTATACTTGTGTCAAAGTTGGATAATCAGAAAACCAGTCTAACATAAAATTATACTTGTGTCAAAGTTGGATCATCAGAAAATCAGTCTAACATAAAATTATACTTGTGTCAAAGTTGGATAATCAGAAAATCAGTCTAACATAAAATTATACTTGTGTCAAAGTTGGATAATCAGAAAATCAGTCTAACATAAAATTATACTTGTGTCAAAGTTGGATAATCAGAAAACCAGTCTAACATAAAATTATACTTGTGTCAAAGTTGGATAATCAGAAAACCAGTCTAACATAAAATTATACTTGTGTCAAAGTTGGATCTAACTGTAAACAAGAGTACTGTAAATGTCACATTTTTCTTCTTTCTGTCACAATGACCTTGACCTTGAACCTTTTGACCTAAAAACTAATGGATTATTTTTTACCTGAAGTGCAAACCATTCAGAAAGTGTAGATGGCGGAGAACTGAGTGAATGCACAGAAACCATTTTTATTCTTTCAGTTTGTGCCCTTGACCTCTGAGCTTTTGATTCCAAAATCGACAGGTTACTTCTTTATCCCAAAAGCAAGCCATCCACAAAGTTTAGTAAATGCAGATCATGGAGTTATTGTGCAGAAACCATTTCTCTTCTTTCAGTCAGTGACCTTGACCTTTGAGCTTTTGACCACAAAACTGATAGAATTCTTATCCCAAGTGCAAGCCATCCACTGTTTGGTAACTGTAGATGGTGAATCTGAGTTATTGTGCTGAATGAAATTGGTAACAGACAGACAGATGGACAACATCATAATGCTGCCTCATGGGGGGTATTTAAAATATAAAGCCTGATCTGCCATCATATGAGGTACCAGCAGATCAGTGTCCACCAAATATACCTTTGTACAATCAAATCCAACTACAAAAACATAGAGCCTGATCTGACAATGTGTAATGCACCAGCAGATCAGGGTCTACCACATATATCTGTGCACAAGTTGGATCCAACTGCAAAAAACAACTCCAATCTGACATTGCATGCTGGTATATCAGGTCTATGTTGTTTGTTTTACTGATTAGTTCTAAAAAGCTGCAAAAATCAAACTCACAAATATTGTTTTCAATGGGCTGTTGAAGTGTCTATATGGCAAAAATCAATATGGCTCTTAAAATAGTATACATACCATATTTTTTGTTTAGAGGACTGGTTTAGCTGACTTTGATGTATCCAATATAAGTAGTTTGTACAAGTGCATGTATATAACACCTTCCTATCCATAAACTCCCATGTGTAAAGTACGGGAAGGGGGGAGAGATACTGACTGAGTGAGTGAGTATGTATGTATGTATGTATATATGTATGTATGTATGTATGTATGTATGTATGTATGTATGTATGTATGTATGTATGTATGTATGTATGTATGTATTCGCATTTAATGGCATGTCAGCATAATAATGGCAACATGGTGTCAATTAAAAGTAAAGTTCAAACATGTAAAAAGAACTGCACAAATGAAAACTGTGGGAAGATAAACCCATCCAAATAAATGTAAACATGAAGTACTACAAGAAAAAAGATAAAAGGTAAACATGTTAAAATTCTGTAAAACATATATAAAATAAAATATAAAGGTAAATAAGAGTCTCTCAAAGGGACTGACACGCTACTGGCTGAAAAGAATTTCCATGAATTCAAGATAAGACCATTTCTTCCTTTTAACTGCAGAGTGTTGAAACTATCTTTAATATTCTTCAGCAATAACAGGATTTTAAAAGTGGGCATACTGGATGTCAACTTGGCACCATTTTCGGCACCATTTTCATCTAGGCCCAACAAGGCATCATAAAAATTCTTCTGGTGGAAACCCCATTTTGATATGACTTTCCGTTTAGGAGGAGCAACGATAACAAGATTTTCAAGATGGATGCCATGGTGGCCATATTTGATAAAAGACTGGCACCATTTCTTTTTAGTACCAACTAGACATCATAAGAAGTCTTTTGGTGAAAGACCAAGGTCAATATGACCAGCCATCTAGTAGATATAGTGATAACAAGATTTTCAAGATGGCCATTGTGGCAGTCATATTTTAAGTCAGATCGGCACTATTTTCATTTTCGACCAACTAGACATCATAAGAAGTCTTTCAGTGAAAAACCCATGATGCTGATATGACCATTCATTCAGGAGAAATAGTGATAGCAAGATTTTCAAGATGGTCACTGTGGCAGGCATAATGAATGTCTGAATGGCACCATTACGACCAACTAGACTTCATAAGTTGTTTAGTAAAAACCCCGTGTTGATATGACCATCCGTTGAGGAAGAGTAGTGGTAATATTTTCAAGATGGCCGCTGTTGTGGCCATATTGGACATCAGATCGACACCATTTTCTTTTAGGACTAACTATACAAGTTAAGAAGTCTTCTGCTGAAAACACCATGGCAATATTACTTTTCATTCATGAGGATTTTCAAGATGGCCACAGTGGCAGCCATATCGGACATCTGATTGGCCCCATTTTCATTTAGGACCAAGTAGACATCATAAGAAGTCTTTTTGTGAAAACTCCATGTTGATATGACCATCCATTCAGGAGGTGTAGCAATAACAAGATTTTCAAGATGGCTGCTTTGGTGGCCATATTTGTCATCAGATCAGCACCATTTTTATTTAGAACCAATTAGACATCTAAAAAAGTTTTCTGTTGAAAACCCCATGACAACATAACTTTCCATTCATGAGGGGCAGTGACAAGATTTTCAAGATGGCCCCTCTAGGAAGCCATATTCGATATCAGATTGGCCCCATTTGCATCTAGGACCAAGTAGATACTATTAGAAGTCTTAGTGAGAACCCCATGTTGATATGAACATCCATTCAGAAGGAGCAACAATAACAAGACTATCAAAACTGCCACTGTTACAGCCATATTGTGCATCAGATTGGCACCATTTTCATTTCGGACCAACTAGATATCATAAGAAGTCTTTAAGTGAAACCTCGATGTTGATATTGACCATAGATTCAGGAGGAGTAGCAATTACAAGATTTTCAAGATGGCCACTGTGGCAACCATACTGGATGTCTGATTGGTTTGGGTTTGGTTTTGTAGGGTTTAATGCTAATTTTTCTGTACATGATAGACTACACATGGCTGCCTGTATATTCAGTTGAGGAAGAACCTGGGATGAACCACCGACCCACAGAAAGCTACTGGCAAACTTTCTCATATACGGGCATTGGTTGTGCCGAGATATGCAAGTGATCTGTAAAGGCAGGCACCTTAGACTACTCTGCCACCCAGTTCCCCCTTGGAAAATCAAGCACACCATTTTCATTTGAGAGCAACTAGACCATGGAATGAATATGCGTGTAAAGTTTCATGGCAATCTTCCAAGTAGTTTAGGAGGAGTAACAATAACAAACTTGTGCTAACTGACAGATGGATGATAGGCAACAGACCATCCCATAAGCTTTTCTGGTCTATGAGCAGTAGAGCTAAAAAAAATATAAAATCCTTAAAATGTTGGGGTGTCAGGGGTGGGTGGGTGGGTAAAACAAAGTTTAATAATGTAATACTTACCTGTCACTATAGACTTGCTTACCTGTTAGAATGCTAATTCCAAGCACCCATATATACAGAACATTCTAGAAATCTAGAACAGAGAGAACTCAGAACCAGTCTGACTACCATGTCATCGGCTCATGTGGTATACTCGTTCTCATTGACTTGGACCTAGACTAATCTTTGCCATCAAAGCAGGGTGGGAGGTGAAAATTTTGCAATAGTAATAGTAAGAATTCAATTATTAAAATCAGTTTACCCCGCCCCCAATACATTTTACTAGCAGTAATACAATACCTGTCTCTACTGCCTTGCTGAATTTGCCAGTTTGACAGGAGGCTGATGGCCTCAAAAATAAATGGTATAACAAATTATATACTCACCCTTACATAAGGCATGTCCACAAGTGTAAGTTGGCAGCAGATTGGCCCACTTTTTGTGCCATAACTATTAGACCCAATGAAAATATACCTTCACTCTGGTGAACGACTGGTTGGTTTGGTTTGATGGGTTTAAAGCCGTTTTTCAGCACTTGATAGGCTATACATGGTGGCCAGTATATCTGGTGGAGGAAGAACCTGGGAAAATCTCAAGAAGAACCACCAACCCTCGGGAAGCTACTGGCAAGCTTTCTCACAGAAACACTGGCCAAGCCCAAGACTTGAACTCACGCAGACAGAGGTGAGATGGCAATGATCAGTAAAGGCAAGCGCCTTAGACCACTTGGCCACCCGGGGCCCCTTCTGGTGAACAAAAGAGCGAAAGTAAAAGGAGGAGAAACAGCTGTGGGATCACCAAAATGCATCTCTCATAACATCTTCCAATGAAAAAATCACTGAAACAGGCCCATGAAGTAGCAATTATTGACTGATAAGCTCTCTTAATAGTGAGGACAATCCAACTGAAAATTTTGGATTCCGAGATATCAGTGGAGCCCTTAACAGATGGGAGGAAACGCTTCCTATCCTTTCTTCTTGCTTTTGATGTGGCGAAATAGAACTGTAATGCCCTAACTGGACACAGAAGTCTATCTTGATCATCCCATGCACAGATACGACTGAGACTGGAGATCTTTATAGGGAGTGGGGATACTAAAGGAAGCTAGTTTTTTTGCAAAAAATCCAACAGCCTTTCTCTATAGACAAAGCATGAAACTCATTCTTCCTTCACACAGACAGTAAGGACGACAGGAAAACAGTTTTAAGTGTAAGGTTCTCAAAGGAAAGCTTCCCTCGGTGATTCATAAAGCGATTTGGCCATAATATGCACAAGAGATTCCATCAAAGCATCAGTGAGTGAGATACATACCAGTCTCTGCAGCTCAAAATACCTTATAAAATTGAAAAGACAAGGGTCCAAACCAATGACCGGACACTTAGAGAACTTGAATGTGTTGGACAGGGCTGCCCTATAGCCCTTAATAATGTAGTATCATTTATTTTTGTGGGTCTCAATTTTCATAGTTTTGAAGAAGAAAAAAAGAAGACATTTTTGTGGGTACTTAAATTCATGGTTTTTCCTGTCAAAGTTTGCATATTTGTAGTTATTTAATTTCGTGGATTAACCTCAACAAATGCCACAAATAAAAAATATAAAAGAACAAAACTATGATGACAAATGATGGTTGCTTCAATGGTTAAAACAGTACTACCAACTGTATGTGCACAAATCAAACACCTGTCAAGATAAATCACTTACACTCAACATCAAAGGGCACCAATGCACCCAACATCACTAAGCTACTAATCGGTCATTAAAGTACAGTCCTACCCGTTTATGTCGACATCCTCGGGCCCGAGGAAATATTGTCGACAGAAGCGGATGTCGAGATAAGTGTTTGGGGGTGGGGGTGACCTGTCGTCAGTAAGCCGGATTTAAACTTTGAGAAAACAAACAATGGAAATTTTGAGTACATGAAGACAAAACCAACGTGAAATACACGTCTATACTGACAAATTACATTTTGGTTACCTTTGTGTAATAAAATCCACAATGCATTAAGTGCATGTATATGAAAAATCCATGAATTCGTGTACGGGTCTCATGTTAGAAAATGTATGCATCGGTCACATCCTGATAGGAAATACATGTATAAAAAAATGGTTGTCCTCATTTGATCTAACACGTCTTCACAATTCACTACGATAATCATTGTTGCCAGTAGCTCATGGTTGCATAGTTGTTATTTACATGCTACAAAGTACATGTACATGTACTTAAATTGGCCTAGATTTTGGTCAGCCAGAAACAATGTTCCCATCTTACTGAGGCTACCAAGGGGATGGGGGCTATTCACAGGGAAATGATAAGATGTATTTATTTACGGAAGTCATCGTGAAAAGTACATAAAATTGAACAAGAGATATGCGGCTGATATGATTAATTTACCGCCATCGTAGCCTTTCTTTATAGACTCGGCAGCTTTCATCCATCTAGACCAACAAGTTGCTCTCCTCCTTTTTTTTTTTTTTTTTTCACTGGTCCACCACCAGTAAAAAAAATTTAAAAAAATAAGGTGGAGAACGTAAATTTAATCTGCGTTTTACGCTGCCGTTGGTAGCCATCGTAAACATAAATAAAGTTAAAAAGGAAACTTTCACAGCACAATAAACTTGTTTTAATCACCGATCACTTTGGAAAATGCAACAATCGATCAGATTTCATTGCTTTTATTCAATTTTGGTGATGATTTTTTTTTTAATGAAGGGTGGATTGTTTTTATTGAACATTGTAACTGGCTTGCTTTGATGAAGGGTACATGTGTTATTTAAGTCGCCGCGAGAGGCTAACTTTATAGGACCAAACAAAAGCCTGTTTTTTAATCCACCGAGACAGTAAAGCCTGGCGGCAAGATCAACTAATTGTTGAACAAAGTACAGGTCGGAACTGGCCGCTTGTTGACATAAATGACCCGGCGGCAAGATCAACTAATTGTTGAACAAAGTATGGGTCGGAACTGGCAGCTTGTCGACATAAATGATTAGAAAACAAAGGATTTGTTCAAGCTGGGACCAAGGGCTTCTGTCGACATGTACGTTTATTTTTTATCTCGACGTCGACATAAGCATGACAGATTTGGTAGTAATAGTAGACCAAGGGACCGGGACTTTGCTTTTTTGTAGACATAGGCGGCTTGTCGACATAAGTGATGTCGATATAAGTGGGTAGGACTGTACATGTGTATGATCTCTTCCTTAAAACACTGTTCATAAAGTTGCACCATCAATTACTTCTGATGACCATGGCATTAACACTGGCTTAAGAGTTGTACAAATCAACTTAGATTCCTGTCGGTTTGGATAATGTCATCATTCCACATGTGAACCAAACACGTGACCAGCTGCCCCATGCTCAATGCAATTAGCAAGCAGAGTCAACATGTGATGTGTTCAGAGCCCATCAAAGTGCCAAGATGCAAACTTAATTGAAAAACAATGGAATCACTCCTTTATTTGAGCATGCCTCATGTACAAACCAACTTCAACTACTAGACTTTACTTAAAACATTGTCAATGAAACTGATTGATGCATGAATGGATAATTGCAGCTCATACAAAAATGTGTGGAAGATCAGATTTAATTATCAGTGGCATTGAGAATACTGGACTTGAGTAATTCAACAATTTCAGCATTATTTACCTGACAAACATTTGTGTGTACCAGCCGACTTGATCGACACGATGTTGATTCTGTGGTTTTCTTAAAAAATCAGTGAAGTGTGAGCTTCAATACTCTGCGGTAATTAGTGTATATACTAGGGGTGGGTATTGAATTGAAAATCATATTGCGATATATTACAATATTATGTGAAATATTGCAATATTATTGCAATATACTGATTTAAGAAAGGATTACAGATTGCTATTATTTTATTGAAATAAAGTGAATGCAAACTGCAAAGAAATAATTAAAAGCTGATACAAAGGAAAAGATTGCAAGTCCTTTATGATGAATCTGCACACCTTGTCAGTTGTCAATAAAGCACGTGAAGAATGGGAGGGGTATTTTGCACCAAGGAGCCCTGGTAAGGTTCTCTGGGTTGGCAGCGACACTAGCTTTAGAAAGATCGGAATTATCATCACACGATGAACTCCCATCAGTACACATCGATGATCTATTTTCTGTCTTCTTGTAATGACCAATCTTCCCAGGATAGTGCTTGTTCATATGGAAGGTTAGATTTGTAGTTCCACCAGAAAACTTAACATGAGCCTCACATACTCTTCACACAGCAATTGCCTCATCAATCTTCCCGTCCGTTTTACTTTTTCTTAAAGCAAAATGAATCCATATGGTCGACCGCGACCGCGCTTTCGAATTTTGCACCAGGTTGTACTCAGCCATGCTTGAAACACTTGTTACTCAAGGTCAATGTCGGTGAGTCATCAATGTCAACAAGGTGCTTTTTTGTTGACATAGAGCAGCTAAAGCTTCAAAAGGATGAAGATTTCCATTGATGTAACTTCCGATACCCATTGTGCAACTTCCCAGGGAAACAAAATAAAAACGTTACTGAAGCGGATCACCGAAGGTACAGGTATGGAATTCAACTGGTCATTGTCAATCGGAAACTATTTAAAGTGGTGAAACATTGCTAAAATTAATTTATAAAAAAAATAGAGTTTCATTGCAACTTTTCATCAAAATGTACGTCAATATCATACAGTACCAATATATTTATATCGCGATTATTGTATCGCCGGTTTCATACCACAATATACCGATGTTCGATATTAATGCGCACCCCTAGTATATACAGTGTTTCATTAGTAATTGTGCTTCAAGCAATAGTTGTAGTATTTTACAGTCATGTTGTTGAATAAAATGGGATGTGCTTTCACAAGGATTTAAATTTTTTGACAACAGTTTATCTTGAATGAAGGACCGATTTTAATATGTATTAAATCTAATTTTCATTTATAGTATCATTTTTTATTTTTTATTTTGTTTTCAGTATTAACAGTGTTTGAATACCTTATGCTTTTTCTCATTTCTCTCTATCCTTACTCATCTCACGACATATCAATTTAAGGCAACGAGTGGAAATTATGGCTACCAGATACCGTATACCATATTTTGGTGTGCATAATGTGCACAGATGTATAATGCACACCCCAATTTTCAACCCAGAATGAGGGGGAAAAATGTAGTTCTGCCATATAATGTGCATGTGATAAAATACTTTTTAAAATCTTGATAATTTCGCTCTTTTTCGAAGTGTGACAGCAGTCGGCCATTTTGGATAGTGCATGGATCATCATTTGTTACATGACGTTTGAATTCTTTACAATAAACCAGTGCATTAATGTTTCTCTGATCTTTCCTGTCAGTACACGGTACCTGATTATGACCAATACTTTTTTTTTACAGATAAAGGTGAAAGATTTGGTTTGGTTTTATGGGTTTAACGCCAATTTTCAGCACACGATAGGCTATACATGGCAGCCAGTATATCTGGTGCAGGAAGAACCCGGGGAAAATCCCCTGGAAGAACCACTGACCCACAGGAAGCTACTGGCAAGCTTTCTCACATAACCACATTGGCCAAGCCCGAGACTCGAACCCATGTGGACAAAGGTGAAATGGCGGTGATCGTTAAAGGCGAGCGCTTTAGACCACTTGGCCACCCGGGGCCCCAAAGGTGAAAGGTGGGAAGGCATAAACAAACAGATGATCCCACCTTAGACTGTAGGTGTCCACTGCCCAGGCTGTCTGATCTGGGACTGGGGAGATATAAAAGGGGAGCTTGTTGTTCTGTTTCATTGCAAACAAGTCCACAAAGGGTCTCCAACCCAGTCTAAACAGGGACTCTGCTACAGATTGGTGCAGATACCATTCCATGAGGACTACTTTGCCCCTCCAGGACAGACTGTCCACCAGAATATTTTCCTTGCTCAGAATATGTAAAACGTAGAGGGTAATCCCTCCAAGGCTGCCCAGCAAAGGAGGTTCCAAATCTCCATGCAAAAAGAAAGATCATGTGTACCTCCTTGTCACCTGAGGTACGCTACTACTGACCTCATTTACCAATTGTGCATGTGAAGGGTAACTTCTTCCCAGGACCATGAGCCCTAAGAAATACCCCTTCTGGTTCAAAGTGAGCACTCCAAACCAAATCAGATGCATCCATGTAGAGACAGGAGTGGGGTTCGGGCCTCTCTAGATGCTTCTGGCCATCTCTCTAGGTAAAGAAGGATGAAAAGGAGGCTTATAATGGGGTTGCTGCCTCGACTGTTGAGGCTGCATCCTTTTAAAATACTTTGAAAAAGGTCCAGAGGGGTGGTCTGGATGGGGACACTTTCTGGCTGGTTTCAATGGGTCAGGAGCGGCTTTGCTGTTGGTTCCGAGATGCTACGGAGGAAACGAGACCTCCGGAGAGAGTCTCTGCCTCTGACAGAGCAGCCCTAAGAAGGTTTGTACTGTGATCCAGTACAACCTTTGTCGTGTCCAGCATGTTTCTGTGGAGGTGGAGCAGCTCCACCGAGAGTGCCATGGACACTGACAAATGATGCCTTTCAAGTTTAGCACCTCTCTCAAGCTAGCACTCCAGCATGGCTGGAGACAAAGATTACTCCTTCAAAAGACTGAAGGAGGCTGCCAAAAGAAGATCAGCATGCAAGGCTAAGGTTTCTACTGTATAGAGCTTTAAGCTCCAGTGTCTTGACTGGAAAACGAACCCAGGTCCCCATTGAAATCCCACTTGTGATGCCCCAGCACTGGAAGGGGCGGCTTAAGAGGCCAAGCAGGGAGTGAACCCTGTAGTTGGATGCTGAAACCAGCAGTCATAGCATCGAGTGGGAAAAGATCACCCCTTGTGTTGCCAGGTGAATTCCTGGCCTCTTGAAAACCTCTGTGAAAGCTCCATCATCATGGTCAAATGAGGGAGTAAAAGGAGATCTGGTCATGATGCAGCCCCCCCCCCCCGAGAGTCTCTCCAAACTGGAGAGGATTTTCTTGCCTGATAGAGTACTGCAACTCTTCAGGTGCATTATGTCTCTTGACACTGCAAGAAACAGATCACATACCCTCCTGGTATCGATGAATGCCTACCCTGATAGACTTCAGCAAGTCTTCATAAGCATTTTTTTGTCCCATACTCTCCTGGGACTGAGGAGTCATGTTCCAAGTCCCATAGGACTCAGAATTAAACTGTCCCACTCTTCTCTAGGTAAAAGGAAGATCCCATACACTCCTGGAATCGAGGAGACAAGGATCCCATGCTCTCCTAGGATCGAGGAGTATAGGGTGAAGAAGGCGTTTCTTCCTCCCATTATAGGTGTGCCGATTCTTGCCCTGGTCCCAGATATTGTTGGTCCATAAACAACAAAACAGATAACCATCCATTTGTATGCACTTTGTACAAGTTAAACATGTGGGGTGTGAACACCATGGGGCCTTCTTGTGCCCAAATTTTCCCCCATTTTGTGACATTCCTGAAAAGAATGTACTTACTACTGAAGCTAGTACTCCTGAAACAGAAAATATTATGCAAATATTTTGGTTTCGAAATTACACTGCAGAAGCAGTTAAATAAAGTTATTTTTAGGACAGCAGTGCTATAAATTTATTTCAATGCAGTAATTGAGCATATTGCCTACATAAGTACTTATAACTGATATACATTTCCAGAACTGAAGAACAATACAATCAAGGGCACTGCCTACAAGTGCTAATAATATAAAATTTCCACAATGATGAACAAAGTGCATGAAAATTCCAAAATTACTTACCGTATGCAAAGAGAGAAAACAAGTACCACTAAAGCAAGTAACAATGAAATTCCAAACTACCACACTGGAGGAATTACTTACCCTAACACTGGGTAAGGAAAGGGGAATAACTGTGAAGAGCATTGCTTGATGACACGGCACAATAAATATATTATAAGAGCTAATTCTGCAATCAAATAATGCAAGGACTGAGGAGATAATCACTCAATTAAAAGGGGAAATGTTAATAATTTGAATACAAAAACGATGGCAATTTCCCCGAGTGAATTGCATAGGACTTAGCATTACAAGACGTCTAATGAAAAAAGGAAGAGTATACCGCATGAGCTGATGACATTGTGGTCAGACTGGTTCTGGGTCTTCTCAGTTCTAGATTTCTAGAACATTGTATATATATATATGAGAGGTTGGAATTATGAGCATGGATGTGGGGACTTAGTGTCCCGGAAGAGAAGCAAAGCATTAGTGAAAAGTATTGTATTTCTGTTATTAACATTTTTAAAAATCAATCTATTCCCTTAAAAAGTCAGAGATTTTCTTGGGTGTACATCATTATAAAGTTCCTTAACTGAGTTCACATCAAAAACTTCTGTATCACAGGGTGGAAGTCAATACACTCGACTAGAACGTGTTCTACTGTCAATGGACACTGGTAGGGCATACATTCTGATTGATGCTCACCTTCAGGAGGTATGCATATTTTGCCAGGTATATAGAACATCATGATTTTACATAATATTTGAAGTCTGTATAAGGACTACAGGGCAGCTTTGGCTGCTTTACCTTCTATTTCATTACCCATAATACAAATGTGACTAGGCAGCCAACAGTACAAAATACTTTTTTGCAGATTGTATGATCAAATGTTTCTGCAAGATCTGGGATATTAATGGGTTGACAAATTTAATGTTTTGTAAGGCTTTCAGTGTTGATAATGTAGTCCAAAGATTTTAGCATGGCTGTAATTTCTGCAGTAAAAATGGAGGCTTTATGAATAAATATCAAAGTTTGAGCTCACTAAGGTAAAAATTGGTGCACATAGGACAATGTAATTCTGAGCAGATCCTCACTGCATCTATATCTGCATGTCAAAAAGGCCACTGGGAGGCTGATCAGCAATTCCAGCTGTCATTGTTGCTCACAAATGATGGCAAGGTCTAAAATTTGATCAATTTCTCAATTTCTTGTCTTTTTAAAAATTTACATCCAGGTTTAAGTAGACTTCAGTTTTATAGTTGGTAGAAATGTTACTGGCCCTATTTAAAGTGGATCTTACTCTAGTTATTCCAATATTCGTATTTAATACCCCCCCCCCCCCCCAATTTTGTTTTTCATCTTATTAATACCAAAGTATTTATCACAAACTTTTACATAGGTAGATAGTCAGCAAACACAGAATGTATTTTATTACCTCCCTTTTTTCAATACAAATTTTGGGATTATGGCCAATTGGCCAAATTTTTTTTTCTGAGATTCTAATTTGATGCTACAGTGATAAATATTTTCAACATTTTGTTTTGTGATTCTTCAACACATGTACCGGTAATAAAGTTTACATAATGAAGATATGATATCAAGTCTTTGTCATCACTTTTCCTTTGTAAATAATGGCCAATTTTTTCACCTCGGCTAAAGTTGATGATTTTGCCAATTAGAGGTTACCTTCATTCTGACACAGGTAAAAAAAAAGTGTTTAAAATTGTGCAGTTTTGAAGTAGTTTTAAAATCACATTTTTTTAAGTACTATTAAATTTTTTAACTTCAAGTAGACAAAACCATATTTTTAGTTTACATCTTTAGTTATCTGAAAGAGATAGAGGCATTCTATGGTTTTGCAAAATTATCAACTTTAGCCAAGATGGGAAAAAAAATGACTATTATCAAGACTAATTACTAGAATTGTATTTTGATGAACAAAAACTAATCAATTTTTATTCATTACAAAGCAAATATACAAGAAACTTATAAGATTTGTACAATTTGTTTATTAAAACAGAATTTTATTCAAACAGTAATAAACACTTGTAAAAGATCAACATTTCTGAACCGTGGGTGAATACCCCTAGTTCTTAAAAACTGAAGGAGAAATTTGGAAATCTGAGGGTGAATATTTGGATCATAACAGTGAGAAAAAAAACGCCTTGTCATCCGGTAGATCCCTACATAACAGCAATACTCTGGTTCATTGTAAAATTCAGCCCTAATTTTAGCTCCCTTTAAAGCTGCATTTCCTCACAAAAGCAATTTTAAACTGATGTGAAAAGTAAGTTCCTTGTAGCACATATTATATATGCAACACGATTGTCCCACCATGAAAATCCATCCAGATTATCCAGTTCTGCTGTTTTTTTCCGAATCCAATGTTGTGGACTAAAAATATTACTGATTACACTCTGCGACTTGAAATTTTTTGAAAATGAGACTCTCTTTCCAGATATTGTAGACATGCACTGTGTTCAGATGATTGTCTTGATTTTCACTTAGGCTTAATAAAGTTTCTGAAATGGAGCAGGTTTTAGGTCAGGCACATATCAACAGATAGTAACCCTGTGACATAGAGCACACAGCCTATACACTTCACTTGGCCAACCCCTTGCGTTAATTATGTTGTGCATAGTTGCACATGCCATGCTGAACTTATAGCAAATTGGCTTACATTTTCATTGCAACATATGTGTGTGAGGTATTGGAAATCACCTTGGCTCATTTACATGTTATCTTGTGTGCCCAACAGCTTGGGCCTCCAATTATATTACCCATTTGACACAGGTGCAAAATAGTTTTTCATTAGTCTGCATTGAGAAAACTACAAAATCATGCCTTTATCTCAATTTATGACTTTTTGAGAAGGAATGCAGCTTTAATGGCCATGTTACAAAGCTTCTATTGGATTGGTGGGTAGGTAGGTGAGTACACAGATAAACAAAGACTTACAGGCAAGCAAGAAGAAAGACAGACAGACAGATTAATAGACAGACAGATACTATACTAGAGATATAGTATTTAAAAACTGACCTCCTCCTTAGTTTTGGGACAATTGTATCCTTGAACGATCTCTTGACTAACCAATCCATCAAGGGCATCTTTAACTGTCACAACCTTGTCAGACTGTAATGGAAATTTAAGTGAAACTGTTTTACGTTTTTGTGTTATGTCCATTTATCTTTAAATAAATTACAGTTAATGAGACACTGAAATTTTTGGTATAAAATTTACTTGCCTTTTTATGATCACTTGTCTTCTGCAGAACTTAAGCTTGACAGACTAAATGACTGACTGATTGAGATATGGATCAAACGAATTAAAAAAAGCATAGTTTCATTAAAGACCCCATGTAATATTCACTCAAGTCCCCATATAATGTTCAACTGTCTAAGAAAACTAAACCACCTACTGAGACATAGTACCTTGACTGGTTCTTCAATTCTTCTTCCTTTTAAAAGACTGGTACCTGCCCACACATTTTAGGAAGCAGCTGAATACAGCTGAGAACCAGCTATAGTATAAAGACATAAAAGGGGCAGGATTCAAGATTCTCTACAATCGTTACAATCTCAGAAATCCAACTCAAGATTTGATCATGTAAATATACCCCTGCATCTCTAACATCATACCCCTATCCCCATGATATTGAGGAGTCTATAGTAAAACAAGAGTCCCTCAAAGAGACTGGTGCTTTACAAGCTGAAAAGAACATCCGGCAATCCAAAATAAGACCAGTTCATCTTTTTAACTGATGAGTGAGAACAAGATTTTCAAGATGTAAGCAATTTAAGACCAGCACCATTTTGCTTAAGGAACAACTAAAAATCATATGAAGTCTTTTGGTGAAAACCCTATGTTGATATGGCCATCGTGGTGGCCATACTGGGTGTAAGATGGGCACCAGTTTCATTTAGGACCAACTAGATATCATAAGAAGTTGTTTGGTGCAAACCCCATGTCAATATCAATATCCACTTAGGAGGAGTAGTGATAACAAGATTTTCAAGATGGCCATCATGGCAGCCATCTTGAAGTCAAATTGGCATCATTTTCACTGAAGACCAAGTATACATCATAAGATGTCTTTGGTGAAAACCCCATGTCAATATGACTTTCTGTTTTGAAGAAGTAGCAATCAAATTTTCAAGATGACAGACATATTGGATGTCAGATCGGTACAACTTTCATTTGGAACCACTTGACATCACAAAAAGTCTTTGGTGAAAATCCCACGTCAATGGGACTTTCTGTTCAGGAGCAGCAGTGATAACATTTTCAAGATGGCTGCCATGGAAGCCATATTGAATGTCAGATCTACACCATTTTCATTTAAGACCAACTAAACATCATAAGTCTTTTGGTGAAAACCTCATGTCAATATGACCATCCATCCTGGAAGAGTAGCGATAACAAGATTTATAATATGGCTGCCGTGGTGGACACATGGATGTAAGATCTGCACCATTTTCATTTAGGACCAACCAGAGAACATATGAAGTCTCTAAGTGAAAATCCCATGATCATATTACCATCCATTCAATAGTAGAGATAAGATTTTCATTATGGCTGCTGTGGTGGCCATATTGAATTTCAGAGTGGCATCATTTTCATTTAGGACCAACTAGACTTTGGGATGGACGAGTGTATAGTTTCATGGCAATCCTCCAAGCAGTTTAGGAGAAGTAGCAATGACAAACTGGTGCTAACAGATGGACGGATTATTGACAATAGGCCATCCCATAAGCTCTTCTGGTCTAAGACCAGTACAGCTAAAAAGCGCACAATTCTTCTGGAAATAATGTGAGAATAATGATTGGTCAACATGCATATCTTCTGGTGATTACCAAAATATATACTAAGTTTCACACCAATCCACTAAAATCTTCATGAGTATTTACATTCACAAAATTCTGTCATATACTGCATCCAGCTTGTCAAAATGGCAATAACTCGAACAAAAATCATGGAGCACAAACATTTTTTAATATGTGCACCTTTAGTTCATAAACATAATATATACCAAGTTCAACAGCGATCCATAAAAACTTTGAGACTAGCTGCATTTACAAGATTGTCAAACATTGTATTCAGCTGCAGGATGTAAAGGGCAATAACTAACAAAAAGTGCTGGAGCAAAGTGATTTGTCAAGATGCACATCTTCAGATAATGACCATAACATTTACCAAATTTCATTTAAATCAAGTGAAAACTGAGACTTCCTGTTGCATTCACAAGATTTTGTCAAACACTGTATTCAGCTGCAATTCAAAAAGGGCAATAACTCTAACAAAAATTGCAGGAGCAAAGTGATTTGTTGATATGTGTATCTTCAGGTGATGACCATAACATTTGCCAAGTTTCATGGCAATCCATCAAAAACTGGGGTTGGTTGGGTTTTAATGGCACTTTCAATTCATTATTGGCTATATCATGCTTTCAATTCATTATTGGCTATATCATGCTGAGGAAATGGGAAACAAATGCCTTTCCCCAGGGACTCTATGAGGCAGCAGATGGATGGATACAACAACTCCTATCTACCCCAGCCTCTGCAGACAAAGCAAATATGATCTAAAGGACATTTTCTAACAATATCTAATGACTATTTTTCAATAAGATTAACATTCTGGAAAACTCTGGAAATGCTAACTAATAGCACAAAGGAATGTAACTTTTAACAAACAACAAAATTAAGCCAACTATATTATATATGCCACATGAACTATCATTATGTCATTACCTGGATGTCTAATTGTAATGTTAAAAATGGCTCCAAAGTGGCAGTTTCCTTTGAAGATGCTTTGAATATGGCAGAACGCAGCAAGCCACCGAAGATATCAGCGATGGGACTTTTGGCAAAGTTAGCCTAAAATGAGAAAATTTCATATAAGTTCCATGTAAGACAAATTTATCACAAGACAATGGTACATACTTTGCTAGCTAAGGCTCATCAATCCACTTCGTCGATCCAATTTTCCTCCTTTCTGTTATCAAATCGGTGGAATCCATCAACAAAACATTTGATTTTAGTTAGCAGAGTTTTTTTTCATTAGCCTCTTCACATGGCACCAGAATACCTAACTTCCATCTTTACTAGTCAAAGGCTGTTAGTCCACTTTGTTCATTGCCGAAATGGAACTAAGTGTATCAATAACCCTTGGCAAAAGAACATGGCCTAGCCCATACATGACATGGGTCACAACAATTTTTTATTGAGCAAATATACTTTACATGCTGATCATTCATTGTTTTTGCTTTCTACACATTTCAATCTTTTAAAAAAAATAGCATCTATTTGTTGTAAGATCTTCTGCTCTTGCATCATATGACCATGACCCTGAAAAACAGCTGTTTTGCATTAAGCTATTAAAGCAGAGTTGTTTGTAAAGCCTGCCATATGCTTTGTCAGGATACAGAGGTAAGTGTTGGAGTGCAGGAAGGACTGAGAGTTTAACTTCTAACCTGAGATTTTATCTGGGGTTACAAAGTAATTGGGAGAGAGTGGGTACAGAGTTGATACAGGCAAAGCTTGACTGAAAGAACACCAGAAATCAGTTATGAACTGAAAGTATTCAGCAGAACCAATCTGTACAAAATTCCACATCAGTATCATGTGACTGTTTACACAATCACCTGGCATGGTCAATGCTGTTTACTCTAGTGATTACTCCTAACAATCTGCATAGACCCAGATCTGCCTGTCAATTATGCAATGGCAGATCTGGGTCTGTGCAGTTTGCAGTTGGATTTGCCCTCTAAGTGAGTATATACAGTAATTTGAATCATATGAACATAGCACTCAAGTACAATAAACATTTGGCATGACAAAATCAATGTTGGTAAGATGTTCCTTTATCATACCCTTCTTGTGAAGACACTCTTTTTCTTGGGCCCAACTTGTTCCCATGTTTCATCCTCCTCATTCACTTCCTCCTCATCCTCCTTCACATCTATCTCATCATGGGCATAACCATTTGTGTAGCTCTGTTCTTTTGCATCTGATGCATCTGAAAACAAAAATACACAAGACAATTTTCTCTCAGTGTTCAAGTGTTCCACTAAAAGCAGAATTATATGAACTGTAACTCACAATTTTCATTAGGATTAGATTTCTGTGAACTTATTAAGGGCTATTCCAGAATTAAACACAACTGGAGGAGGGAGGTTCAGGTTGGGTGGCACTTTCTTTTTCTTACCCATCACCCATGCAATAAGATTCAGCAGGAGTCACCCATCGAAAGATTTTTAATACAGGTTTTCACAGCAACAAATTCTGTATATATGGTACTAGTTTATAAGTCGAGTCCAACTGCAAACACAGACCCTGATCTGCTGCTGCACAATGCACCTGCAGATCTGGGTCTGTGCAGTTTGCAGTTGGACTCGACTTTAAGTGAGTATATACAGTATTTAAAAAAAAAGAAAAGTTGACATCTTAATCAGCACTTGACACTAACGATTGCCAATATGCCCACGACAGGTAGAAGCTGGTTGGTTTGGAGCAGGGAAATATTATGCTTTTACAAACTTTAACCAGCATATGTAAACAATCTGCACGGAACTCCTATGTTTAATCTTGCAGCCTACTAGTGTGACAGTCAATGTAATACTCAGAGCATTTTGGAATCCTTTTGTTCTATCTGCTATAGATTATTCACTTGGAGTCACTTCCCTTTATTTGAGGTTGGAAGTTTCAGAATACCTGACTACTTATCCTATTTTGAATTTGGACAAAAGTCTGACACAGCTGTCAATGAAATTTCATATTAAATAAGAGTTATTTCCCCTGTCTAGTGTTCGGTTCAAATTTTACCTTGCACAATATTATGTTATTTTGTTTTTTTGGGGGGGGGGGGGGGGGTTAATGCCATTTTTCAGCACAGGATAGGCTATACATTATATCTGGTGAATGAAGAACCCAGGAAAACCCCAGGAAGAACCACCGACCCATGGGAAGCTACTGAGAAGCTTTCTCACATACCCATGTTAGCTAAGCCCGAGTCTTGGACCCATGTCGACAGGTGAGATGTTAGTGATCTGTAAAGGCAAGTGCCTTAGACCACTCAGCCACCTGGTGCCCTCTACACAATATTGAGAGTAACCTGCCATAATAATATACATCAAATTACAGTCAGCTGTATTGCGGCAATAAGAACATCAACATATGTACGTGTCACTCCTAACTCACCCTCAGAAACAAGCCAAGATGAATATTTTGGCTTATAAAGCCATTCTCAATTGAATTAATTATTTGTACGACTTCTTTTTGCATCCTGATAGGATTCATAAGTATCTAACGATGGGTCTGATGAAGGGAATGTCTCCTCTGACTCGTCAGGTAGGGTACCATTTATTACTTTGGGCGATTGAGGCCTGAAAAATCTGTGATTTTGGTTTGCTTTCTTTTGGACATTTTGCATGTCTCCCTGTCAAGGTTGCATATGAGCACATGGTATGACTGGTTATCATACAGTTCACATTATTGTCATGTAATTAAGCTGTGATGTGACTTATACTAGTCTGGTAAAAAACACTGTCATCTAAAAGCTTAATGTTGTTTTTTATGTATAGTACTGTGAAAGAACAGGATTCAAAACAAAACATGAACTGACATGTCAATGTGCAAACTTCATGCCCATTTTTTTAAAACATACACCACACTGACACGCCCATTCAATATTAAAGGGCCAATATCAAATTCTGTGGGACTGCTTACGTTTAATAATCCCTTGGATCTGAGTTTGCTGACTCCCATTTCTGCTGCAACTACATGACTTTTTTTTCACTATCCAGCAAATGAATTGCTTCGATTCTCTCATGTAAGGACAAAAACTGTCTTGCTTTTGAAGCTGACATGTTGACACCTTTGAGTTTGACTGACAGCGTGACTGGAGTATGGCAAGTACAATCGAGATATTAAATGCTTAAACATCGATTCACACGATATACCTTTATCTAAGCAATGCCTTGCTCATCAAACAAAAGAAGTGTTTAATTTTCATCATGCTTTCTGTCAAATCTGGTCATGATTTGTTCAGAACTTTTAAGATGTTATTTAAAGGTTTTTAATTTTAGCAATGTCAGCCATATTTGATAGTGGATCTTCATTTGCACCCTGCCAGGATGCTTTCTATAAAATTTTGTCAAATTAGCTTCAGCAGTTTTTGTGAAGTTGTTTAAAAAAATTGTATATATTTCAATAATAGTGGCATTGTTTGTACAAACTTGAAAGCCCTTGATGCCAGGGTGCTTTCTGTCAAATTCTATACAACAGATTTTTAATAAGTCATTTAAACATTTTTCTATTTTTTAATATAATAATCTGACTGCACATTGACGTCATCTGCATAATTTTTATATTTCATGATACTAGGATGCTTTCTGCCAAATTTGGTAGAAATTGGTCCAGTGATTTTTGAGAAGATTAAAATAGCAAATACTGATTGCAGGATGGATGCTCCACATGGGTTCATACCATAAGCCCAAAAAGCCTTAAAATAATGTAAGCTAAACATTATTAATCTTCAAAGTATCAGACAAATACAATATATGTATTATTATTTATTCAATTGCAAAATATTTTATGAATATGCCAAATTAAACACCCTCTCAATCTATAGGGAGGAAGATAAGGCTACAAGGACAACTGACACACACAGAGACATGACCAATCATAATGTATATGCAAAAGGAAGGCTATTTGAAGTACCTTGGCTGTCACTGCCAGAAGATACCAGCTTGATGGTTGCAGACATCTCCTCATTCATCCCATCGAGAATACAGCTCAGAAATTCCTCAGCATCTTCCTGTCTACCAAGCTACAATATATTGCATAAATATAGAGATTTACATGGGGCAATTAGGAATTTAAAAGTTGAGCCGTCTCCTCTAGAAAACTGTTTTGCAATGTATGTATTTTTCCAATAAAATTTTGGATTTATTCCAAACTTCTCCAGAAAATACATATTATAGAATACACTTAAAGTAATGAAATTAAATTGTGAGGTCCGATTGAAACATTTTAAACATTTCAAGGCACCCTCTATATAGCCATCTGCTCTTTACCTTATAATTTCCCCTACATCTGATAATTGGTAGGATTTTTCTCAACCCATTACAGACTACTTATAAGTGAGAGTCCCTGCATCAAGTACTATCACAATAAACTTGATAAATTGTTATGGTCATCATCTGTAGATGTGTATATATAATAAATCACTTTGCTCCACCAATTTTTTTGAGTTATTGCCATTTTAGACTTGCACCTGGATGTAGTGTATGACAGAATCTTGTGAACACAACTAGTCTCAGATTTCAATTGGATCACCATAAATGTTGGAAAACATGATGACCATTATCTGAAGATGCACTTACTGACAAATCACTTTGCTTCTGTGATTTGTGTTAGAGTTATTGCCCTTTTAAACTTGGAGCCTGATGTAGTGTATGGTGGAATCTTGTGACTGCAACTAGTCTCATGGTTTTCAATGGATTTACATATTAGGGTAATCATCTGAAGATGTGCATATTGACAAATTACTGTCCTCCTACAATTTCTGTTTTGCGTTATTGCCCTTTTATGTCATGCAGCAATGTATGACAGAATCTTGTGAATAAAACTAGTCCCAACTGTTCTTTATGGGTCCCTGTTAAACTTGGTATATATTATGGTCATCATCTGAAGATGTGCATATTGCAAGATCACAGTTCTTCTGCAATTTTTGTTAGAGTTATTTTTGGTCACAAAATTGTCTATATTTTCATCAAAATTGGTATCCACATCACGGCCACTTCAGTACTGTCCGCCATTTTGAATTACACGCGTCAAAATTCAGTTCTGAAATCAAATTTTCAACTAACCAGTTATCATTCATTCAATTTGTCGAAGTCAAGCTCACAATCTGCTCTGCCTAAAACATAAATTTTCCCCACAAAATTGTCAATATTTTCGTCAAAATAGGCATCCATATCACTGCTGTAATTTGCTGTTTCAGCGCTGTCCTCCATGTTGATCTCCACACATTAAAACTCCTGTTTGAAATCAAATTTTCAAATAACCAGTTATCATCAGCTCCTTCATTTTGAACAAGTAAACAGCAATCTCCACTGCCTAGAATGTCAATTCTCCAGAAGAAATGGTCGTTATTTCTAACTAATTCAGCAAGGACATAACTATCTTCACTTCCCTTCAGTATATGACCGCCATTTTTTTTTATCTCCGCACGTTAAAACTCGATTTTGAAATAGAATTTTTACCAGTTTTAGGGTCTTTTAAACACAATCTGTTAATGCTATGTGTACCTTCGACCTTTATTTCGTTTTTTTTCAAAAGAGTACACATAAATTGATGACGTTTTATACAGTTAAAAATATGTTCCTGCAAAGTTGGTAACGGAATGTAGTGAACATACGACCAGAGTCGTATCCCGCTGGCAAAGGTAAAAAACGACTGAGAGCTCAAATAAAGCAGGTTGTAATCTTGATCAATGACAAGCTTGCTGCATCACCCAAGTGACACAATCTTGCATCTTGATAACTTAGTGGACTTGCATAATAATCAGGTCACTGAGAACAAGACAGCAAATGATATAGACAGATATTTTTGTGTACCTTTCACAATGTCTTGCCAATCTTTACGTGTGCCCTTTCAAATTTTACTGTGAAAAAGGCACAAGAGCACGGCCTGGAGAAAACACTGCCGTCATACACTGCATTCAATTGCATGTAAAAATGGACAAAAACTTTAACAGGTCAAACATAAATGACACATTATCTGCCTGCTTAATACTTATCTATGCAGACAACTGACGTTTGTGTGAAGAAACCACTTTTCTTCTTTCAGTTACAGTGACTTTGACTTTTTGACCCAACAATCAATAGGCTGCTTCCTTACCCCAAGTGCAAGCCATCTACAAAGTTAAGACCAGGTCTGTGATGCAGAACTAATGTTATTGTATGAAAACCATTTTTCTTCTTTCAGTCCAAGTGACTCCGACCTTAAAATCAATAAGCTTCTTCCTTACCTCAAATGCAAGCTGTGCACAAAATCTGGTCAATGTTATTATGCAGAAACCATTTTTATTCTTTCAGTTGGTGACTTTGACCTTTGACTTTATGACCCTAGTGGATAGGGCTCTTCCTTACCCCAAGAGTAAGCTATCCACAAAGCTTGGCAATCATAGACAATGGAGAACTCAAGTAACTGTTTAAACCATTTTCTTCTTTCAGTCAGTGACATTGACCTTCGACATTTTCTTCACAAACTCTATAGGGTTCTTCCTTTCCCCAAATGCAATGCCATCCACAAAGTATGGAAACTGTTGATCACTGAGAACTCAAGTTTTTGTGCAGAAACCTTTTTTCTTCTTACAGTCACAGTGACCTTAACCTTTGAGCATTTGATCCTGAAATCAATAGGATTCTTCCATACCCCAAGTGTAAGCCATCCATAAAGTTTGGTAACTGTAGATGGTGGACAACTTGAATATTGGGCATAAACAAAATTGGTAACTGACAGACAGATGGATGGATCATATAGAAACATAATACAATCAACCTTATGGTTGGTGTACAACAAAAACTAGAGGTCCAAGTGAGCCTGATATTGCTCATCTGGCTTACATAACTTAACAGTTGACCATTTCAGCAAGCAGGCTAATGTAGTATTGTAAGAACAAATCCTATGTAAACTACCTCCAAAACTTTTTATAATATTGATTTTACCTTTGATTTTACCTATTTTACCATATCCTGATAACAATTATTTCCAAAGATAAAGGCATAATTAGCATGCAGTCTCTTGCTCATAATCGAAATAATTTCATGATCTTCATGATAATAAAACCAACAGATCAAAAATATGCCTTCAAGAGTGGTAACAAACTCAGTCAAACAGATGCAAGACCACCTTATTAATATGTGTTAATCTCACTCACTTTTCAAATTGCTGAAGATTTTGATGTTATAAGCCCATATTCCAAATTTGATAAAAATCAAATCGGAATTATGGCTTCCAGAGTGGTAGCAAGCTCACCCAATCCCATGCAAAATCATTTCATAAATATGCACGGATCTCGCTCATTACTGAAATGGTCCAAGATCTTGATGATAAACGCATATATTCCAAGCTGGATCAAAATCAGATCACAAATATTGCTCCCAGAGAGGTAACAAGTTCAGCCAATCAGATGCAAGATTACATTATTAATATGCATGGGTCTTGCTCATTATTGAACCCATCCAAAATCTTGATGATATAAACCCATATTGCACGATCAACTTGTTAATATGTGTGCAGCTTGCTCATTATCAAACTTGAGCAAGATCTGGACCATACAACCGTATATTCCAAGTCTAATCAAAATCGGATCAAAAAAATTACTACTAGAATGGTAATAAACTCAGCCAATCAGATTAAAAATTACCTCATTAATATACTGGATCTCACTCAATACTGAACTCATCTGAGATCTTGATGATGTCAGCATTTATTCCAAGTGTGATCAAAATCAGATCAGAAATCTGACCTCCTGAGGTGTAACAAGATCAGATGCAAGATTGCTTCAATTATATGCATGGATCTTGCTCATTACTGAACCCCTCCAAGATCTTGATGATATAAACCCATATACCAAGTCTGATCAAAATCAGATCAGAAATCGGGCCTCCAGAGGGTTAGCAAGCTCAGCCAATCAGATGCAAGATCATCTCATTAGCATGTGTGGATCTTGCTTATTATTGAACTTGTTTGAGATCTTAATGATATAAAGATATATTCCATGTTTGATCAAAATCCTATCAGAAATAGTCTTCAGAGTGGTAACAAACTCAGCCAATGAGATGCAAGATCATCTCGCTGATATGCATGGATCTTGCTCATTATTGAATGCATCCAAGATTTTGATGATATATAAACCCATATTCCAAGTTCGAATTAAATTGGATCACAAATATGGACTTCAGAGATGCAGATGGACAGACAATGCATCATGCACAGTCACACTACTAATGACACACAACAGACACAGAGCCATACCATCAGCTCACATGGCTGTACATCAATTTGTTGATATCCGCATATTCAGACAAAGACCAAAATATGTAACAAGTTAAACAGCAATCCAAAAAAAACTCTGGGACTAGTTGCATTTGCTAGATTCTGTCATACAGTGCATTCAGTTACAAAACAAAAAGGGCAATAACTCTAAATTGTGGGAGCAAAGTGATTTGTCAATATGGGCATATTTCGAAAAGGACCATAATATTTACAAAGTTCATGGCAATCAATCATCAAGAGGCCCAAGTGGACCTGATATCACCCACCTTGGTAGGTAACATAAGTCAACTTGCAAATGCAAACTGACACATGTACCTAAACTGTAAAGGGGAAATAAAAGCTTGGAGTACATAGTTACTGCATTGTCTACTAATGCTGGTGTAATTTATTTTCTTAGCAAGACCATATATATGGACAAGGGATGGTTAAAAAGTTCTGAATTATTTCTAATAACTATTTTGTTTTTGTCAATATATGTAATGCTGACTGAGAGACAAAATAACGTTCTGTAAAATGCTATGCAGCTGCACATGCAGCATGCTGGACACCTGCATATATATGCGTGTGACATAACATAGGTAAATGACAGTGACTTAAAAAAGTTGGAGAAGGAGAACAATTCTGCTTCTGAACAAAGAGCATACTGTAAAAACATGTTGCTCTTGGGTACTCTCTGACTGATATCAAGGTTGACTTTGATAAAGTTTACACATGTAATTCTGTCATATCCTACAATTTTGAGGTGATTTCATTGTTTTAAAGATGCTTGCAAATCCATGGAAGATGACCCACATTCTGGAAGTCTGTTGTCTGTAATTAATGAGCAGGAAGTGGCTACTATGAAGGCGGCAAATGATGAAGATGCTCGATACACAGCAGAACATATCTCTGTTATCATGGGCATTAATCCGTCACCTGTTTTTAAAATAGTGAAGCTCAGAAAGGCTTTGCTAGATGGATCCAGCATTTGCTGAGTGTTCAGAAGCTCAGCCAAGATGCAACATCACTTTATTAATATGTATGGATGTAGCTTATCATCAAACTCATCCACGATCTGATAATATAATATTACATACCAACTCGGGTCAAAATCCTATCAGAAATATGGCCTCTAAAGTGTTCACAAGATCAACCAATGAGATGCAAGATCATGCAATTAATATGTATAGATGCAACTCATAAATGAACGCATCTGAGGTCTTGCTGCTACAAGTTAACATACTAAATCTGATCAAAATCTGAACAGAAATATGGTGTTCACAAGCAAGTGTTCACAGATGGACAAGAGACGATATATAACAGATAACGTGTGACGGAGAAAAGGCCATGGTAAGGTGAGCAAAAACCTGTGGGACTAGTTGTGTTCCACAAAAGTGAGTGACGGATGGAAGGACAGACAGACACACAGAAGGATTCATATATACCTCTGCCTCTATAGATCCATGCATATACAAATAATGTTGCAAAAAAAGGCCACATATTACGGTTGGTGCAGATATGAAAAAATGAACACCAAGAAAACAAAGGAATAGCTATTTTGGGCCCACAAATTCACTATAAAAGGATTTCCACAATTTCACATGCAAGGGTCAATTAGACCAATGTGTAACTTTAGACCTTGAATCACGCCATTATATACTCAGTCCTGTTCATACAGTGTTTTTCATTTGTACCTCCCTCAGCAGGCTCAGAGATGTAGAATTGGCCAGATGCAGCCTTCAGAATGTCCTAAGAGATGACTAAAGGAGATAGATGCCATGGTGGCACAGTGGTTAGCATGACTGATTTGCAACTGAAAGGGTGCAAGTTCGAATCCTACCATCAGATCAGCAATGGTCAGCTACGGTGGTTTGTCTTTGGGCAAAGCACTTTACTCCGACTGTCTTGACAATAAAATAACCCATTTGTGATGCTGTTCCATAGAACACCAAACCAAGCCAAACCAAATAATACATACCTTGAAGTGGGGGTTATTGGCAATGACTTGCAACATCTTGTACACATACACTGGCTCAAATGGATACCCAGGTGTAATATCCTGAGGCTTCTGTTTCTTTACACCTGATACAAAATGAAAATTGTGGTAATTAATTAACCAAAACTAATACATACATAAAAAAACATGAAACAGAAGTATCCAAATTTGTATCATATAAGCTGTTACTCAATCCATGCATGCTTTTTCTTAATATGTCTCAATATTCTGCACATACTATCTTATAAAATAATCTTTTGATGTAAGCACAAACTCTACATATAGGGATCAAATTGTTTTATTTTTGGTATTGTCACAACTCCTTGCTGAGAGGATTGTCCCAGTTGTTTCATAAGGGAGATAACTTCTCTGTATTTGAACAGGGTAACTCTGTGGGCTCAACCTGATGCAGTAAAATCTGGCTTGAAAGACCACTGTCATGGTTTACTACTGGTCATTCCTATGATGCATAAATCAATGTTTTTTTTTTACAATGTGATGACATCTATTGTGAGACATGCCTGTCTTGAGAGAACATTGTTTTGTTGGCAGAATCGTTGGTTATGCAAGGCATGTTTTAATTTACCACAACAAGAATTTTCATTTTCAAAAGTTTAATATTCTTTCCTCTTAGGTCAAAAATGAGAATCTGTTTTGAAGAAACATTTTACTATAAGCTTTTCTTTCCAAATTTAAACATGTATGTTTGTGCTCAAACAATAGTGTACCTGGTGCTTAAATGAGATCTTGACTGGATTATGAATGTAATCCTTAATTATATCTCTGGATCTATAAAAAAAACCATAAGTTATCTCTGCCATACTTTCTGTATGTGGTTTAACCATGAGTTTAAGAAAACACACTTGTACAGTAGATGTGATACCACTTGTTCAGTACGTGATAAAACTTGTTCAGTACATGTGATAAAACTTGTACAATAGATGTGATACCATTTGTTCAGTACATGTGACACCCACTTGTACAGTACATGTGATACCACTTGTTCAGTACATGTGGTACATGTTCAGCACATAGCACACCCACTTTTACAGTACATGATACACCACTTGCACAGTAAATGTGATACCACTTGTTTAGTAGATGTGGTACCACATGTTCAGTACATGTGATACCACTTGTTCAGTAGATGTGGTACATGTTCAATACATGGCACACCTACTTTTACAGTACATGTGATACCACTTGTTCAGTAGATGTGGTACCACATGCTCAGTACATGTGACACCCACTTGACCAATACATGTGATACCACTTGTTCAGTACATGTGATACCACTTATTCAGTAGATGTGGTACCACATGTTTAGTACATGTGACACTCACTTGTACAGTACATATGACACTCACTTGTACAGTACATATGACACCCACTTGTACAGTTGATGAGACTTTCCTAGACACCATTTGACACCAAAATCAGAATACTGTACACGAGTTTTATTTGCCTGCAATATGAATTACTGACATAGTTCAATAACTACAATGATCTGTATTGCACCCTAGTTTGTAAGTTTTAAACTAACAAGTACCAATATAATGAACAACTGTAAGCTCTGAAGATTTTAAACTAACAAGTACCAATATAATGAACAACTGTAAGCTCTGAAGATTTTAAACTAACAAGTACCAATATAATGAACAACTACTGTAAGCTCTGAAGATTTTAAACTAACAAGTACCAATATAATGAACAACTACTGAAAGCTCTGAAGATTTTAAACTAACAAGTACCAATATAACGAAGAACTACTGTAAGCTCAGAAGATTTTAAACTAACAAGTACCAATATAATGAACAACTATTGTAAGCTCTGAAGATTTTAAACTTTCAAGTACCGGTATAATGAACTACTGTAAGCTCTGAAAATACTATTAATTGCAACTGAGTTGGAATAGCCAATATCCACAAAGAAACTAAAATTTAAAAAGAAACTGGCTATGGCCTTGATGTCAAGCCCGCCTCCCATCGAATATGAGGGCTTTTATTTAGCTAGATAAAAGTGCATACTGAAGCTATATTAAAAATCCAAAGGGGTCATATAAAACGGTATAAAAAATAACCTTGCAGTTAATTTAGGGTGTGCACACATATGTCCAATTTATCGCTATGTCAAGCTTCTGTGAAAGTGGGCTAAACAAAAAAACAGCAATAATTTGGAATTACAATTTAGTATGTAAACATGATAATACTGATAACTCATCACAAGGACTATTCTTTTTTCTTTTTAAACAAACATCATGTAAAAAAAAAAAGAAACGAAAATTCTTGTTCATTGAAGTCTCACCTTTTTCAGTTGGCCTTGGCATTTGTGAAAACTGATTTACAAACACAACTCTGAAGAAAAGAAAATATATTATTGATACATTTATATTATCATTTTACTTTCAAAACACATTTATCAACGACAATCCTAGATTTAATATCAGTAAAGAAAGTACTACACATCAGACTGCCAGCAGCAGTTATATACAAATTGCTTGCCTACAGTTTTCCCTAAATATGCAGGGAAAACAGAAAAATGTTGGGTTTATTACATTTGCTAAAAAAAGTCCATTAATTACAAGTAGTCTATAGTATGCAATAACTAGCTGATTGATGCCTTACATTAAGTTCATATTAACTGCTTTCTTTAAGGGGTCAACAAGTGCTCATATCTGGAGAACAACCCATGTTTATACTGAAACCAGTATTGTGGCACTTACAATGAACTTTAAAGTTGCAGATATGCTGCCAGGATTTTATTTTTCTGCTCCACTGTTAGAGCTCTATTGACATCACATCCTCAAAAGATGTCTCCTCTAGTTGAATAAGCATTAATCTGTTGATTGTTTCTGAGCTTAATCTGTTCCTTGTCTGTGTATGAATATTGTTCTGTGCTGAGAACCCCCTTCCACAGTCTGCTGTCTGAAGGGGCATATGCATAGCTAACTTAGCCACCTTGAACAAGCTGGGAAACTATTCTTTATGATTGTTATGTACAATTTTCCACAGCTCATAGGTATTGTCTCTTGGATATCTCTGCTCCGAAAAAAAAATTGTAACTAACATGAGCTCTGCCAAAGTTTCACTTTCTTGAATCAGTGCTATGCCTACTACTACATTTCTCATGTTCCATAATGCTGTATTAGGGTTTTAAGTCCATCAATGTTCCATAATGCTGTATTAGGGTTTTAAGTCCATCAATGTTCCATAATGCTGTATTAGGGTTTTAAGTCCATCAATGTTCCATAATGCTGTATTAGGGTTTTAAGTCCATCAATGTTCCATAATGCTGTATTAGGGTTTTAAGTCCATCAATGTTCCATAATGCTGTATTAGGGTTTTAAGTCCATCAATGTTCCATAATGCTGTATTAGGGTTTTAAGTCCATCAATGTTCCATAATGCTGTATTAGGGTTTTAAGTCCATCAATGTTCCATAATGCTGTATTAGGGTTTTAAGTCCATCAATGTTCCATAATGCTGTATTAGGGTTTTAAGTCCATCAATGTTCCATAATGCTGTATTAGGGTTTTAAGTCCATCAATGTTCCATAATGCTGTATTAGGGTTTTAAGTCCATCAATGTTCCATAATGCTGTATTAGGGTTTTAAGTCCATCAATGTTCCATAATGCTGTATTAGGGTTTTAAGTCCATCAATGTTCCATAATGTTGTATTAGGGTTTTAAGTCCATCAATGCCATAGTCTGCTTGTTCAAACAGAGGTATTACAATCAAATAAATATCCTTACTTTTTAGATTCTTTATTTATTCAATTTATCTCAACCTTTAAAGTGCTATATAGTTTGTAACACAAGATCCCTCAGGGCTGAATTGTTTGAATACAGAAATGGAAATTGCACTCTACTGTTGTTTTTTTCTTCTAAATTGTCTGTATTTTCATTAGGCTTGGTATTCTACCTTTTCTACATTTAATTTCGAAATACTGCAGAATGCATGGGTGTCCAGCATGCCGTCTCTTTTTGTCCATTCAGCATGTACACCTGAATCATATTCAGCATAATTTTTGTGTTCAAAATCACTCACTGGTATTTCCAATAATGCTTTCCCAGCTCCAATAATCTGATATACTTCAAAACTTTAAAAACCATCATCATCATCACTACCAATCAAAATCATCACCTGAAGATGAACCATGTTGGGAGTCAGCCATTTTAGGTTTTCTAGGTAGCCTGTATTTTAAACAAGCATATGTAAAACTTCCTTGATGAATGCAAGGTTAAAACTATGACATAATACTTGTTCCAGGGCCCGATGTACCAATCAAATTTAGTTTAACAACCATTCATGTCAAACCGACATACCCAGATGTGTAAACAGTTGCCGACCTGAAAAAGACATATATTGCGACAAGCGCTAAGAGACCTCTATCAGTGGCGCAATTTATGTTGCGACAAGTACTTTAAGGTTAAAAGTTAAATAAAAATTGTATACTGTGCAGAGTAAATTTTTATATGTGCGACTTTAAATTAATTTTAGGGAGTTCTCGTGCATCATTATTCTCCAAGTGCCCAAATTCGTAAAAAATTTGCAAGATTTGTGCACTCGCGTGCCCTGGCAGCATCTCTGAAGTTGTATATGCCATAATACATGGTGATTTTGCACACAATTTATAATGCATAAAATCGGAGCTTGACATTAATTTTGATACCTAACTAATAAAAGCATTACCTTACTGCCTGACATCAATTTATTTTCTTTAATGTTTAAAAGTTTTCTTCATTGTTTGCTAAAAATAATTCAATGTTATAGCCTGCCACAGAATGTCAAAGGTAGTCACATGATGTTTCCCCCCCCCCCCAAAAAAAAATGAAAGTGTAAAGCAACTAACCCTATCATCAGCGTGACATGATCTATTTAATTTACCATCTTACACATAAGCCTTTGACCCTATCATCAGCGTGACATGATCTATTTAATTTACCATCTTACACATAAGCCTTTGACCCTATCATCAGCGTGACATGATCTATTTAATTTACCATCTTACACATAAGCCTTTGACCCTATCATCAGCGTGACATGATCTATTTAATTTACCATCTTACAATAAGCCTTTGACCCTATCATCAGCGTGACATGATCTATTTAATTTACCATCTTACACATAAGCCTTTGACCCTATCATCAGCGTGACATGATCTATTTAATTTACCATCTTACACATAAGCCTTTGACCCTATCATCAGCGTGACATGATCTATTTAATTTACCATCTTACACATAAGCCTTTGACCCTATCATCAGCGTGACATGATCTATTTAATTTACCATCTTACACATAAGCCTTTGACCCTATCATCAGCGTGACATGATCTATTTAATTTACCATCTTACACATAAGCCTTTGAGATTTTTTAGCATAATATCCAAGGAAGAAAATATCATTCAGTAGCATTTATATGATAGCAAAATTTGGTGCTGACCCTTCTGTCACATACGCACTTCCTGGTAGGTAAGCACTGTTCCATCATATTGTCCCTGCATCTTAAGGCACGAGGCTTTTATTTACGAAAAGAAGGTTTATTCTGATTATGTGACAAAGTTGGTTCAACTCTGGCATGGTGTGGGCAATGATCTGTGGAATACAGTCAAGGCCTCAACAAAATTATTTATTTAATCTAATTATCTTCGGCACTACCATATTTAGCTGTGTATAACGCACTTTTTCACCTAATTTTCTGATTTTCAGTTGCAGGTGTGCGTTTTATAGAAGAACTAAAAAAATGTTTTTTTCCAGGTCGATCTGACAAAATGATGAAGGCACTACAGCTGCCTACACATGTCACATTCACTCCATGTGAACTATTAAACCCACTGCATGTTGAATTGTAACTAAATTGTTTACCGGTATCAGCCTTATAAAAGAAATAAATAATGCTTACAAACCTTGATAGTCTTGTTCTTTGATTGCTTATGTTAATAAACTCGTTTCATTTCACACCAATGTGTAGCATTTTGCTCCGTGCCTCAACCGTAAATACATGATTGGTAACTTCTTGTTCTAAAGCTGTGCAAAGTACCGCACTGCAGGGGAACAATGATGATTACCATACCTGTACTGTAAATGTTCATACATCAGTGCATGTTATACATGCCAAAATATGATGTGATTCCTATGGACCAACAAATGTGCAAGAAGGTAAGAATTCATAATTTTTTCTATACTGTAAAAATAAAGATACATTTATGTCAGAGAATAGTAAGAGTACTGTGAATAGCACATTATACGCCTACCCTGTGTTTAATAGTCCTCTATTTAGAAACAAGTAGGGCATGGTTGACTCGGGAGATTGACCGACGAGTCTCAATGAGCTGGTCCTACGGTCAAGGTATGTGGTCTTGAACTAAATTTACTGTGTCAAAATCATTATCTCTATTAGACTTACCATGACTGTGCCCTCTGACCTTCAGGCCCCAGTATCAATAGGCTTCTTTATTATCCTAAGTGCAAGTTATTCCAAAAACTTTGTCATGGAATCTACTCTAGAAAAGTTACCTTCAAAAACCTATTTCTCTGAGTCACGATGACCTTGACCTTTAACTTTCTGACCCCCAATTCAATAGGCCTCTTCAATACCTTAAGTGCAAGCCCTCCACACTTTGGTCAAGGTACATTACCTAGAAGTAAAGTTATTATGCAAAATCATTTTTCTTCTTTCAGTCACAGTGACCATGACCTTTGACCTCAAAATCAATAGGCTTCTTTCTTACCCAACATGTAAGTCATCCACAAATTATGGCGAAAGTAAGCTGTCAGGAATTTCAATCTTGTTCTGAAAACATTTTTCTTCTTTCAGCCAGTGACCTCGACCTTTGGAGCTCCCAAATCTATAGGCTTCTTCCTTACCCCAAGTACAAGCCATCCACACAGTTTGGTCCAAATCTGTGATGTAGAAGTAATGTTAATGTGCAGAAACCATTTTCTTCTTTCACGGTAACCTCGACATCTGAGCCTTAAATATATAGGCTTCATCCTTACCCAAAAGTGCAAGCCATCTACAAAGTTCAGTCCAAGTCTGTGATGTAGAACTAATGGTATTGTGCAGAAACCATTTTTCTTCCTTCAGTCACAGTGACCTCAAATTTGACCTTTCATCCTAAAATCAAGTTTTTTCCCTTACCTCAAATGCAAGCAATCCATAAAGCTAATGTTATTGTGTGGGAAACATTTTTCTTCTTTCAGTTGCAGTGACTTTCACCTTTTGACCTCAAAATCAGTAGACTTCTTTCTTTCATCAAGAACAACTTACCTGTAAAGTTTGATCAAGGTAGTTGCTGTGGAAATGAAGTTATCTTTTAGAAAAGGAAAAGTTAACAGACAAAAAGACAGACAGGACCATAGCATAAGATGCTCTGCCAAAAGGTGGGGATATAAAAACCATGGCATGTATAACTTTAAACTAAAACCATGGTTCTGAAGAACAGGGTATCACGCCTGCAAGCTGTACTATGATGCATCATGCTGCTATATTTGACTTTCAAAAGCATGAAAACAAAACTTCACACTGATAATGAGGCTGATATCGCTTACAGAAATGTGATGTCTATGTCTCAGCATGCTTATGCAGGTGTAATAATAATTTAAATTTGGCCTTGAAACTTACATGGAATCCAGGATGGGTGTGGAACTAGGTCCCCTTGAAGAACCAGAAAACTTGGGCAGTTTCTTGATCATGTTGTAAAAGGGTGGACAGGCAACAAGAGCTTGCAAGGTCTGGTGTGCAGATAAGGAAACTTGTTCACACACAAGGCTGCACTAAAGATAGCATTTTTCATACAGTGAAGTCTCATTCATCAAACAAACCTTGTAAATACCACATCTTAAATTGAAAGGATAAATTTAAAATACAGCCATTCTACATTATAAAGCAGATTGATGTAACACGATTCCTGATATAACACGATTCCTGATATAACACGATCCCTGATATAACACGATCCCTGATATACACGATTCCTGATATAACACGATCCCTGATATAACACGATCCCTGATATAACACGATACCTGATTCAACACAACCCTCGATATAAGTCATGGCCATGGATACCATTATAATGATTAAATCTACAGTATTTTTCCCATGATGAGACCAGTGGGCCAGCCTAATAAATTCGTCAATAAATAAGGGGGGGGGGGGGGGAGAGGCTTATTATCAAAGACATCCTTAGTAAATATTTGCCAACATTTTTTTAAAATGGAGTAGGGATTTGTCATCATGCAAGCACTTATCATTGGATAAATACAGTATATTATTGCTTATAAGTTGAGTCCAACTCCAAACAACATAGATTCTGATCTGCTGTCACATTATGTGCCTGCAGATCAGGCTCTGTGTTTGTTCTACTTATTATTCCTAACAAACTGCATAGACACAAATCTGCTGGCACATTATGTAATGGCAGATCTGGGTCTGTGCAGTAGCAGTTGGACTTTTTAAAAGAAATGTTTCTCATAAGACAAATGAAACTCAATTCCATGTTTCTAAAAAATATACAAAAAACTGTTCTATTGGCCTTTACCAACGTACAGTACCCTCACCATGCAAGTTCAATGGGATATGAAACACTAGTGTAATTTTTAATTCAGAACATAAACAAATTGAGATCTGAAACAGTAGTGTAATTTTTAATTCAGAACATAACACAAATTGGGCTGTAAAACTTTTGAGTGAATATTGAGGATAACAAGATGGAAAATGAGAAGTGTACCGCCCATTCCACATTTCAAAGCCCAATCCACATTTCAAGGACTATCATGGAAAGAATTACTGTAACTTCCATCATGTGCACTGAAAGTGACATTGTTCACACTTTCTTCAACTGTTGAAGGTAATAACAAAGTTTATTACAGTTTAGTACATGTAGTCATCATGAAAAAGAAGTAACCCTAATTTGACAAATCCATCCATCAGTATTTTATCATTTCATTACAGATCCTGATCCCATCATAAGATCTTCATTTAAAATCCATTATGTGTGTTGAAGTACACATAAAAAAGAAGAGTCCCTTCAAGGGACTGATGCTCTGCTGGCCAAATGGAATTCCAAGGACTCGAAAAATTACTCTTTTTTTTCTTTTTAACTGCTGAGTATTGAAACTATCTCTGATATTCTCCAGAAACTCAAACATACCAAATTTGGTAACAAAACTATTTCCTTATGCTCAAGTTAACATGTTCACAAGATACCTGTAAGTGCAGTACACAGTATGTGAAACTCGCCAAAAAATCCTGAAATCCCACAGAACTAGTAACCTGGAAATGTTACTGATCCTGTCCATAACTAACTGATCCTACATATCATCTGGTAGACAAAATGTAGTCAATGACTCAATGGTAAATGCAGCTATACATGAATATCAGCCTTTAGCATGATGATTTTGATAATGAAACATGGAAATAAAGAAAAAAACAAAATAAGATATTTATATCACATATCAAATTTATTAAATTCTGCATAACATGGTCACTGTTTACTGACCAGGACAATGATGCTTACTGTCCAGCTGATCCAGATCCATACATAACTCATCTAGAGGCTGGGCATCAGAATCTCTTGCTGCCATTGATGACCAGTCTGAATCATTGTCAAAATAAGAATCAGGATTCTCATCCCTTGACTTGTCATCAATGACAGTATCAGAATTAGACCCATGCCTCCAAGGATGAGACTCTGGTATCCAAAGTGCAGCTGTCGATGACATTAGGTCTTCAGAAAGATCAGTTCCAGCAGTGGATTGCTGGAACTGGATCAAATGCATCCACATCAGCAGATTGCAGCTGAACAGTTAACAGCATTGTCATGGCCTTAACATGTATCCTGTTTCTATATTAAAAGCAAATTCTGGAAGCCAACTATTTTTAAAACATCGTTTTCGTTTGATACTGTCATATTCCTTTTGAATAGTTGTTTTCCTTGGCTATGTTTGGTTTTTGGCCTCTGGTGTCTTCAAGGCATCCAAATACCTCCACGTGTTCAATTTGGGAATTGGAAGCTGCATGTGTCATCAGACATCACATAGATGCAAAAGAGTTATTATTTGGAGTTACAAGCATCTACTGAATGCAGACTACACACAAGTTACTTCCCTTTCATCTCCCTCGGATTTGCGAGTGGTCATCAGAAACAATTCCCTTTATTTATTTGTCACTTGGTTTCTATTATTTCTTTTAATATCATAAAATATACTATTTGTAGATTAAATTGACTCAATATACCTAAAAATCCAACTGATCAGATGGACTGACTACTTACTTTTTGCCCCAGTCAGCCGTGAAATTAGCTGTCGTCGGACCAGCAGGCTGGTGGCAATTTCATACACTGGCAGTACAAATTTCTTTGTCATTGTCTTTGACCTTAAACCTGATATCATGGATAAAAGATCATTGAATTTTTCAAAATATAACCACATGCTAAGTATGGTTAAATCTATAAGTAATTTTTTTTGGTGAAAAACAACGAAGTTAATGAAGCAATCTCAGTGAAGGTATTATTTACCGTCGGAGTGCTGACTATCAACTTGTTCAGTGGAATACAACTAAATAATCCAATAGTCCAAATGGTCAAAGTGAGGGTATGCCAGTAGTCAGATTTGCACCATTTTCATCCATAAGGAATTAAATAAGGCAAGATGTTTTTTAATGAAAACCCCATGTCAGTGCCACCATTTATGCAAGATCAGTTGTGATAACAAGATATTCAAGATGACTATGGTGCTATGTTGGAGGTCAGATGAGCATTAGTTTCAATTAGAACTATCCACATACCGCTACTTTAGTCCGCTCTTGAATGGCCCCCCTGACCAGCAGCCACCAGTTTTATATGGCCAGAATCCCTTGGCATCAATGAGTTTTTGTTCAAAAGTACCCCTCTAGGATAGCCACCATTCTAATGCTGCCAGCGGCCAGCATATTAGTGCAAAAACTGTCAAATTTACAATTTACCCCTCATGAGTGGCCGAATAATGGAGTTTACAGAAGTAAATCTCACGAATATTTGTTGATGTCGAAAATTCAATACATATTTACATTGTTCCAACATGCCAATAAAGTAACTAACTTTAATCCATTCAATGAGGTAAGTAGTCCGATTGTCTTTACTGCTGCATGTCACTGGATGTAAGGTATTGTCACTTTGATAATTACTGGTCATTATTACCACCAATAATTATCAAGATGACAAAAGGTAACCGCTGAGAAGCACAGTATCGTTCCACTCAAGTAAACGTGACACCCAGTCACCCTAAAATAAAAATGGAAAGTTAGCAGTGGTGCCTTCTCTCTCATATATTATGAAATGTATTTCAAATAGTACAAGACAAAAACTAGTCAATCGCATCATAAGCCCACTTCCTTTGTAAACATTGAGCATTCTGTATAACAACTAAATTGCCAACAAAGGAACAAGTTGTTGCAAAAAGTGCAAAATGTCATCAGATATTCTCAGTTTTTAATGAATATATTTGTAAGTAATAGTGTTGTATGGCACCTCAGCACAAAAGTGGCTATTTATTGCCAACTAAAGGTAAAAAATGTAAAAATGAATTGCACAAAAAATTAGGGAGACAAATACATCCAAATAAATATCAACATTAAGTACAACAAGATGAAATATAAAACATAAAGATGTTAAAATTCTGTACAATTTATATAAAATAACAGATAAATATAACACATGTAAAATCCTTAAAACATGATTGAAATTTGCTGCATAAACTGCATTCCCTGTGTTACTATGACATGTAATGGTACTAGCCACAACTGACAAATGAAACAAATCCAAACATTTAAGAACTTTTCTTTTTTAGAAAAATCAAATATTTTTTTTTAAATATCAGTTCTTACTTTCAAACACATTACAATACAGCATACTGATAACCAGATTTGAAACAGTGCAAGTAAAAGTAGTAAAAAATGTCAAATTCAGGCCCAGAAAGGTCAGGCCATAAGTTTAAATGGGTTTTCAGCAGACTTTTTAAACAAACAGTGGCATCACAAAAGATAAAATATGATGTATATCTGGTACTGCAAGTTAATATTTTTAATAACTGTTTAAATATGATAGATTAAAATCCTACATGTAATTTTACATATAAAAGGATACAGCATTGATGTAACACCAGTTTCCTCTATTGATAAGGCCTCGCGGCTGAAGAGCTAAAGATGTGTGACTCAATTTCAGATTTGCCAGCTGATCTGCAATAAAAACAAAGAGGGTTGCAGCTCTTGATAAACAGTGTACCGTATTTTGGTGTTTATAACGCGCACCGATGTATAACGCGCACCTCGATTTTTTACCCAAAATGAGTGGAAAAAACGTAGTTCTGCCATATAACGCGCATGTGATATAATACATTTTAAAATCGTGACTACCGGTATTTCGCTCCGTTTTCATAGTGCAACAACAGTCGGTCATTTTGGATAGTGAATGAAAAAGTGGCAATATTGAAATTGTATCTTTCCGATTTTATGGTTGGCCCGTAAAAAGCCCCTTTAAAGGTTCGTCTAGTTGATGGAGTTCAATCTATTGCATCAAATCCCTCTTCATCGTAATCACTCTCAAAAAGATCAACCTGGAAAAAATCTTTTTTTTTTGTTCTTGTATATAACGCGCACCCCCGACTTAAGATACTAAAATTAGGTGAAAAAACTGCGCGTTATACACAGCTAAATACGGTATTTGCATATTTTATGCAAACAAACTGACAAAAAATTCATAAACAAATTTTGTAATGCATTAAAAACAGAAAAAACTATTTAATTTTAAGCATTTAGTCAAACATTTTCAGGGCATTGTTCCTGCCACAAGCGAAGTTCATGTTTTAAGATGGCACATTTGATCAACACAATCTATGCTAATGGGACAAATTTTGGATGTTACGCATTTGAAATGATAGTACTTGGGCACTGTAAGAACCAACACAGAGCCATGTAATTGAAAGCAACTGAATTAGTCTTGGTCACTAAGCTGTTTGACACATTCTAAAATGGCATGATTAATGTCTGAATGATTTAGATTAAGTCCAGTATTGTAAGTTCGTGTTTGTGGTGTTCACAAAATACTCCATCGAATTTAAAAAAAATTATTAAATTTCCAGATCAGGGAATCAAATACCCAATTAATTCTTATCAAGAACACTGGGGTTGTACACGTATTTGCTGTTTTGTAGAAAACTGATTAGGTAAACATATTTGAAAGCAAAATCGGCTGTTCCAAATAGCAAATCTGCACTTGTTTTCTTGAAAATTTGGATCCAATTTTCACACCTGACTGAAATTTTATTGCATGAAATGAGAGTACAATAAGATTTTGTTTCTTCATAAAATACCATGTCTAAGAATGTAATTACATGCACTGTGCATCCCCATATTTAAACAAATTTTTTTTTGTTACCAGTAAAATGACCGTTCCTCTGCTAAAGCAAAACATGGAACATCAAATACATGTACATGTACAATATCTCAGTCTGATGGGGGCCATAGAGTGTGATAATATTAACACAAATCTGCATTCCTAAATTAATTTGGATCCATGTAGTGTTCACTAAATTATTAACAAAAATAAAAAAAATGTAAATAAAACAAAAACAACTTCTATAGCTCACCATGGCAAAGTCCATGCTTTAATCGTACGTCCCCATTCCCCTCATGACACCCTCTTCCAGACTGTGACACAGGGGTCATTAGCCAAATGCATTACATGAATTATGTGGTCTGTGTGCCCTCCAGTTATAGTTGTTGTTGTTGTGGGCTTAATGCCATTTTTCAGCACATGATAGGCTATACATGGTTGCCAGTATATATGGTGGAGGAAGAACCCGGGTAAGCCCCAGGAAGAACCACCGACCCACGAGAAATTACTGGCAAGCTTTTTCACATACCTACAATGGCCAAGCCCGAGACTTGAACATATGTGGACAGAGGTGAGATGTCAGTGATCTGTAAAGGCGAGTGCCTTAGACCACTCTGCCACCTGGGGCCCATCCTCCAGTTATAAATGCACGTAAAAAGTCTGGTAAAAATATATTCAAAAATGTCAATGTAATTGCAACTTTTGTATATTTAACCTCTGGCCCCCTCCCAGGGATCCCATGAAAGAGGCCCCAAAATCATACCCCTCTTTTAGATGGTTAACACACGGGCAACCTATGAAACAAGTCTGGTAAATTTTCACCCAGCAGTTTAGAACGTGATAAAAGAGACAGATGGATGGACACACAAATTATGCCTATCACTTTATCCCCCTGCTCAAGTGTGGAGATAAACAAGATATCCAAAGGGGACCGAGAGTGCTCACTTGCCTGACATCTGCCTGAAAGTGTAATGCAAATGCAGTTGGCCCAGAAACTAGATGCTTTCTGATGCTTATATTTTCAGTAATGGCAACCATATTGGATGGCAGATCAGCACCAGTTGTGCAACATAAAAGACCTTAAGCCAGGATGCTTTCTATGAAATTTGATCAAATTCTGTAGACAAGTTGTTGAGAAGTCATTAAAAGGTTTTTCTAAGGACTATACCATAATCTAACAAGCATCAGTCAAAGGGACTACCGGTAATGCTCTACTAGCCAAAACAACTTTGTAGGAATTCATGAGAAATTAATTTTTTCTTTCATTGTATGTTTTTTAACTGCCGAGTATTAAAATCATCTTGGATATTCTTAAGAAACTCAACATACCAAATCTGGCAACAAAAATATTTTCTAATATGTTTGATTTATCATGTGAACATGATAAATGCAATACAAAAATCTTTGTTACAGCCTTTGAACTTCAAACTAAATCTTTGTTATAGCCTTTGAACTTCAAACTAATATCAATGAACTCAACTTGTACATTGTCAAGAAATCTGAGGTGGTTCAATATCATGAATGCTTCAATAAATTGCAATATTTACTCTGGTGATAGTGTACCATGACACAATAAATTGCAATATTTACTCTGGTGATAGTGTACCATGATACAATAAATTGCAATATTTACTCTGGTGATAGTGTACCATGATGCTTCAATAAATTGCAATAGTACTCTGGTGATAGTGTACCATGCTTCAATAAATTGCAATATTAGTCTGATGATAGTGTACCATGCTTCAATAAATTGCAATATTACTCTGGTGATAGTGTACCATGCTTCAATAAATTGCAATATTTACTCTGGTGATAGTGTACCATGATACAGACTCTACTGATAAAGGATGATAGTAGAATAAAATGCAAACTAAATGATATGAACTGTTCATAATGGAACATTTTTCTGATCGTCTTTCTAACAATGTCATAAAATAAAGTAAACAACCAGACCACCTGAACCATGTATAATATAATTTCCTTATACCTACTCTATTTATCTAAATAACTCGTACACATCCTTTTAAATTACACTTTACAAAGAATTTTAGTCCATCAACAGATATGTTATTAATTCTTCAGTGGTCTGAAAGTATTTTTCAAATAATACTGTATGTACATTTTGATTCATTCCAGTAATAATACTGCATGTACATTTCGATTCATTCCAGTAATAATACTGCACGTACATTTAGATTCATTCCAGTAATAATACTGCATGTACATTGCGATTCATTCCAGTAATAATACTGCATGTACATTTTGATTCATTCCAGTAATATTCCTGCATGTACATTTTGATTCATTCCAGTAATAATACTGCATGTACATTTCGATCCATTCCGTTAATAATACTGTATGTACATTTTGATTCATTCTGTTAATAATACTGCATGTACATTTTGATTCAATCTGTTAATAATACTGTATGTACATTTTGATTCATTCCAGTAATATTCCTGCATGTACATTTTGATTCATTCCAGTAATAATACTGCATGTACATTTCGATTCATTCTGTTAATAATACTGTATCTACATTTTGATTAATTCCATTAAATAGTTCTTTTTCCACCCAAGTATTATGTTTTTATGCTTATCCCATGGAGTTATTAATAATCAAACTCCTCAAAAGACATAATTAAAGTGTTTCAATCATTTTAGTTTATATGAAAATATAAAAGAAAGAAAGAAAGAATGTAAAATCTTTGTTTCAGTTCATTCCAATAACTCAGCTATTCCACACTATATTTCTGCAATGATACAAATGATGTTTGCATGCAAGGTATCCAGAAGGATAGCATCCCCAGAAAGTTTATTTATGGATGCAAGACTATTGTGACATATATTGTATCAAAGACAAATATCGTGATACATATTGTGATTCAACACTGCTGGAGGTATACCCAGCTCCACGAGAAATACCCACATGCTAAGATTGGTTTAATCCATAATTAATATTTTTAAAAAAAAAAATATTCAACTGGCATCACTCAAGGTATTCTTCAAATACATGTATATCCACAAACTGGGTTTGATAAAATTCATTCATACTTGTTTGTGTTATCATGCTTACATGCCATCACTGATAAAAATCAGAGAGTCAAGACTTTGACCTTTGACATTTAAATAAATGTCACAGCACTGTTATCAACCCGTTTGTTGAAAAAAAAAAAAAATACAAAGTCCACAGCATTCCATAAAATTGGAAGAAGCCTGTAAAAATTTTAAAAAGGCGAGTTTGGCATTGCTCCCAAAATGGGGAGTACAGGGGGGGGCAGCAAAAAGTAGCTGGTTGCTCTGTCAGATTTAGACCAGTACATTACCTGGCTACCGGCACTTATGGAATGCCCTGAAAGTCTGGGCAAAATTCATTTGTATATGTACATGTCACTGTTCATAAGCTCAATGAAGAACAACAAGAATATTGCTAACAGCAATGATACATCCATCTCATGACCTTTTCTCTACCAATGACCTTGACCTCTGAGCTTGGGATTTAACTACTGTATAATATGGAGTTTCAACTGTCATTTCAACTTCTGTTTCAACAAAATACTAATGTATATGGTATCATAAGTGAATGTTAGTTTTGACCTTTACAAGGTCGATCTTCTATACAACTGAACCTGTAAATGTATACAACTACAGGTGGTGCTATTTCTTGTAATATAACTGTATGTAACAATGCATGTACTCTATGTATGTACAACCATATGCCTGTATCTAGAAATTAATCTACTAATCCAAGATCACTACGTTTGCTGACATATCACTACTCTGTTGGAACAGTAAAAATGTCAAGGGGTTGCTATCAAAGCTGACAAATGGTCTTGTGTCAGAGCTATCTATTAAAACATGGGATGGCATTCCTTTTCATTGTTAATTGATCTGTTTGACAAGGTACAGTGAATGCATGTGGCAGAAATGGCCATGTGATGTTCTTATATACATTTGGCTTTTAAAATAATAATAATAATAATAATAATAATAATAATAATAATAATAATAATAAATGCTGCCAGGATTTTATCTGAAGGGGGGAAGTATAAAAAAAATGGGGGGGGGGGTAGGGAATGCCATAGTTCATCATTTGCCCACATTTAGATATCCATCTCTTCTCTTGCTCCACTATGTTTGGTCTAATCAAAATCCTCACAAGATTCCCCCTCTAGATGCATAAACATTAATCTGTAGACTATTTCTGAGCATAATCTGTTCCTTATCTTTGTATGACTAGTGTTCTGTGCTGAGAACCATCTTTCACAGTCTGCCATCTAAAGAGGCATATGCATAGCTAGCTTAGACAGCTTCAACAAGTTGGGAAACTGTTCTTTATAGTTGTCTTGATATCTCGGCTCCAAAATGTATGTTATCTGATGACTCGGCATGTTGTAAGAATTGATTTCCTAAAGTTCAAATGCCAATTTCTGAATTAAAAGGGTTATTTTTCTCATACTTTCTGTAAATATTAAAAAACATATCTCCCATCTTGGTGTTGTGCTGTAACTATGTCTAATGTAAAAGTCAAGAATTCTGAAACTTGGGATCAAATTTTGGTTTCTTCTTTGGAGGTTCATCTGACCCAACATCTGAAATAGTTTGAAAATTATTGTCCTCCGTTTGGCGCAAAACTCCACTTCATCTTTCACTTTCCTCATTCTGCCATTCACTTTACAGTCATGCCAGCACTGACTTGAAGTTGAAAAGAATCAACAATTTTCCACCCATCCATTGACTATAATCTCACCTTCTGGAAATTGAACAAAGTTTGTGCATGTGCAAATGAGAGGAAAGGGCATCAATTGCAGAACCCCCCTGGTACACACTTCTTACTGCAGTGTTGCACATAGGATCCTAAGGGCATTATCGAACTTGTACAAGAACTTGATGATATAAACTCGTATTCAAAGTCTGATCAAAATCAGATCAGAAATCTGGCCTCCAATGCGGTGACAAGGTGAGCCAATCAGATGCAAGATTGTCTCATTAACATGTGTGGATCTTGCTCATTATCGAATTCATCCAAGCTCTTGATCATATCAGCTTATATTTCAAGTCTGATTAAAATCTGATGAGATGTGGCTTCCAGAGGGTTAACAAACTCAAGATTTTTTATGATATAAGCTTAAGTCTGATCAAAACTGAAAATGGCTTTCAGAGGGGTAACAAGCTCTGACAATCAGATGCAAGATCACATCATTAATATGCGTGGAACTTGCTCATTACAGAACTCATCTGAGATCTTGATAAGATAAGCATATATTCCGTTTTTGATCGAAACTGTATCAGAAATACGGCCTCCAGAGTGGTAACAAGCTCGGCCAATCAGCTGCAAAATTATCTCAATAATATGCGTGGATCTCGCTCATTATCAAATCCATCAAATCAGAAATATGGATTTCTGACAAAGTAGCAAGCTCAGCCAATCAGATGGAAGATCACCTCATTTGTATGCATGGATCTTGCTCATTATCAAACTTGTCCAAAATCTTAATGATATAAGCACATATTCCAAGTCTGATAAAATTTAGATCAGAAATACGGATCCAGAATGGTAACAAGGTTAGCCAATCAGATGCAAGATCACTTCATTATTATGCATGGTTCTTGTTCATCATTGAACTCGTTTGAGATTTTGATGACATAAACCCATATTTTAAGTTTGATTGAAATTGGATCAGAAATATGGACTCCAGAGTGGTAACAAGCAATTATTAACAGATGGCTGCACAACAGACGATGGACACAGGGTCATACCATAAACTACCTCGGCTAGGTGAGCTAATACAAACTCTAATGCAAAACTTTAACATTGTTCACCATGTTGTTTACACAGGTGAGAAAGGCAAGACAGGAACTCCTAGCCTATCACAGCATAAACTTTAGATCTACAGCGATATTATAAAAAAGCTTCACTTGAATGCAGTAACTGATGTAGAAGATCTACGCAGTGCTCATAGAAAATGTATTCAGACACAGGCCCTGGGCAAGTAGCTTTAAAAAAAATCACTTGCCCCAACTTAAAATCCACTTGTCCAACAAAGACATATTTTGTTACTATTACTTTGTCTCACCCAACCAATCACAAAAAAATTAAATGGTCGGTCCCTTATACTTGTGATATTGTTCATGAGACTGCATGCTCATTCGCATTGTGCAGAGGGCATCACAACCTATGTGATTTCCAACAATTTCACAATTTCTGCATCTTCAGGTGTGAAATTCTGAACAATGGGGGGAAAATCTTCACGTTTCTCAATCAAAGTTGAAAACAAATGAAGTCAGAATGGCATTGGTCTTATTTTTTATTTCAATCACTAAAAACAGCAGCTTTAAGTTTCGTAATTAGTTTGTGTGATAGTACTGGCAACATGTCACAATTACAGAAAACACTCACCCCATATCAATAGAATCAATGGTTACCAACTCTTTGAACTACCAGGGTAAAATGGATCGGAATATAATGTAATTATCTCAGTTCCTTAAGGGTGAAAATCACTGTATTTGGAGCTATTTTAAGTCCCTAATCCCCTAGCTTAGCTTCATTTTCAAACAATCACATATGTACTGCTTGATATATTTAACCAGTGATGCATTACCAATCAATGTGAGCCAGTGATGCATTACCAATCAATGTGAACCAGTGATGCATTACCAATCAATGTGAACCAGTGATGAATTACCAATCAATGTGAACCAGTGATGCATTACCAATCAATGTAAGCAAGGGATAGCTTATTATACTATTCATGCAGTACAAGGGAGTGCTAATTATAGGTTACCGGTACCTATGAAATATGGAGAAGAGAAATAGTACTGTTCCAATTCATAGGTCATGTGCTTTGCTTTGTACACAAAATTTATAGCTTTCAATACAATAAAGCAGACAATCTTCAGAAGATGGAGGGAGCTACAAATGGAGCCCCATCAGGGGCTGAATATTAATAATTTACCAGTGTCTTTCAAGAACTTCAAAATCAAAATGCCACACTTCGTCGGTGGACTTGAGGTTTCTTTCAGGCAAATTAGGTAACACATTTTTTGTTGTTGTACAGGCCAAATAGGCAACTCACTTGGAATACGGAATGGGCCCAATCTAGATTTAGAAGGGCCCTGGGCATCGGGCTATCTGATTTCTTTAGCTCTGCTTTGACTTGCAAAATCTTTAACATACAACTTAAAGATTGTTGACAATGATGCCTTTCACAATACAAAATTTGAAGAAAAAACTGACTGGCTAAACTTTGTTAATATCATTTCAAATTTTTTCTTTTTAAGACTGGGCATTCACTGAGCTCATAGTTTTGCAAGTGATTCATGCTAGTATACATGTAAGCATTCCTGGGTTTTACTTCAAGTAACATGATCCTATTGTTGAAATGTCAGGATTCACTTTTTATTTAAAAATTCACCCTTACTCAAAATATGAAAATGTGGAGAGGAATCTCTGTATGGTGCTGGATTTTAATGGAAGCCCAAGTCATTTACAGACTTGGAAATATCTGCAGAATGTATTTTCAAGCTCTTCAGTGACTGGAATAAGAAGGCACATTGTATGCTCCCCCCAGTTCTTCCTCTTTCAGAATATATCACTATAATAAGGCTGTTTTGACCCCCTGGGTCATCTAAATCTTAGTACATTGTCTCCATGTATAGTACACAAGCATGTTGACGGGAACCTGTCTTAGATCTCCTATCTCAGATTGAAATCAAATCAAAAACAAGGGGAAAAGAACAAAAACTGTGTATGGCAGCTCAGGTGCACCTCATTGTGATTGCACTGGTATAATGTTACATGTGCTGCCTGCTACCTTGTAACATCATCAGCCTGTATCCCTTCAATGCAAATAAAGAATTCCTGACTTTATCATCCCAAGTATTTGGCAAGATCTTCCTGTTCTGCACTAAAGCCACTGTAGAGAAAAGATTGCAGAAAATGCAATCTAAATTGAGCGTGATGCATTTATCAAAATGTATGGTTTTCTCCTGGTGGCATTGTACCACCAAATTTACAGTGATGTGGCAGTGGTTCTATCCTCATGAAGGGAGGTAACCTACCATGAGCAGTACGAGTACATAGTTGCCAGCACATCCTGAACTCCAGTCTTGTACTGTGAATTCATTGGTTTTCATAGGTACATCTCTCCCCTGATAACTCGCACCCTGATAACTCATGGCGGTTAGTGCCCAGAAATTAAGAATCAACATTGTGAAATTTGCAAGTTTTAATAAAAAAATCAAATATTTTGTTAGATTTTCTTGGAAATCGTTTTTTTCTATTTACACTGTAAATAACATTATACAATGAAAATGTTGATCAATTAAAATGTCAGTAATCCCTACTGGTGACAACAGTTTAAGAAATAAATATCAATTAAATTAGTCTTGTCAAGTAAAATTTGTGTTCTAGTTTTATCTTTTAATTCAGTTTCAGTGTAATCATCATAAATGTGATATGCCCTCTCTTATCCAAACTTGGGTCACAGATATGCCCTCTCGTATCCAAACTTGGGTCACAGATATGCCACCGAGCGTTTCCATGAGAATATAATTAAGTACTGACTGTGTTTTGATCTCTGACTTGCAAAAGTGTTGGTTGCATTGTTACAATCAATTAAAAGTTGACCTACATTGTATGATCATGTTAATTAGTCTTTTATATCAAATCAATTGAAGGGGTAGTTAACATTTAAGTGCTATATAGTTCTGTAGCAGAAGATCCCCCAGTGCTGAATTGTTTGAGAAAAGAGATAAAAATTGCACTCTGCTTCAAAATTGCATATACTTTAATTACTATACATAACATATACACAAACCTGAAAAATAATTATTGACGTCTGAACTTTATTATAAGCATCAAGTCACATACATGTATGTGACTTTATCATATTTGCACTTACAGGTGCAATAACAGGTACAGCTCTCCCCTGTTATAACGCATTAGTCGGGATCCACAAGCACGAACCGTGTTATGTTCCGAAACATGTTATATTTAGAGCCGGAACATGTATGGAACCACAATATACTGGGAATAGAGTTATATACGAAACCTTGGTATAGCGGGCACTATCAAAATTTTTTAAATAATGGTGTCTTGAAAAGGAAATAAAGATATATCAAATTTCAACTTTTTACTGTTATACATTGGTACGAGTTTGGTCATGGGGTCCATAGTAGTACCATGTTGTATCCAGAATCGCATTATAACGAGGCACATTATAATGGGGAAGAGCTGTAAATATACAAATTACCTTTGTATTTCATCTGTATTTTTGTATCTTTTTTAATGAAAAATTTCAAATATGTCTAAAAAAAAAAACTCCATTCTTTAGTGGTGCAACCATATATATGGATGTCTGTTGCAACTTTTTATCCAAGTTCTGAAAATCACTGGTGTAGAATAGGTAACAGTTAATGAGCATCCAGTCAGGGAACACCACAAGTAAGTTTACATCCCCTAAAATTGCATTTTTCTTGTTACTCATTCTAGCATATGTCTGCCATCCAACATCCACTTGTGAGCTTACAAAGATGGTCGCCTGTCAAGTTAATTACCTGTTCAGGTGTTACTTGCTAAGAATATTAAGCAATATATCCCAACTCATATTTGTTTGACTGAAGTATGGGGTTGATATCACATATTCGACAGTACAGTAAAAATTGAAATCAGATTTATGCATCAAATCCACAGCCACAACCAATGCACACAAAAAAAAAGAGTTTAAACTCCTCAGGTTTGGCAGGATTCCATTTTCACATGCCACTGTTGTCAATCAAGTCTGCCCCATTTATTCTCTGCTGTGCATAAAGATTAATTTGATCTATGATCAGATGCAAGAAATCCTAGTAAACAAATAGCCTTAAAAAGTCTAAAGGCTGGATATTCTCCATCTATACATTTATTTTTGAAATACTACTGAACCGGGGGATTGACTAGTATGCCACCAGTTCTGGTCCATCCAGCATGTACATTGGACTCGTATTCAACATCATTTTCGGGCTCAAAATCACTCGCTGGCATTTCCAGTAATACTTTTCCAGCTCTAATAATCACGTACACTTCAAAACTTTCAAAATCAATGTGATCATCGTTATCATCAGCCACTATCTGCCTAATCAAATAATCATGTGGAGATGAACCTTGTTCGGAGTGAGGCATTTTGAATTTTCTAGGTAGTGCCCATTATAAACATGCATTTGTAAAACTTCTTTGATGAATACAAAGTTAAAACCATGACAGATACAAAGTTAAAACCATGATAGAATGCTTGTTCCAGGGCTCAATGTACCAATCAAATTTAGTTTCACAACCATTTATGTCAAGCCGAAGTACCAAGATGTGTAAACAGTTACTTACTTGAATAATGACCTAAGTTGCAACAAGCACTTTAAGGGTTAAAAGGCATGCAAATCCTACCTGCGTAAGAGCTGGTGGTCACGGTAGTGTTTTAAGTCAACTCATTTCAATTGAGTATTTGAACACTGTAGGAACATGTAACGTAATTAAAGTATCTAATATTAATCAGTTTATCATACTCGTTAGCAAATGTGATCAACGATAGCAAATGGACCAAAGTGAAAGGCATATTAGGTGCATGAAAAGCTTAGTTTCACAGAGAAGGTTTTTTTATGGAGAATATCATAATAAAATAAACATGGAGTTTTGATGTTTATGTTTCTCTAAAAAATTTCAATCTTTTTTAAAAATAAAATCTCTTGTTTTATTCTCAATCTACACTAGAACGTATCCACATTCACATGCAAAAGCAAAGACATCATTTCCAATGTTTTACGCTGGTACACATGTGATGTGTGTTGAAACCACTTGGAGTAATATTTTCAACGATCTGTTGAAACATAAAGGGAATTTATACAGAAAAGCAAAGAACTTCATTAAAAAGAGATATTTACTGACAGTTATTTCAACGTGATTATTAAACAAGTATTGAACCAATTAACACACACATCCACCCACTGTCGATGTCCATCCCTTTCTTAATTTTCCTGAGGTACCTCGGTAACTCACACCCTCGCTTATGCCGCCTGCGGTCTATGTTTTTGGACCCCATTGTACATAAGTCACCACGGGAGAGGTGTATAAATTGTAGTGATTTTTTTTAAAAAATTATATTTTTGCTGGTACTTAAATTCTTCGATTGTAGAAATAGTCCTATTGTTTCCAACACTGATATACTGTTAATTGGGTCTTTAAATTCATGGTTTATAGCAACCATGAAATACGTATCGATACAAGAGGCGAAGAATCGATACAAAATGATATCTACCCTACTGTATATAAGTTACTTTAATCTTCAGCAGTTATGAATAATTATTAGTCATTTGCCTCTAGAAAAATAATGAATTCACAAGAATTTTAAAAAATTTGTGTTTTAATAAATAAAGAGTCAACATGATGGAAGAGGCACTTGTAAAAATGAATTTTATGACATTTCAGTAACATTAATCACCAATGGATTCCTACTTAACAATTAAGATCTAACTGTGCTGTACTTGCATGCCTTTCAAACTTCATTATTAACAAGACTGACATCAAAATTGGAACAGAAATACTTTTTTTAGGTTATGCTAATTAAAATCACATTTCAGCATACACATGAAAATGTAATTTCACTATATAAAAAATGTAGAGAATAGTTCTTGTTTATATAAGTTTCTTACACTAGGAACAATGTAAACTATGTAACAAATGTGTGAATTCCACTAGCTACCTGTACCACTTTTTAGAGACGGCATTGAGTAAATCTATTACATTTACAAACCATTTTTTCTATGCATAAAATACCTGACTCTGCAAAAGTTACTCCAGGCCCCATAACTTATTAACAATGACACAATAAAAACCTTTCATCGACTCCTGGTCTGTTTTAAGTCAAACCCATTATATGTAAATGATTGGGCGGGGGCCATGTCTGAGCACCATGACTTTTCTCCTCTCTCTTTGTGACACATATTTAAGTCTAATTATGCATGACAGAATCTTCCAACCATTTTTCACTAAACACCCAAGCAGTAAGGATTTTTTGGTTTACACAGCAAATCAGCTCACTTTGATTCAAGGATCAGATATGTAATGACTGCACACAGGAAAAAACGAGCGACAACAAAATTAGTCAGTACAGTGCCCATGCCACCAATGAAATCTGGATCTGGACAGGGTCAATAATCTGGCAATTAAGACCAGGATCCTAGAAAAAGGCTGTATCAATTTCATGAATTTGGCTGGTACATGTATTTGACAAAAGCACTGTTAACTCAGGATTCTCAACAGACGCGAGCTCTCCGGTTTGATGATTGGAATTTAAATGTGACCAATTTCTGATGCATGGAAATTCCAACCTGTACATTTTTTGACGCACGTTGATTTGGGCCGAAGCATCAGTCTTAATTACCATTGATTCGCCTCCAGTATAATTTCCTATTGAGTGTGCTGTCCATAAAAAATTTACTGTATGCGCCAGTGATCGACATTTACCAGACTACTGTTTACACCTTATCAGCCAATAATATAGCACCTATGTAAAATTGATGTGAATTGGGTGGAGCTAACAGGTCACCTATGTCACGTTTAGGTGCGCATAACTGAATCAAGGTTAGACTGTTTTGAGATTATCTTTGACAATTTATGATAGTTAGAGGAAAAGGAAATCAATTATGACATGATTTGATTAACTTTTCATCAAATGTCGGCATATGATTCCCCATCAAATTATAACCAATTAGACAAAACTGTGGAAAATATGGCGGCTAGCATAACCAGTTGTCAAAGAAAAGTGAACAAACTTTAGTTGTGTTTTTTTTGCAATTAATTTGCTTCAATTGTCAAAATGTTTACAAATTCTTAATCAATTATGACTTAACTGGATTAATATTTGATCAAATATTAGCATACGAGTGCGGCCGGCGACTGAGGCTTTTCTAGCCAGAATTGTTTGAAGACAAAGGCAAGGTCTAAACTTGATCATTGGAAGTTAACAAAACTCATCAGGATATGCAAAGAAGGTTCATCAGTTGAAAACTTTGATGTAAAGAGGGTTGTTGCTAAGTTTATAAAGAGCAAAAATAAGGAAATAATTAACTGACATGTTCAGTTAATAGATGACTTCAGAGTATACAAAGTCACCAGTTGTGATGTGATGCACAATGATCAGATTGAATTGGTTATGATATAGAAATTAGATTTCTTATTCACATATATATTTCACAGTTGTATGGGTATATGTTAGCGTTTAAAATGATTTGAGGAGTTAAAAATAGAATAAAGTATAAAATAATCCTTTCTGTTTAACATACCCAATATACACACAGTCACACATAATTAGAAATAGAAACACTTGTACCAGTAAAGACCATGTCTGTCTCACTGCTTATTTGTTTCTTACAAAAAAATACAGTACAAGTGTTTCTCTTATTTCACTTGTAAAGTTATTCAACACAAGACAATAAATCTTCAACATCAGTTTGCTCCATGAATAATGAACAATCCCAGCTATGAGCTTATGACTGTCAAGTTTTGACTCCTGAGATTTTCCTTTTGACTTGATTTTGGGGTCAAGGGTCAAATGACTCTTCAGTTTTGAAATCTATTGAGAACCCTGTAAGTTTAAAAGGAATTTCCAACACTTACCACCAAGCTGCCTTGCGATACTATCTTCCGAGGCTGACACTGGCTGGGCATGTGGCCAACTTAAATCTTTCTTGTCTCCATCATTGCCCTGATCATTGGCAGAAGTAGGCATGGATGTACTCGTTTCACCACTAGAATAAATTGGGTATGTATGATGGGCTGATGGATTGCTGCTTTCAGAAGCTTTGAATAATCCTGCCCATGTTCTGGTCTTCGGTGGTTCCTGAACTACAGTCCCAGTGACTATGGAAACAGGTGGCACATGTGTAGTTTGTCCCTGAGATGCATCTGATATGCTTTTATTAGAACAGGTGTTATCTGTGACAAGAGCTGAGCCACCAGAGCTATCACTACTCATGTTTACACTAACAGTTGGACTGCACGGAGTAGCCATTGTAAGGCTATCACTACATGTGTTTTCAGTATTATTAACAACAGTGTTGATTACAAAAGTATGCGAGATATAATTGCCTGTAGGTTCATTTTGCACAGATGACAGTTGACTAGAATTGATGGTCTCCTTGACAGGAGGAGGTACTGGCACATTATTAGTAGTATCTGCAGCACATTGATTTGTGGCAATGTATTGTGATAAAGTACTGTCTACATATGGAGTGTATGAGGAAGGAATTGGTTTTGTTGCATCAACTGGTGCATTATAAATTTCATGTACAGAACTAGTCCTTTCCTTTGAATCAGTCAGTGCTACTTCATTATGCAGTCCAGGTACTGGTACTGGTTTAGGGGTGGGTGTAGCATTCGACTCTACCACTACCTCCACCAATTTATCTGTCCTGTCACTGGAGACAGCCGAATATTGTGTGTTTCTATTTACTGATCTTCTATCAGTGCTATACACAAATGTGGTACCAGAACTCTCAAGACCTGGATGGGCATTGGCTGCCCTCGCAATATAATTGCTTCCATCTGTAATATTCCTGTCCATGTTTGGGTTAAAACCACTCACAGGCTGTGATGACAAGTTTGCATTCAATTCTGTTCTGTATACAACCTGCTGTACATATGATTCTTGAGATGTCTGATCATTGTTGTATACAATGGCCCCAGAATCCGAAACCTTACTGTAATAATCTGGTGGCCTTCGTTTCTTGTTTCTCCTCTCATATGTTTTCACACCAGCTTCCAGTCTGGATTTGCTCTCTGCATTTCCATCGAAATCACTTGCGGAATCACTATATTGCTTTTCAATCACTGATCCTTCTGGATATGAGTGATGTTGAAGTTGGACTTGCTCTGGATGAATAAAATGATAACCTGGAGGGATCTTAGTACCTCCATGGAAAGGCCCTTCCACATGGAATCCCATGGAAAGATGATCATACAGTATGTATGGCTGCTGCTGCTGTTGTTGTTGCTGTAGTAATGGAGTCATCGGCTGCTCCAATTGTTGAGCAGCATATACAGGTCTCTCCGACTGCTCACCTAGGAAAAAAAGATAACAGAAAATATTAATAACAGATCAGGAAAACAAAAAAATAAAAGGAGGCCCAATTGACCTAAAAGGAAAATGTAACAGTAATAAGGCAATTACCATAGGCTAAAGACAACCATGTCAGGATAATTACCAGCTATCTGGCTTAAAATGGTTGCAATGGCCATGTTATTTAACTGTACTTTGAGTAGCGGCTAACTAGATATTGTTTTGGCATCTATCATTTGAATGTGCAAAAGTGTTTATGCTGAGACTGCCTATCAAATCTTGCCCCATATTCTCAAAACTTTATGAGCGAGGAAAAGCTGCTGCTCAAAGTCCCAAAATTCTGACAGTCTATAACAAGGGTCTCCAAACTACGGCCAGCGACTTCGATTTGTCCGGCCCGCAAAGTGTTGTACTTTTTAAAAACGATTTTGCATTTATTTCAAATTTTTACAGTCGCTTCGGCCCGCAAGCCCCCTTCAAAAATCTAACATGGCCCTCGTCTTATAGAGTTTGAAGACCCCTGGTCTGTAACTTTAATTAGGATTAAACAAGAAACACAGAACTTGCAGGTTATCCTTAATTTACATCCCTCTCACGATTTGTACGGCCCCAGAGAGTTGTTTTTCAAGGAGTACTTTTTCTTACAGAAGATGAGCATTCTCCATATCTTACAGTACAGATCAGGAGATTTTTTATTTCTCCAGGCATCGTGGTGGTGTGGAGGTGGAGAAGATTTTAAAAAAGCCCTTCCACCCACTCCCCATGTGTCCAGATGGAGTTGCTGTAGCTTTTCATTAGAAATAGCTCTGCACACCACTCTTTCTCGCAGAGTCACATCCGATGATCACTGCGGAGTGGACATGGTCTCTATAAAGTGAATGCGGCTTACTGTTTATGACCCCTGTAAACATGCACTAAAGACTTTTATTGAGAGAAAGTACACATGGTGGGGCACTGCTATATCTATGACATTACTCTTATAAATTAATGGACACGTTTTTTATTTTTCTTAATCAAATTTTAGATAACATTCACATAAGGGCAATGATGTGTGAACTTTATTAATACTAGATACTGCATAAAGCACCTAAATTTTCAGTGTTTTTTTTTTTTTTAAATCCATCATTTTCAACATACTTACTTCCATTGACGTTATGCGATTTGAAAAGACATTGAACCAATTTTTTTACAACGTGCATGCACATCTGAACAAAAGTGAAACAAAATCACACATGTTCCAACACTTATTGAATGCATTCTGTTTCAGGATGAATTTGCTTACTTTTTTATATTGAAAAAAACATGATCATTCAGTTAATTATGAACAATTGCTAATTATAATGAAGGTAATATATGATATATAATACCAAATTAAATTGTATATATGCCTTGTGAACTTTCTTAATACTGTATTTAGCGTAATGAATCTAAATTGCAAGTTTTTATAAATACAGAGGAGCCTCGTTAATCCGGACACCTTCGTTCCCAGTGAATATTTCCGGATTAATGAGTTTTCCGGATAATTGAATCATGCACATTTTTATTTTACGATGTCATCATATCGTATACATATACTGTACATGTACATGTATTTGCTAGCTGTAAATATACTGTGTATGCAATAATGGTTGAAATAAATTAATGAATACATCTATTGACTTGTGTTTATTTCACTTTATTATAACATGCACTTGTGCATACACATACAGTAAATATAAGTTTACAAAATTAACACACCAAACACATCACACTATGTACATGTACATGTACCGTACATACATTTATTATGTCAATTTCCTGAAGAAATCTGTGACCTTTGTTTGCCTGCTGGCCAGTATCTCTACTCGTCTACGCTTGCTTGATGGTGTTGCCATAATAATATAAAAAGTACAACGAATACAACTGATATCTCGCAGTTAAATGCATTATGGTAAACTAATAAAATGCAGTCATTTTTATAAGTCGTATTTTATAACTGTTATGGCTGCTAATGAGCCGATAATTGACGACCCCCTTTATTCTGAAATGAAGCCCTGTCCACAGCTTAAGTCAATCAACATTATTTATTCAGCCATCAACAAACTGTGATTGTTACATACAATTGGTAAACAGCAAAGAGACTTAATGACACTTAATTTATTAACCATATGTTACGTCAAAAAGTGTGGACGATTTGATCCCAGTTTGTTTACTTAATTATTAACACCCCCATCGGCGACTAGCTAAAACAGACATTATTTATACAATCGCTGGTTACAATACGGTCACACTACTTGAAGTTCCCCCCCCACACACACACACGATCACGTGATCAATTTATAACTTTAACATGCCACTAGAATTTGACCAATCAGAGATTGATACATTGACACACCTCCAAATTTGCGTAGGTGAATTGGTGTTATCCGACTGACTGTATTTTCATATATGATTTTTTCCGGATTATCGAGGCAAGTTTTATAGTAATTTTACACTTTGGTTACCGATTTTAATTTTAGGATCCGGAACGCGGATTTCTTGATTAACGGAGCAAATTAACGTTTAGGAAATCCGTTCCCGTTGAACTCTGTCTGGATAGCGAGATTTCCGGATAAACGGAGTCTGGATTAACGAGGCTCCTCTGTACATAATTGGAATCTACAGATGCATTCATGTACTTATTTCTGTTGAAATCCATGCGATTTGTTATTTGTATAATGATCTTATGAAAGTCTGTTATATGTTGTATTGCTTGCAGTGAAAAGAATAATAAACGTCGAACTAATGAATATAAATAATTGCAGTCAATCCTAAATGAAGTGAAACTAAATCTAACAGGTTCCAATAGTTTCCCCATGCACAAATTCTCATTAACATCATGTATGATTTCTTTTGACATCCAATCACAGCATCACAGAGGGGTAATTAAAACTTGAGAAAGCATAGTTCTGGCAGTTGCTGCATGAACATAAAAAGAAACAAAAATTATTCCTAAAAGCCAACTGACCATGTACTATTTAGACAGGAGTGTACATGGTAAGCAACTCAGCCCTGGACTTATCTGCTGGGACAGGCCCAGGTTTTGCTCACACCAGTAAAACACCGGTAAAAACAGATTTTTTTGACGGCCCACCGGCCCATCAATGCAGCGGTCTGCTGGGACAGGCCCGGGGTTTTGCTCACACCAGTAAAACACCGGTAAAAAAGGATTTTTTTGCGGCGGCCCACCGGGATTTGTCCCGGTATGCCCAATGGCCAGTACACCACTGCATTTAGATAATATAAAAACAATAATGAATTTAAGTTCATTATATCCTTGAATTTCTTTGTCGTGAAAAATGGGAGATGTATTCATGCACTTGATAACAGCTGTGTGTATATCCAGTAGCAGAGGCACTAGAAAAATGTATATTTGTCTCAGATATATGATAGAGAGCATTGAGAGAGAGCATTATTAAGATGTCATACCTTTTTTTGATTTGAACTGTACTATTTTGTATTATTTAACAACATAGCGATTTTTGTGTGTGTAAAATCACAAATGGTTGCAAAAAGTCATGCTAGATACATGTACATTTAGGTTGACATGCAAACTTGTGGAAGATTAATGCTCATGCATGAACTGATAACCTAATGCAACAACTGATCTCCATACAGTTTGTTTTCTTTGCTATTGTGGTGTTTATTTCATGCATGAAAAGATAACCTGGCACAGTGGTTTCAAAACTTTTTTAATCGCAACCCTAAATACCATCATTTGGGTCACAACCTGGGGTTTGGGAACTACTTACCTAGCACAACAGCAGATCTACATTGGATTTGTTTTCTTTGCAATTATGGTGTTAATTTCATCTACAAACTGTTAACCTAAAAGCACGACAACAGGTCTCCTGCAGGTTTGTTTTCTTGGTCATTGTGGTGACAATAAGCAATGGACTTGGGAATATATGAACAGTTTATTTTACTGAATGAGCATTTTACTGAATCATACTGTATGACCACAAACTAATGTATCATTTGATCGTGAAAAAAAATATAAAAAATACATGTAATAGAAAGAAGAACTTGTGAACTGACCAATACAGCCAGAATCAAATTTTTGCATTTATCTGTTTATTGTCTTTCATTATGTCAGTCAGATCACCTAAGGAAAGACTATTGCTAATGAGGAGAGAGCTTGAAACAAGATTAGTTGTTTAAAATGTACCATGGTCTTGCTTCAAACGACTTCTGACTAAATTAAAACACAAAATTATTAGAAGTATCAGTGATATCTACCGTATATACTCGCCTATAAGCTGAGTCCAAATGCAAACAACATAGACCCTGATCTGCTGTCGCATAATGTGCCGGCAGATCAGGGTCTATGTTAGTTGTTCTACTGATTAGTCCTTACAAACTGCATAGACCCAGATCTGCTGGCCAATTATGTGATGGCAGATCTAAGTCTATGCAGTTTGCAGTAGGTATTAGCTTATAAGTGAGTATAGACAGTACTTTCATGATGTAAAATTGTAAGGCTACATTTTTTAAACTGAATTAGGAATGGACATAAATTCTTTACATTGGCAATAACTGCAAACAGAAGTTGTGCAAACGGAGATATCTGACAGGGTCAGCTATCGTGCTGTGTCCCTGTGCAAGGCACTTGACATTTTTCTTTGTGTAATAAATATGAACAAATTTAAATTTTAATGTCGACAATGACCCACAGTACAGTAGCTTAAAAAACTACACATCTTTCCTATAAATAAGTAAACTAAATAAACCAGATAATGACTTTACACTAAAGAGAGAGAGAGATTGTTTTGATTCTGGTGTCTCAAACATCATATAATTTTAGACTTAAACAAGAAAGTGAAAGCGAGAAAGCTACAATTGATAGTGTGGGGTGCTTCTCCTTCTTTGTTGGAAAATAAAATATCATAACATCTGCGACTGAAACTTAATCCAGACAGTACCAAGCTGATTTCGCATGACATGCATCAACATGAGGAGTTGTTTGTAACTGCCTGACCTGCCTTAGCTGAATTGTTTTGAGAGCTGATAGAGTTCTGACTAACACTAGTAACACTGCTATAAAACCAGTAATATTAAACAGAATTGATTGAAATTTTATCAAATAATACTTGAATGCATCCATGTTCTTTATATATTTTTCATTTAAATTAAAAGATTTATTATGGTTGCCATGGCAACCAAAAGAATGAAATTTAAGAAAAAAAGCAAATTCTTCTAAAAAATATTGAAACCATTACTTTTTTGCACATTTCATTTTCACACTATCATATATTTTTCTCAACTCTGTTACTTATCAAAATATGTTATTTATTTCATTATCTCAAGACAGCATACAAAGAATTCATCCAGCAAGAATTACCATAAAGAATTCAATGATCTTCAATGCACAAAAGAAAAGTAACTCCTTTATTCGTTATTTTGCTGTGAATCAGCAATTTACAGTTATTTCAAGATATCTTTATAATACCTGCAAGGAAAAATAAAGTTTTTATAGGATAGTTCGGACAGGTCTAAAAGTACAGTGAAACCCCGCTATAACGCGATATTTGGGGTCCATAAAATTCGATCGCGGAAAAAGCGGGGTCGCGTTATTGCAGGGTTTTACTATCTTTTACTTCATTCAGAGAACAACGTATACACGTCTAATATAGAGCATGAATAGGGTAGTAACACCGTTTACTATCTGATATCGATCCGTCTTTGTTTTCCCACATGACAACCCTTTGATTGAGCCACGAGTTTGATCCTTGTTCAGTGCCAAGTAACAGAGAGTGGTTATTTGAACTCCCTGTGATCTTGCCGCCCAAGCTCATTCTCTACATAAGCACCCACATATGACAATCTTTGATCTTGCCGCCCAAGCTCAGTCTCTACATAAGCACCCACATATGACAATCTTTGATCTCGCCGCCCAAGCTCAGTCTCTACATAAGCACCCACATATGACAATCTTTGATCAACCACTGCATTGTCTGGTGCTTGGTTGTTACAAGATGAATTGAAGTCCAGCGCACGTGTTGGCGGCTAACGTTTTTTTATGTTTATTAAATGGTGAGAATCTTTTATCAACCACCACACCACATTGTCTGATGATCGCTTGTGTATGCAGCTAAAGAAGAAAAACATGTCGGCTATTGTTTGAGCAATGATTGTATACAGAATGAATTGAAGACAAACACAAAGAAGACTTACTGGCTTTGCTCATGGATCAGTAATAAGTAACATTTCCGATAATGTTTATTTTGGTGAAATTGTTAAATTTCAGAAGCCACGCCATGATCGAATTCATACGTGATCTCTTCCCCAAAATGATAATAAACTTTTTATACACTATTTCTCGTACTTAAAAAAAAAAAAAAATTCTTCTGTATACGAGAAAAATACATGTACATGTATATAAAATTTCAGGAACCATGCCACAACGTATTATACTCGAATTCATACGCGATCTCTTCCCCAAAATGATACTATAATATACACATTTTATACACTATTTCTCGTACTTTGAAAAAAAAAAAATTTCATGTGCAAATGAATATGTGAAATTTTGGGAGCCACGCCACGATCGCGTTATATCCGAATTCGCGTTATAGCGGGCTTTCACTGTAAGTTCTTAAGTCCTGCATCAAGACAACATAAAATGTTCAGGATGTTCGTTACTTCATCTTAATGTTTTAAAATCAGTAATTTTAATTTAAAATATTTGCCTAAACAGTTAAAATGCATGTGGATGTTACATTTCATGATATTGGTGAGGTCAAGTCAGGTGTTTCTTGCAGACAATATTAAAATAATAATATTTATTACAGCTCAATAGAAATAGGAAATCAGGGTATAATGGGTTCATGGTTTTATTGTTTTAACCATTTTTCAGCACATGGCAGGCTATACATGGCGGCCAGTATATCTGGTGGAGGAAGAACCTGGGAAGAACCACCGACCCACGGGAAGCTACTGGCAAGCTTTCTTACATAATCACATTGGCCAAGCCCAAGACTCGCACCCACACGGACAGAGGTGAGATGGCAGTGATCGGTAAAGTCGAGCGCCTTAGACCACTGGGCCCACCAGGACCCCCAAGGGTGTTATTATTAAAATAATATTAATAATAATAATAATAATAATAATAATAATAATAATAATAATAATAATATCATCAATAGGAACAATAATAATAATAAGCACAAGTTTGATTGTTATGACCCATATAAAAATAAACTAAACTTCAGTCCAACTTTCTAAGTCTATGACTAATTAATAAATCAATATAAAATGTTGACATTAAAACATTGATATTTTTAAATAGTTCTATAAAATTCTATCATGATTAACAGTCGTTTAAGTATTTTTGTCAAAATGCACCCCACCATACCCCCGCTGTGATACAAAGTTTAATGAGACATTCTATCTAAAAGTTATGCAACTGATATCTGAGTCTTGAATTTTATGACTGTTAATAAATCAAACAAGAGTCCCTTGATGGGACTGATGCTCTACCAGGTGAAAGGAATTTCCAGGAATTCAAGACAAGACCATTTCTTCCTTTTAACTGCCGAGTGTTGAAACTACATCTGATATTCTTCATCAACAATAAGATTTTCAAATTAGCTGCCATGGTGCACATATTGGCTGTCAACTTGGCACCATTTTCAAAGTAGATATCATTAGAAGTCTTTTGATGAAAACCCCACATCATAATAATGATCTATTCAGGGGGAGTAGTGACAAGATTTTTAAGACAGTCGTCGTGGCAGCCATATTGGATGTAAGACTGGCACCATTTTCATTTAGGACCAACAAGGTATCATAAGAAGTATATTGGTGAAAACCCCATGTTGATATAGATCTCCATTTGGGAGAAGTAGAGATAACAATAATTTCAAGATAGCCACCATGGTGGCCATATTGATGGTTAGTTATTTTCATTAAGGACCAACTAACATCATAAGAACTCTTCTGATGAAAACCCCATGTCAAAATGATTTTCCATTTCAGAGGAGTAGTGAAAACAAGATTTTAAAGATGGCCACATACTGGACATCAGATCAGTACCATTTTAATTTAGGATCAACAAAACATTATAAGAACTCTTTTAGTGAAAACCCCATCCTGATATAAGCATTCAATCAGAAGTAGTGATAATAAGATTTTCAAGCTGGCCGGTGTGGCAGCCATATTAGACATCAGATCGACACCATTTTCAATCATGACTAACAAGACATCATAAGAAGTCTTCAGGCGAAAACACCATGTCAATATGATTTTCCATGCAGGAGTAGTGATGACAAGATTTTCATGATGGCCACTGTAGCCGTCTTATTGGGCCTCATTTCAGTACCATTTTCATTTAGAACCAACTAGACATCATAAGAAGTCTTTCGGTGAAAACACCATGTCAAGATGACTTTCTGTTCAGGTGGAGTTGTGATAACATGATTTTCAAGACAGACGCTGTGGCAGCCATATTGAATGTCAGATCAGCATCATTTTCATTTAGGACCAACCAGACATCATAAGAAGTCTTTTAGTGAAAACCCCATGTTGATATGACTGTCCATGTAGGAGAAGTAATGACAAGATTTTAAAGATGACTGCTATGGAGGCAATACTAGATGTCAGACTGGGACGATTTTCATTTAGGACCAACTAGACATTATAATGAGTCGTTTAGTGAAAACCCCATGTTGATATGACCATCCATTCAGAAGTACAGTAAAGCTCATGTGATTTTTCGGAACTCCGCGCATCGCGATGGGGTACTTAATCCCCTCCACTTTAGCTCCGCGATAGCACTCCGCGGTGGAGGCATAAATTTGGAACCAATACCTACAAATCACCACCGCGTTTCGGCACGCATACAGATGATAACTCCACCGTGGAAGGGCTAGTTGACATTACTGATTGACATCTGAACAGCCAATGAATGAAGACCACCTATGGAAAGACTGAGACGTCAAGAGTGATTTACAACCAGATACCATCTGAAGAATCAGTTGTTTTTATTTCGATCATATATTTGGACAATAAAAAAATAATTTCAAAAGGCTTGTATATTCAGTACACATTACTGTTAATAAAAGGTTGATCGACTTCTTTTGCAATAAGTTTATGATTTTAATTTATTTCAAAGAAATATGAACAAACTTATGCACTGACTTGACGAGAAGCACACATTGCTGAGCCTCTCAAGCAGAATAAATTTATCATTTTGTTCCAAAGGAAAGTAATTCTCTGAGATATGGACAATTAAAATCCAAATTGACATCCGCTTCTTCTTACCCCCCCCCCCACCTAAAGCACTGAATTTACACTGAAATGCAAACTGCGTGCTTAGTCTTTAAGCAGTAATAGCAGAGTCACGAGGCTGAATATTATGACTGCATGTATACTGTAAGGGACTGACCATTTAATATACGCGGTTTATATGTTGTTTTGTTTTTTTCGACCGGGATATTTTTTGTTCTTTCATCACAGTAATTATTTATTTTAAGTGAAATATGGAACAGATTAATGTCTGCTACAAAAATCAGAGAAAGACAATTGTTTTCATGCATTTACCCCCCCTCCCCCCCCCCCCACGGTTGGAAAATTCAATTGTCTCTCCCTAATAAAGACTTGACTTCAGCGGATGTTCTACAGAAATCAAGGCAGTGACCATTGTGGACACTGTTGTAAAATATTAACAAGGGTTTGCATCAAAGGATGATGTAAGTTTCAGCTTGGGAACAGTGTGTTTTTATCACACGAAGCCATCTGACTTGGCTCGTTGTACTTTACAGCCGCAATTATGGTCCCGCCATTAACAACGGAAGTTTGATAATTGTTAGTAATTAATCTGAACTCGGCTTATTACCGAAATGAAAAATAATATGGAAAATTCTAAAATCTGAGATGTTCAGAGATTTTAATTTCCAACAAGTTTAGAGCATTTTGCATGGATGTATTGTCTCCACGTGTATCCTATTATTTGCTCATTTTCCTACGGCGAAAATATAAAAATAAAATATACTCTTTTAACTATTTTTATGCAGCTATTAAATAATGCAGTTTCCTGTTTGTGACTGTTAGAGCCTTTGGTTATTGAGTGTGTTTCTTTTTCTTACCACTTGCAAACTTTTCCAGATTTCAGTTTACGATAACTTGTGCAGTAGTGATTTGGATTCCATATTTTATGAGAGAGAGAGAGAGAGAGAGAGAGAGAGAGAGAGAGAGAGAGGGGGGGGGGACTTTACTAAGAAGAGTTAATGATCTAAAATTATTCATCTTATTTTTCTGTATTATGCAGCAGGAAAACGAACAGAAAAGAAAAAGTTAAACATTAATTTCATCTGATGCGCAAGTTTGTCAAATCAATGGCAAAGAAAACAAACCCGCAGAAGTATTGCTGTTGTACTTTTAGGTTAACAGTTAGCACATGAAATTAACACATCAATATCAAAGAAAACACGCAGTGGTGATGGCTTCTATTGTGCTAGGTTACTTGCACGTGTCCACTACATGTATCTAGGATGATCTTTTGCGACCATTTGTGATTTTTAAAAAACCCCGCTACTTTGGTAATTAATGCAAAATAGTACATTTTAAAATAAAATAATGATGTGAAATCTTAATAATGCTTTATTTAAGCGATTGGATGTCAGAAAAAAAATTACAATATGTGAATGAGTACTCATGCATGGAGTAACCATCGGAACTTGTGCGATTTGGTTTCACTTCAATCAGGTATGACTGCAGCTTTGTTATTAATTTGTTCAATGTTTGTCGTTCTTTTCATTGCAGGTAGTACAATATCACTGACTTTCATATGATCATTACAATTTTGTATTGCGTTTACTGAAAAAGAAATAAGGATATGAATGCATGTTTAGATTCCGATAACATAGTATTGAAAAAAAAAGAAATTAGATTCATTGCGCAAAATGTAGTATTAATACAGTTTACGAGGCATTGTCATTACGTTATCATCATCTTAAATATGATTTGGCACTATGTATCATACATTATCTTCTTTAGAACAAGGAAATATTTATAATTAACTGAATTACTACGTTTTTTTCAGTATAAAAAAGTGTTAGCAAATTGCTCCCCAGAGGGATAACAATGTAGATAAATCGGTGCCCCCCCCCCCCTCGGTCTCTCTCTCAACCTCTGCTTGCATGGGTGATAAACAGTAAACCACGCCCATATTATCGAGACCACGTCCACTCCGCGGTGGTGATTGGATGCGACTCCGCGAGAAAGCGTGGTGTGCAGGGCTATTCTCCGTGAGACTCCGCGACAACTCCGTCAGGACGCGTGGAGTGATGGTGGAGGGGTTTTTCTTAATCCTCTCCACTCACTCTCCACCCCCACCGCGATGTGTGGAGTTCCGAAAAATCACGTGAGCTGTACTGTAGCGATAACAAGCTTTTTAAGAAGGCTGCCATGGCAGCACCATTTTCATTAGGACCAACTAGACCATAGGATGAACGTGTTTGTCAAGTTTCATAGCAATCCTCCACATGGTTTAGGAATAGCGAACTTGTGCCAATGGACGGACAGAAGGACAACAGATGACAGACGGATGACAGACAAAAGACCATCACATACACTGTTCTGGTCTATGAGCAATACAGCTAATAAAAATTAAATGTGAATCTGTGTTCCCTTCCATGTCCCACCCTTAGACCTAGGACTGCCCAATTCAACAGTGAATCACAGAGACCTCTAGGAGTTTAGGTCAAAGTTTAACTGGACTTTATTCCAAGGAGAGTTTATCGGCCGCAAAGAGTACAGTTATTTATTATGTGGTCAACAAGACATCAGCCAGTGGTATCCAGTAACAACTTTAAAGTTGTGTAAAGTGGTGGGATCTATTTATTTGAAGAGCCCTGGACTAGCACCAACACAGCAAGTTCACTTTTCAGCAAGGATATTTTGTTGTTTGCGAGTTTGGTTGGCTTTGATCTGTGTATAGCATAACCAAATCCTGATCTACCTGACGGAGTACTGGGTAAGAAGAAAAGGACCCTAGGGTCAATTGCTTGGCTATGTTCTTTTGGACAAGGACCAGGCCCAAGATGATGGGATGTCATCTGATATTTAAGTGAATCTGGTACCAGATGTCCATGGGGGCAACTGTCCGAAGTTAGCAAGAGTGAATTTGTTGAGGACTTCACCTTGTGAGACACAGTCACCCAGAGGGAGAAAAAGTTACAAGTAAATGTTTTTAAGGAGAAGCAGACATGGTCACAAACGGTGAGGAAACAGCGTAATATAATAGAACTGCATTAGGGTGTGGGTCTTGTGATGATGGAGAAAATAGGTTGAGAAGATTTGGAACAACAGTTATGATGTCATTGACTAAGGGAGACAAATTGAGATATTTTGAAGATACTGTTGATGGAGATACAAGGCTAAACTCCATTGATCTAAAAGAAAGGGTTGCAGCTGCAGTAAATACAGCTATACCAGGGTTATGAGAGAGATGTCTGGGTCAGTGAAAAATACTGACATGTTGTTGCATGGGTTGATAGCTATGGCAGAGCCATCTAGGGGAGTTACTCCTGCTGGTGAACCAAGAGACTTATTTACTGGGACAAACAAAGGATAAAATTAAAGTTATTATGCAAAAATCATTTTCTTATTTTTCTAACAGTGGCCTTGATCTTTGATCTTTTGACCCGGAAATCAATAGGTATCTTTCTTACCCAACATGCAAGTCATTCACAGCTTTGAAGATATATGGTCGATAACTGAAAATTCGTTGCCATTTTTCTTCTTTCAGTCAGTGACCTTGCCCTTTACCTGTACGACCCGAAGATCAATAGGGTTCTTCCTTACCCCGAATGCAAATCATCCACAAAGTCTGCTAAGTGTAGATATTGATGAACTCAAGTTATTGTGGAGAAACCATTTTTCTTCTTGCAAAGTGACCCTGACCTTTGTTTGAAAAAATCGATAAGGTTCTTCCTTACCCTAAGTGCAAGCAATCTACAAAATTTGGTAACTAACGATAGTGGAGAACTTAAGTTACTGTGCAGAAACTATTTTCTTCCTTCGGTGACCTTGACCTTTGACCCACTGACTCCAAAATTGATAAAACTCTTCCTTACCCCACGTGCAGGCCATCCAAAGTTTAGTAACTGTAGATGGTGGAAAACTCAAGTTATTGTGTGGAAACAAAACTGGTAATAGATGGAGGGACAACATCATAACATAATATGCTACGTCTTACGGCAGGCATATATAAATATGACCATATGATAAAAGGTGCCTCTCTTGCCCATCCAGTCATCTGGAAGAGTAGTTAACATTATGGACATTCATTTACTTGTTTTCAATGGATTTTGTTATTTTATGTGACACTCCATCTGATTCATATACACAGTCAAACCGGTCAATAGCAGCCACCCATTGGAAAAGGCAAAACTGGCCTTTGTACACAGCTTCACCTTTAAATTGGGTTATGAACAAATACCATTCAATATCATTATTATTATTATTATTATTATGTTATCAAGGTTGTTGTATGTGCATAAAATACGCAAATGTTGTTCTCTTCACAATTTATGTTCCACACAAGATTACTGTATCCTGCTCACTTTAATCCATCCTAAAAATTAAATCATCACCAACTTAAAATAAAAACCAATCTTAGTTTGTTTTGTACACCATGACAAAACAATGATTTCACAACTGACAGCTTACATATGATTGTAAAACTGTGGACTGACTTGGCCAACTTGTATAAATTACGTTTGGAAACAGCTGTTCATGCTTTAACAACAATATCAGGATTAACCAGTTGCTCAACTCAACGAGATCAAAAGATAGCTGGCTTATGTAAGAAGCATGTGATGAATAGGAAATAAAAATAAGTCAAATTTGGCTATTCTTTGTGACTCATGAACCGAAACATTAACTGCTTTCACATACGAGTTTTAAATACTGAATGCCCCATGACCCTAAAGAAAAGGGATCTAATTCAAAGATGAACTTTTTTCTTCATGGATAGCTTTATTTCACAGGCAAATAGATTAAGATATCGAACTATACCTGTCACGTTTGCACAAAAGTCGACTTCCACTTCTGCTGCAATAACAGATTACTTTTCCCATCATCAAGCAAGCAAAATGCATCAACCCTCTACCCTAATGATAAAAACTGTCTTGCTTTCGAATTTGATATGTTGACACCTTTGAGTTACACTATCAACATGTCTAGAGTACAGCAAGTACAAGTGAGATAAAAAATGTTTTGCACATCGATTCACATGATATTCCTTGATCTAAACAATGCTTTCCTCATGAAGCAAAATTTTAGTTTGCATGGACTGGTCACGGTAGATACATGTATGTGCCAGTGACTGCTTAAGGCATAGAGAAACAATTGTTTGGTTTGGAAAACGTGGCTGCTGACTGCAGAAGGCAGATGACCATTATATACAGGACATTTATATAGGAAATTTGCTGAGGGGAAATTAAAATGGCTGTTTTGAACAGATGACCACTGAGTAATGGTGATCATTAGGACAGGTTTGACTGTACTTTTAATTACCATTTGCTATACGTAATTATTAATAGATTTTAACAATGATTACACCAATGGCTGATGACCCATGCCTTTCCTCATCATTGTATATTAAATACAGTATCCAAAGGGATTTAACTGAAGAAAATTACACTCAAACGTATAAAGCCAAGTATGTTTTGTTAAGAATCAAAACTTTCTGTAAGTGCTACCAGCACATCCTAGACATTACAATGCTAGTCTAAAACCCCCAATATTATCAGACTGTGTATCTGTGGCCTCTCAATAACTAGCCCATGACCTTCAATTTTCAGAACTGGCAATCCTTTGGATTTACATTTTCCCAAACATTTTATAAGAATACAGCCCAGGATGAAAAGAAAGGTTATTACATGAACTGAAATAAAGAACTCTCAACTCTAAAAGTTAAGAAGATAAAGTGAAACTTTGCAAACAATACTACATGACTCATACAGATATTTCCAGGAAATTCAAGCATGTTTCAAGGACTTTGAACATGTTCAAGGTCAAAAATTAAATTTTCAAGCATTACGAAAACTGTGTATAAACTTAGTATTAATACTGATTATGCTATGTATGTAGAGGTCACAAAATATCAGAATCATGTATTTCATTCTTAAGAACTCAGATAATGTTTTTGTTAAACTAGGCCTAGGTGAAGACATTGTAGCTCAAGGGGCTTTGGGGCAAGGGAGTTGGGTGCAGTCATCTTATCTACATCAGTTTGAGAATCAGTGCTCTTATTTGCCAGTGTTTATAACTCCTTCTTAAGTCTATCATGTTTCAGCAAAATATATTCTAATTCATTCCCATTGCTGATATTTCATTTTTTGTACGCTTTTCACACTTGCCATGAGACTTCAAAGCTCTTTTACTTATTAATCTAGCTAAGGTTACTTTAGCTGTACAAGTCCCTAGTTCTACTCATAGTGGGGATACATATTCATCAGGATTGCCAGATCCAGGCAATTTTGCAGTTGGTGCTAATTCTATAGTATTTATTCACAGAATTTAACTTAGTACAAAAATAATACCATATCCTACAAGCAATTTTCTACTGTTTTAAACAGTTTTGTTACATTCTGAAACTCTGATTTTCGATTACTGTGATCAGTCTGCAAGTAGATACTAATGTTCCTACCATCAGTATAGTCATAAGGTGACCAATACTACCACTGATCCAAGATCTTTCGACAAACACATAGCTCTCTGCTTATCGCTTGACCTTACCCAGATTTACAAATCCACTTGCCCGACTCCTGTGACAAGTTCAAATTCAGTTCAGGCAAGCTCAAGTTTCCATGGTATTTGCCTGCTGGCAGGTAAAAAAAACTGAGAGAAAGGGAGAAAGGGGTCGTGTTACATTAATAATGCTTAAAGTTTTGCAAGTTTTATACCCTGCAATCTTGCCACAGTACATATATCAACACCTTTATTTAGTGTTTATATGTACCGCATTATTCTATTACATAACTGGCCACAGTTAATGTCAAGGCCAGTCTCGCATTTTCTCGCACACACATGATAATGTGAATATTTACTATTTAAAGCAAGTTTTGACAAATAAGGAATAAATATTTATATTTTACCTTTTCAGTTACATTTTATAATACATTTGATTCGTAATATTTGTACGTATCTGGGATTCACAACTTTCAGGTCCTAACCTAGCCTTTGGCAGTTTGTGAGCTTGCCGACTCTAAACAATTGGCATGTCAAAGATTGTTTTCTTGCATGTCGCTGATTTTAAGGTGAGGTGTTCACTGTTAATAATATAACTTATGTGATTTCTTTAACATTTGTGTTTGGAAACAAAAAACACCTATCTCTAACAAATAAACACCAGGAGAACTCGTTCAAAGCGTGATCAATGTACCGAAAATGTACCACCCACAAGTGGTGTTTATGATTTGTTGTTTATGTGATAATTACAGGAGACCGATACATACTTACTGCTTGGCAAACAATTCACTGGATAAAAATAAGTGTTCTCAATCTCAAAAGTCGACTTGTCAAATATGTTGATGCATGTCACCAATTTCAAGGTGACTAGATGATAATTGTTAAGTAAATGGATAAAGTGAGTGTTCACAAAATCCTTCAGCGACGAGTATAAATAAATCATCACTAACAGTCTAGCTTTTGAACCCATTTTAAAGAAAAATAACCAGTAAGATGCTATAAAAAAATGTGCAAGAAAGTTCCAGTCATTGTGGATTTATGAGTGTCCCTGGCAGGTCTATTGTTACAGGCTGTTCAATTTTTCAGTTCAAGGTCTTTTACCTAAACATTTCTTTCTCTCTCTTAAAAATATAGCGACTTCCAAACCCTTTTCTACCTATCCATTTACCTGTCCACATACATGTACGTGTCTGTTTCGATCTTCTAACTATATCCGAATTTTAACCCTTTCTCATTTACTTATTGATCTACATGTATTATTTACATATATATTTTCTGATACTTTAATTATTAGTATATGGTTTTAAGGTGCCATGAAAGATAAAAAGAAAACAAAAGTCAACATAAATATAATGCAATTTCCTTAAAATATCCCATATTTTATTTTATCTTATTGTTCTTACTCATATTAGGATATTATGTTTGGTGCAAGCTCAAATTTCCCAAAGTCAAGTTCAATTTTCCAGTCAACTTGCCCTGGGTAAGCTGACTTTTACAAAAATTTGTAAATCCCTGTATACAGCGTGTATAGTGCTCGTGACAATTTTTTTTAAAAATATGCATCCCATTGCAGAGCACTTGCCTTTTTAAATCAGCCTTAACAGCCCAGTCAGCACAACATCCATTCATTTACATCAGGCAGTACTTGCTATCCCAAAAGAGGCCGAGTACTAATGAGCACTGGAGTGACCCAACCAGATGAATATGCAAGCAACCCAACATTGAATTAAAGTTTCAGGATGATTGGATTTCTAACTTCTCTAATAGATTTTTTATTTTCTTTCTTGATATTTATGTCAGTAAATGAGTGCTTTTCAATGAAATATATTGGTTTAGAAATTCAAATACTTTTCAAAGACTACTGTGTGTTTTCACACACTTTTCCAGTACTTTTGGAAGCCGTTCTCAAGTTCAAGCACTTTTCAAGAGTTAACATCAAATTTCAAGCACTTTTCATATGTAAATATCAAAATTCAAGCACTTTTCAAGATTGTGCGAACCCTGATACTAATATTTATAGTCAGAGAGATTTTACTTGCCTTGAATATATTGAATATACTCACTTATAAGTCAAGTCCAACTGCACTGTACAGACCCAAATCTGCTGTCACATAATGCCAGTTCCAAATGCAAACAACATAGACCCTGATCTGCTTTCACATAATGCACCAGCAAATCAGGGTTTATGTTGTTTGTTCTACTGATTACTCCTAAGAAACTGCACAGACCCAGATCTACTGGTGCTTTATGCGACGGCAACTCTGGGTCTATGCAGTCTGCAGATGGAATCGACTTCTAAGCATGTATACACAGTACACTTACAAAATTATTTCGGTAATTGTCAGGTTAAAGGTCATCGTAAGTGTCTGTATTATGATGTATTAAAGAATGTACCCATTATGTAATATGACCATACTAGAAGAATCAGCTCTCTATGTGTCTATCTCCAAATACAGCTGTAGTGAAAACACACATAAGCTCAGTGTTTTTGAATCATTTAAACCCCAAAATAAAGTGAAAACTAGCCACTAAATGTTGGTAAGATCCATGATTATCGATATCTTCTGGGCAGGTTGTAGCAGCCACTTCCCACACATGAGACACCTTAAGATCAAGACACGTGTACTTAGATACTGTTCCAGTTTTTACCAACAAGAGGGACATGTTCTTATTGATGTATGTTTTTACCAGCAAGAGGGGCATGTTCTTACTGATGTATGTTTTTACCAACAAGAGTGGCAGGTGCTTATTAGGGTATGTTTTTACCAACAAGATGGACATGTTCTTATTGATGTATGTTTTTACCAACAAGAGGGACATGTTCTTATTAGAGTATGTTTATACCAACAAGAGGGACATGTTCTTATTAGGGTATGTTTTTACTGAGAAGAGGGACATGTTCTTATTAGGGTATGTTTATACCAACAAGAGGGACATGTTCTTATTAGGGTATGTTTATAGCAACAAGAGGGACATGTTCTATTAGGGTATGTTTTTACCAACAAGAGGGACATGTTCTTATTAGGGTATGTTTTTACCAACAAGAGGGGTATGTTCTTATTAGGGTATGTTTTTACCAAGAAGAGGGACATGTGCTTATTAGGGTATGTTTTTACCAACAAGAGGAACATGTTTTTATTAGGGTATGTTTTTACCAACAAGAGGGGCATGTTCTTATTAGGGTATGTTTTTACCAACAAGAGGGGTATGTGCTTATTAGGGTATGTTTTTACCAACAAGAGGGACATGTTCTTATTAGGGTATGTTTTTACCAACAAGAGGGGTATGTGCTTATTAGGGTATGTTTTTACCAACAAGCGGTACATGTTCTTATTAGGGTATGTTTTTACCAACAAGAGGGGTATGTGCTTATCAGGGTATGTTTTTACCAACAAGAGGGGCAGGTGCTTTTTTGGGTATGTTTTTTACCAACAAGAGGGGTATGTTCTTATTAGGGTATGTTTGGATTTTTATTTTAAATAATTAAGGTACTTACCAGATGAAATGGATTCATCTTCATCATCCCATGGAAACTAGATAAAGAAAAAAAAGTTTCACCTGAATTATCTGGCTTGGGTCCATATTCAAAGCAGATTTTAAAAATCTTGCAGTTTGATAAACTACTTATATTGCTTTAAAAGAAAACAGGTCAACACAAAAGCATATGAAACATCAGAAATTCAAAGAATTTTAAGGTCTGCAATAAAGTGACTCTACAAACTTCCTGTTTCATATTGCCCTGGTAATTATTAATTGTTACAACAAAACCATCTTTTTAGCAAAATAAATTCTTTCAACAAATTTAGTAAATGGAAAATGTAATGGTAAAAATTGCTGGATTACTTATTACACATGGTATTTAATTTCAGGACATTTGTTGACAATTATTTCTCTCACTTTTTTATGTAATAAACCTTATTTTAGAATATGTTTATAAACATTTTACTTCACCTAAAACCAAATGCATATCAACTGGATTTTGGCATGCAATTTGATTGTTTTGATGCCTGAACATGTAAAATAAACACATTTTGGAAATTAAAAAGTGACTCATCATCAGTAATAATTCTCAATGTGAATAAAAACAATGATCATCCAAGGATCATCGGGTGGGGGGGGGGACTAGGATGAAAAGTCACTTTTTGCAGGCAAAACTATATCCTGAATTAGCAGGCTAGCCATCTTCATTTTTCCCCTATTGCTGGCTATCAGTCAGAGTATTATGACTGTACTCAACTGTCATTGAGTTCAGGAACCCACATTGTTTGTTTTACAGTTTGAATGTGTAAGCAAGTGGAACTAAGGTCAAAGGTCAACTCAAACAATGAATATTAATGCTATCCTACTCCTGTTAAATCCAAGCCTGAGGTCCCTAGTGAGGTTACAATGAAGCATGGACTTAACTGTAAACCTTCTCTGAAATGGTAAAAACACAAAAATGATGATTGCATCATTAAATATTCAGAGGGTACTTTAAATAAGAAAAACATTTAGAAATTATAACCATCAATACATACAGTTTATCTGATCTAAATCAACTTAAAAAAGACTGACTTCTACTCATGCCATGTGGCCAGTTTGCTTACACTGTAGAATGGTAAAATAAAAGGTTGACCCAAAGATAGCTACTACTTTTAGGCTGGTTCTCTGTCATGGCTGTTATACAGTGGAAACCAATCTAACTTCTTTCTATACTAAAGCTGATTAAAGATCATGTATCAAGTTATCTATATGGTACAAAGACTAAAATAAAATAATATCCAGTAACAATTTGTATTTTAAAAATTTGTGAACTTAACATGAATAAACAAGAGGTACAAAGAGCGCCTGAGATAACTCACCTGCTGATATCTGCCTTACAGCCAAATGCAAGAGCAGCTGGCCAAGAAATATGGTTTGGTTTGGTGCTTTACGGCACAGCAACACAATTAGGTTACTTAGAAGAAGAAAAAAATGTGCGTTTCCAGCCGGCCGACCGTCCCTAAAACTTTTATTATTTTGTTTCACCAGTTGTTGTATAGCATAAAATCTGCATTTTTTAAAAGAAGAACTTATCTAAAGGATCTTCTATTCATAGTAATGGGGGACATATTTGATGGCGGATTGGCATCATATGTACAAACTTAAAAGTCTTCATGCCAGGATACTTTCTGTCAAGTCTGATAAAATTCTATTCAGTGATTCTGCAGATGTCATTTAAAGTTTTTTTTTTATTTCTTAGCAACAGTGGTCATATTTCATGGTGGATCAGCATCCTTTGTACACACATCAAAGTCATTTATGCCAGGATGTTTTTTCCCCCAAGTCTGATTGAAATTGGTCTGTTCTTTTACAAAGAAGTTTTAAAAAAAGCATTTGTTGATGCATGATGAACAGGATTTTACTATTCTGGGCTGCATTTGATGGTGGATCGCATCATTTGTATAAACCTGAAAAGTCTTCATGTCAGGATGCTTTCTGTCAAATTTGATCAAATTCTATTTAGTGGTTTTGAAGAAGTTGTTTGAAAGGTTTTTGGTATTTTTTTTAACAATGGACATATTTGAAGGTGGATTGGGATCATTTGTGCAAATTTGAAGGGCCTCTTGTGTCTGTGCAAAGTCTGGTTGAAACTGGTCTGGCAGTTTTTGAGAAGAAATTGAAAACAGCAGTTGTTCATGGACCCTGGACAGATAATGCATGGTGCATGGTAACGTAAAGTAATATAAAAACATACAGAAATAATTTTACACCACAGCAGTAGTAGCAGCTACAAAAATTATTATTACTATTATTACTTGGCTTTGGTATCATCATCAAACATCAAAATTTATCAAGTCTCCCTGATGGTCTCTCACTTTTCCCTGTTCTGCCCTGTGTAAGCAGTGACTTCTCCCTCTTATGGTAGCCAAGAATAGTCTCTACAAGTGTTATGGAATGTGATGTCTCGCATGCGAACCATGCTATGGTCAACCTCCACTATATCTGACTTTCAAAAAGAATTCTGCAGAATGTTACATCTCACCTGCTGCACTGAGGCATATTGCAGATACCCAGCAAAGCCAATGAAGCACGAAAGGAAAGACGCTTTAACCTACTTTTGCCTACGATGAGGAGTACCCTCAATGATAAATACACACATCAAGCTTCATGACTGTATTTGCAATGGTGGCAGAGAAACTTTGTTAACTGCAACAAAAACTCAATGTTGATGCCATGGCAACAACAATAACAACACTGTCAGAAAAGTGATACGTATGTTTTGCATATGCTTTGCAGATGGGACACACCCATGTACACACAAAACTTTAACATTAAATGATGATGCCACCATCATCATCAGAAATGTAATACCTATCTTGGCATGCTTATGCAGGCAAAACAAGAATAATTACCTCTACTTTTCTTTCCAATCCATCCTGTCGTCCATGAAGTATCTGAAGGATTCTGTCACATTCTTCTGGTGGCAGTTGATCAAGGTCAATAAACGAAAATTCCTTAAAATATAGATAGATAGATAGATAGATATAGATATATAGCTGTACATATATACATATATATATATATATTTTTAAAACTTCCATAAAAAGCTTGGATTTTGGACTTCTGAGCTTGGATATTGTTTGCTGGGCAAGTAAAATGTTATGCAACTTGACCAGCAGTTCAAATATGAAAAATGAAAGAAAATTTGAAAACCACTGTGCCACTTCACGATAATCTCTATCACTGGCAAGTAACAAAATTTTGATCTGATTTTCAAGCTTTGCTTGTGGTCTTTCTTTTTAGAACAAAAATTATAATAATTACAGACCTAAAATTTAACATAAATTTCTTTATAGCCAGAAGGATTAGCAGACAGAGAAATTTGCTTGACTTACTGAATCTTCACTAGTCTTCTCCATAAAACACTGACTGGCAACAACTGAAATTTTACTAGCCATCAGACTACTGAAGTATGACAAGAGTCTCTCGAAGGGACTGACCTCTACTGTTCAAAATAAACCCCACACCAATATGACCATCCATACAGAAGAATTAGTGACAACAAGATTTTAAATATGTTCATCGTGGCAACCCTATAGGATGTCTGCAGGGCACCATTTACATTTAGGATCAACTAGATACATGTATCATAGAAGTCTGTTCGTGAAAACCCTATGTCAATATGAGCATCAATTCTGGAGGGATAGTAATCCAATTTTCAATATGGCCACCACGGTGGCCATATTGGAGGTCACATTGGCATCAGTTTCATTTAGCACCAACTAGACCTCAAAAAAAGGCTTTTAATGCAAACCCATGTTGATACATGTATGATCATCCATTCAGGTGAAATATCTATAAGAAGATTTTCAAGATTTGTTGTGGCCATATTGGCTGTCCAAGTGACACCAGTTTTATATACAACAAACTAGACATCATAAGAAGTTTTCTGCTGAAAACCCCATGCTGATATGACTTTTTGTTCAGGAGAAGTAGCTATAACAAGGTTTTCAAGATGGCTGTCATGGTGACCTTATTGGGGCATCAGATCGGCACCATTTTTATTAAGGGCCAATTAGACATCATAAGTCTTTTAGTACAAATCCCATGTTGATATGATCCTCCATTCAGCAGAGAGTAGTGATAACAAGATTTTCAATATGGCATCCATAGTATCCATATTGGATATCCGAGTGGCACCAATTTCATGTATGACAAACTAGATATCATAAGACGTCTTCTGGTGAAAACCACATGTCGATATGACTTTCTGATCAGGAGTTGCAAGATTTTCAAGATGACTGCCGTGGTGGTCATATTGGATGTCAGACTGGCACCATTTTCATTTAGGACCAACCAGACATCATTAGAAGTCTTTTAGTGAAAACCCCATGTTGATAAGACCATCCATTCTGAATGAGTAGCAATAGCAAGATTTTCAAGATGGCTGTTGTGGTTGCCATATTGAATGTCGTAGCAGCACCATTTTTATCTAGGATCAAGCAGACCTTGAGATGAATGTGTGTGTGTAACGTTTCATGGCAATCCTCAAAGTAGCTTAGGAGGAGTAGTGATAACAAACTTTTTCTAATGGCAGACAAAAATCTGACAGACAACAGGCCATCCCATAAGCTCTTCTGGTCATAGACCAGTAGAGATAAAAACAAAAGGAGATTACAAATGAACGCCATTTTATTTATACTGTATATGTATGATAAGTACATTGAACATAATGACATGTATGTCACAATTCTTTCTATAGTTTATTCAATAAGAATTTAACATTACATTGTATATTAAAATTATAAAATTATAAAAAGTTACGCTAACTACATGCTATAAAATGTTCTTCTGTAGCTTTATGCGTAAACTTACAAAACAACATTGTTTATATTAGAGTATGAACATTTTTTAAATGCACGGAATTGTGTACACTGTATTGACAGTTGTGCCATTCATGTCATCAACAAAGCAACTTTCTTGAATTATGTTACTGCATTTGTCACTTTAATCAAGCAACAGCTAAGGCATGACATTCTTATTTTGAAGTCAGTTGATACACATATTAGCTTCCTACCCTTTCACACCTGCCATAACACGACATGTAACATGGAAAACATGCTTTTTTTACTCCCAACCCCCCAACCCCCAGTTGTGTTTTGAAAAACACAATTTTCAGTTATCTTAGCAACAACAACAAAAAAAGAGAGATATAGAAAGAACACCTTTCTTGACTACGGCTCAGGAAAACCACTCATTGTCCTGACCGAGTAAAAATTGGCTGGGCCAAGTGAAACTGTACTACGTACTCATCCCTTGGCTGAGTAGATGCAGATTCGCATCTTGAGAATAAATCTGAGTGCATTTTCTCCCCTTAATAAGCACATAAGTTCAACATTGCTTAACATTTGGCATGCATCAATTATAAATAATTTTTGCCTAATTTGCCTGCTTGCTGTCAGACTAGAACATGTCACAAAGGAAACAACTTCGTTTTCCTTTTTCTTTTTTTTACACATGTACCCGATGTAAGCTTGATACTAAAATGGGTCAAGATTATGAACACAGTTTCACACCTAGCCCTCGATTTCTTAATGGTGTTTGCCTTTAAAGTGACACTTCCCGGTAATTTAGGCGTCGTTTGGATGTGGACAAAGTTTCCCTTTCAACAAGCTATCAAACATCTTAATGAATCAGACCTCTAAGAAGTTAAGTGAATGTCAAAATCATTTTGATTTTTCATCTGGTCAGGCAATGTTACAGTTGCTCAAGGTAACTGAAGCTTTAATGATACATTGTCATGCCAAAGGGAAGATACCAGCAGATATTCTATAAGTATTTAGTTACTTTTCATTAGACAAATGTTGCCAACTTGCATTCCAAATGAATATTTTAACTGTCTCAGTCAATTCCCACCAACTTTCACACACTGCATGCTGTTGTAATATATTTATAAAGCAGACAGTGTCGAGACAACAGTTGATTTGACAAAATCTAGTTTGGTCAATGACCCAGAAATGTTCCAATTCTTTTGGCCAATCAGCAGTCTTCCTTTTTATGGCACCCGTGTATAGCACTCTATAATGCAGGTTTTACTAAAATGGATCAATTAGTACGAAAGTTGGTGGAAATTGAGATGGTTGGAATTCTTCTTTCAAATGCAAGTTATTTACATTTTTCTTGTGAAAAGTAATTGCATGCTTACATAAATATCTCATGGCATCTTTACTTTGGCGTGACAATGTTTTAATAAAACTGCAGTCTTGAAAGTACTGGTAATCAGGGGCAAACTTAATAATGTCTTACCAGACCAAAATCAAACTATTTTGCCATTCTCTCTCTAAACTTCTCCCATATCTAACTCATAAAGATGTGTGATATCTCATTGAAAAGAAATATTATGACACCTAGATTAAACTATTTTGCCATTCTCTCTCTAAACTTCTCCCATATCTAACTCATAAAGATGTGTGATATCTCATTGAAAAGAAATATTATGACACCTAGATTACTGAAAAGTTTCACTGTAAAGGCGAATAGCACTAAGAAATCAAGGGTTATGTGTGCAACTGCAATTTCTTGAGTTACAAACATCATCTCTTATTGTATGTTTATCTAAGGAGCTATGTATTAGAACATAATATTGTCATGGTTTTGACCCAGTTTAGTATCAAGCTTGAATGCGTTTGTTTTGTAAAAGCATAAGCAGTGTAGTGGAGAAATGTACTGTGTTGAGTATAATGAGGACAGGAATGAGTAACTCTTGCAGCTCACTCGTCCCAGGGATGAGTGCTTAGGAAAAAATTTCCTGCGCTCTATAACACTACAATATATGCCTGTAACATGTAAAGAGTCATGCTTAATGCACATGGAAAACTTATGAATTCTTTCTGGGAGAACCCATTAGGCTAATTTGCATAGATAAAGTACATAACTGAAACAGCCCAATTCGTTTTAAGTATGTTGAAGAAACAAAAGGTATTACTCTTCCTTGCCTTGTATGATAATGTTTAAGCCATCTTTATTAAAGATTATTGGCTAGCTTGTGATCAGCAGCAATGTTTCTTCAAAGCCAAATTGTATGGAAGTTGGAATAGTGTGCATAAGCGCTGTTCATTTTTGAAGGCAAAATGTTGAAACATAGCCGTGACTCTGGGAAGGATGACCCATCGGCAAAAGCAAGCAAAGCAAAGCAAAATTAAATTTTGCAACTCCTGGTTGATGGAGTCTGACTTTATTAAGTGCAGCACTAAGTGGGGAAAACTTTGTTCTTTGCACATTCTGCAAATACCATATCGAGATTCATTCTGGAGTGTAGGATATCGGTCGACATAGTAACATCACCCAGCATCAGGACGATGCATGAATGCAGAGCACATATTGAAAACAAATATCCTTATTAGAAAGATAATGCCCCAAAAATTAAATGGTTGGTCCTTAAATCTACCAACTATTTTCAGTTTAAAAGTGTATTAAATGCTTCAGAGAAAGATATTTTTTTATTATTATTCAAATATGAATTTCCAGTCATTTTCTATAAGCTTATATGTGCAGATAAACTTGTTCTCAATTGTACGATGTTGCTTTTTTAGGTTGCGTGCACTGGCTCTCCCCTGATACCTCAAAAAATCCCAACACTGTCTGGGAAGTTGGCAGGTTTTCCTTTTTAATCAACAATGGTAAGTCAGGAAGTACATGTACTCACAGTTCCTAACAGCCATTGACAAGTACCGAAATTCGATATTATTTCTAGCACTAATGTTTCAAAATAAACATTAACCGCTAAATAAAAATGTTTCTTGTTTATCACAAAACAAAACAGTATACAATAGTCCATTGATGGGACTGACACTCTACTGTCCGAAACTAATTCCCACAAATTCAAGATAAGACCATTTCATCTTTTAAAACTACCAAGTGTTTAAACCATCTCTGATATTCTTGAGCGACAAGATTTTCAAATTAAGCACTAGAGCAGCCATATTACATGTTAAGAGTGGCACCATTTTCATTTAGGACCAATTAGACACCATAAGAAGTCTTTTTGTGAAGCCCCATATCGATATAACTTTTCCATTTAAGAGGTGTAGTGATAAGATTTCAACATGGCTACCATGGTGGCCATATTGGGCATCAGATCGGCACCATTTTCATATAGAACCAATGAGACATCATAAAATGTCTTTTAGTGAAAACCCCATTTTGATATGATCATCCCTTCAGCAGGGCTCGAAATTAGATTTTTTTCCCCCACTAACCCACAGGATGGCCAAAATAATTTTTTTAATGATCTGGCCTAAATTCCAATGATCCTGCAAAAATCAAACAGAAGCCAGTTTCTAATTCAACATTATTATTCACTAATATCAACTCAAAACTATAACTGTATTTCACAAACAAGACTCAGTAATGAAGTACCAAGGACACGTTCGTATTTCTCTGAATACTTTGTGCAGAAAGTGCACAACATCACAGTCTCTCCATTGTCATACTCCAGCCATTTGTGTTAATTTTCCCAGCATTGCTGGTACTTTCTTAGTCTCTTCTCTTGTTTGTATTTGCCATCATGGTCTTTCTTGTCATCATCTGATTTCTGCTGTTTCAGTGGTGGCTGCACGCCTTGCACATATTTCCACAAGTTTACAATTGTCACCACACCATGCACTGATGTTTATGAACAACTATATAAATATTAAAACATATTGTTCAGTATAATTAAGGATTATTCGTTGAGTCTGCAAATTTGACCTTTTCAGATTGGTTAATACTAGCCTGACAGCCAATACCTTGTTTAATCATCAGTAATAAAATCAGTGCTTGAGGGCTGTACACCAGGCTAGTTCCATGTGTGCGAAGACTGTTTTGACAATAATCACACTAATTTATTTGATGAGTGGATGAGTGGTTTAACACCTGTCCATTAGCGCCGTCATTTATTGTACCTTGTGAAGTGCTGGATGTCGGTAGGTACTCAGTTAACACAATAAACAGATCAATTAACCATTAAAGAGAATTCTGTCTCACAATCAATTCTTAACTGCTACGATAACTGGCGGTAACTTTCACTACTCTAATGGATTAGTGACAGCTGAACTTTAGTGATCCATTGGCAAAATAATTAACTGCAAGATAGAGGTTTAACGTTAATTTTGAGCCCTGATTCAGGAGGAGTAGTAATAACAAGATTTTCAAGATGGCTGCTGTGGTGGCCATATTAGACATCAGATCAGCACCATTTTCATTGAGGACCAACCAGACATCATAAAAAGTCTTATATGCCTTTCAGTTCAGAAGTAGCAGCAATAAGATTTTCAAGATGGCTGCTGCGGTGGCCATATTAGACATCAGAATGGCTGCATTTTCATGTAGAACATACTAGACATTGTAAGTCTTTTAGTGAAAACCCCATGTTGATATGACCATCCATTCAGGAGGAACAGCGGTAACAAGATTTTCTATCTGACCGCTGTGGAAGCCATAATGTACATCAGATTGGCACCACTTTCATGTGAAAATCTTATGTCAATATGACTTTCCGTTCAGGAGTATAAATAACAAGTTTTTCAAGATGGCTGCTGTGACAGTTGTACTGGATGTCAGATCGGCACCAATTTAATTTAGGACCAACTAGACATCATAAGAAGTCTTTTAGTGAAAACCCTATGTTAATATGGCCATCTGTTCAGGAGGAGTAGTAATAAAAAAAATTTCAAGATGGCCACTGTGGCGGTCATATTGGAAATCAAATCAGCACTATTTCATTTAGGGCCAACTAGACCTCTTAAGAAGTCTTCTGGTGAAATGCCCATGTCAATAGAGCTTTCTGTTCAAAGTAAGTAATGATAACAAGATTTTCAAGATGGCTTCCACAGTGGCCATACTGGACGTCAGATCAGCAACATTTCTATTTAGGAACAGCTAGACATTATAAAAAGTCTTTCAGTGAAAACCCCATGTTGATATGAGCATCCATTCAGGAGGAATGGCAATACAATTTTCAAGATGGCTACTGTGGCAGCCATATTAGACATCCAAGCTGCACCATTTTCATTTAGAACCAACTAGACCATGGGATGAATGCGTATGTAAAGTTTCATGGCAATCTTCCAAGTAATTTTGGAAAAGTAGCAATAACAAACTTGTGCTAAAGGAAGAGTTAAAAATGCATACTCTCTAATGATCAATGTCATTTTCTGACTTACAGAAAAAAGGTACAGTTTACATCAATGTAAAGTTATGATGCATAATCTCTCTCATTTTTACATATAATGAACTCATTACAAGGAAACATGGATTTAAAAAACTTGCCATAGCTATGTACTGATGTGATAGACTTCTATTTTATTCACTGCGTTGAAAGATTAATATGGAAAATATATATCGTATATGGTTTGCTTTAAATACCACTAGAAACCAATTGAATATGAAAATATAACAACTTAACATCAGTGGGGTTCTCAGTCCATATAACAAGTCCAAAATTTATTTTTCACAAATTATTATCTTATTAGTTTGATAATACAGTGGTCCCCCTCTTATAAGGCCACCCCTTCTGCAGCAAGAAAGTGGCCTTATAAGACGGGTGGCCTTTCTAGAGGGGGATCACACAGTTGTGAGTAATAACTACATATAAAGTATAAAAGATGTAACTAATTTTTATATATTTAATATTTTCATTTAAAAATCACAGGAATTTCATCTGGTTGAGGACTTAATGTGATAAAACTAATATCAATGTTATTTTTAAAAAATATGAATAATCATGAATAGTGGTGCAAAACCACCTTGTCTGTAAATTCGGGGCACAAACATTTGGTTGTAACTATCCCTGTACGTCTGTCGATTCCGTCTTCCCACTCAATGCAGTTGAATGTAAATTGACGATGTTTATTTGAATAATTCCAACATAAAATTTCTCAGTAAGTTATCAAAAGACTCTCACTCTTTTCGTTTAATTTAATTGCTTTCACTTTTTGTTTTAAACTGAGAATGTCTGACAATATTTTGCGACAACTTATTCCTTTGAGGGCACTCACACGAGAGGCTCAGTGTTTACAATGGAAGTGAGTCTGTCACGTGATCGACTTTTTTTCTTTCTTCTCCAGTCTGGTGCCTGGTTATGTACATTTCATAATCTACGAGAGGGAAGCCAGAAAGGCTAACATACCATTTTACTATCTGGTGACAAGATGTCACGCTGACTTGAGCTGAACAATGCTGTGCTTCTCAGCGGTTAGCTTTTGTCATCTTGATAATTATCGGTGGTAATAATAACCAGTAATTATCAAACTTCAAAGTGACAAAAGCTAACATCTAAGGAACACATGGCAGTAAGGATAATCGGATTACTTACCTTTTTGTAAGGATTAAAGTTACATTATTGGCATATTGGAACAAAATGTCAATGTGTTGAATTGAGAAATTAACAAATATTACAGGGATTTTAATCTGTAAACAACCATTATGTGGCCGCTCGCAGAGGGTAAATTTGACCGTTTTTGCACTAAAATGCTGGCCGCGTTAGAGGGGTGGCCGTCCTTGAGGGGTACTTTTGAATGCAAACTCGTTGGTGCCAAGGGATTGTGGCCGTATAAAGCAGGTGGCCGCTGGTCAGGGGGGCCGTTCAAGAGGGGGACCACTGTATTTGGATTTGTGACAACAAGAAACATTTTCGTTCAGAATGTAATGTTTCTTTTGAAACACAAGTATGAAAAATAACATGAAAGCTCAACACCTTCCTCACTGACCATTGTTAACAAGCATTATGGCTGATTTCAAAGAAAGAATGTCACTCATCAGTTGGTGCTTGATGATAGATTCAGGAAAAAAAGATGAAGTAACCTTTTTAATGAAATTCACTTCATTGATGACAAAAACAGAATTATATTAATGCGACTTTCTAATTGGAACAAAAAAACTTAATCCGTCCACTACGAGCCATGATATGGACATCCACAACGACCTCTATATCCAGTCCGTGACAGACAAAATCATGGATGGATTAATTTCCACCACAGAAACATGGAGTTTCTGGAGATAGACATTTTAACAACTATGCTGGTGTTACCTTCCTTCACACTCCATCTGTGACGATGTCATGCATTGTAAGAATACTGAACAACCCAACCTCAATGACTAAGATAACAAAAGGCTCAAGTGGGCCTGATATCACTCACCTGGATTACAAAACAGCTGACCATTTTACTAAGCAAGAATACAACATATATAAACTATGTCCCAAACTTTGTATCATGTTGATTTTACCCATTTTACTATATCCGGATAAAACTTCTTTCTAACGATAAAGGCATGATTAATATGCACATAATTGAAGTCATCTACGAACTAGATGATAATAAACCCCAACGGATAAAAAAAATATGGCTTCAAGAGTGGTAACAAGGTCAGCCAATCTGATACAAGATCACCTCATTAATATGTGTGAATCCAGCTTACTTTCAAGTTGCCCCAAAACATGACGATATAAGCTCATATTCCAATTCTCATCAAAATCAGAAAACATTCCCATTTTGACCAAAATTTATCAGAATTATGGCTTCCAGAGTGGTAATAAGCTCAGCCAATCACATGCAAGATCACCTCATAAATATGCATGGATCTCATGCATTACTGACACAGTCCAAGATCTTAATGATATAAATACATATTCCAAGTTTGGTCAAATATGTAATATGTCCATGATATGTCGATCTCACTCATTATCGAATCAATCCACAATCTGCTTTAATTTAAGCCCATATTTCAAGTTTGATCAATATCAGATCAGAAATATGATATCCAGAGGGTTAACAAGCTCAGCCAATCAGATGAAAGATCATCTCATTAGTATCATTGGATCTTGCTCATTATAGAACCCGTCCAAGATCTTAATGATATAAGCATACATTCCAAGTTCAATCAAAATCGGATTAGAAATAGTTTGCCTATCAGGTGAAAGATCACCTCAATAATATGCATAGATCTTGATCATTATCGAACTTGTCCGGGACTTTGATGATATGAACCCAAATTCCAAGTTTGATTGAAAACTGGATTGAAAATATGGACTCGAGGGTGGTAACAAACAAATGTAGATGGACAGATGACATGTGAAGGACAACACATGATGGACACAGGGCCATACCATAAGTTCACTTGGCCCTATGGCCAGGTGAGCTAAAAATGGATCCCAAAAAGATAAAATTTGCTTTGTCAGACTGGGTGATTTCAAAACAATGAGGTGAGTTTACGCATTAATGATGTCTGAAAAAATCAAAGAAGTTTGAAGTTTTAATAAACAGGTAATTTTTGGAGACATGACAATCAATGAAACCAAAATAGTAAGATGTTTTATTATGATCTGAAGTTTTATAGAAACCATCTAAACCTCTCAGAAACTTGTATAATCTTTCGACCCCACCCCATCTACTTTACCCTATTGACCTTCTACTTCAATTCTTAAGGAATGCCCCAATTTATTTTTGAATGGACTCTTTATCCATATAGTTGTAAAGCTGATGTTACTCACCCAGAATATTTAGTGATCAATGTGGTAAGGTTTGAATACAAGGCTACTATTGTGTGAAGTCAGTTCTTTTGTGATCTGTACATTTACATGTGCTGTTTCAAATTTGTTTTGAAATGTTCTGAACTTGGTAAATTTTGAGTGAAGTTTACAACAAAAACAAAATAAATTGTTTATTCGTCCTGCAGTTTATTAAATATTTGTGTGTATTAGAAATTACCAAAATGTTATCTAGGTACTACAAGCAATAGAAATAATTACAATGCATAGTTTCTGCTGTGCTAATTTGAAGTCATATGGCCAAAATACATGGTGTAATGATCAACTGTGAACATAAACCATTAAAAGTTATGTCAATGGCTGAAAGTAAAGTTTAAACCTCTTCCTATTAAATAATTATAACAAAATTTTAGAAAATGACTTGGTTTGATCATGTTATTATTTTTTTAATTAGATCCCTACAAAACTCGTACATCTTTTGCCATCGACTGTGATAGCAGTCTAAGGACCCTACTGGAAATAAGATTTTATAAACTTTTATAGATCCTCCTCATTGGATCGACATTTTCTTATTCTTTTGTGTTTTTCTTCTTCTAAATATCTATTCTTTTAAGCTGAAAAGATGAAATAATGTGCAGTCTAGTTTTGTCAAATGTACATGCATATTGTTATGCTGTCATATTGCTGGTGTAGGTATTGTAATATTTATGTTGTGTACTGCTTTAGTCTTACGTGTTTATGTCTGTAATAGGTTTTTGAAATGCTTGCTGTGTCAAATGTAATGTGACTTGTTTAGTTTTGTTATATGTTGATCCAACCTAAATCAATTATTATTATTGTTGTTATTTAGTTGATTTTGGGCCTGTCACACTGGAAGTTCTGACTACATTAACCTAATGAATATATTAAATCTGGGTGCAAAGCAGCTATATATATATAGTTAAACTGAAATATTATAACTCTTCATATTTTATCCCATGTTCCCTGATCATATTGCTGTTTTAACAGATTATTATGCTCCTACGTGCAGTCAAGTTAGGTGGGGTGGGGCAAACAATTAAGCATGCTGTTTCAATCTGACAACTCCACAGTGACTCGGGATAAACGTATGCCTAAAAATATCGAAACATTCATTTTTATGATACACCGATATCGAGGTCAGTTTAAGTTAAGCGTGGCATGAACAAATTAAACAAGAAATATATTCCAAGGTCAACAACAAACCGATAAACATGGCAAGTGAGAGTGATCAACACATGTCTCTGTGAACTGGCAACAGTTTGGGGAAAATAAAGACAAGATCGTAATACACTGACCATGTTATTGCAATTTTCGTGAAAGTGAAATGTTTTTCTATGGTAATCAATGGTTTTTATTACCTGTTGACCTGCCATGCTGAAATAATTTGATAAAGAAGGTAATTGTCAGGAACATGCACCTTCACCCTCCATGTTTTTAACGTCAGTAAAAAGCATGCGCAGGATATCCGGTAAATTGAAGGTGATAGGACATGTTAATATATTTTTTTTCAAACCATTGGTTCATGTGGTCCCATGGTGTAATGGTTAGCACTCTGGACTTTGAATCCAGCGATCCGAGTTCAAATCTCGGTGGGACCTTTATCTTTTAACATTTAATTCCTCTTACTGTTTATAGGATAAAATACAATTTACTTTTCCCTCGCACAAGAGATTAAGGCAGTGATAAGATGATTTCAAAAAACCTATGTGTCGCATACATTCTCATAAATTCTCAAGTCTTAAATTCCCTGAATATCTAGTTCCTCCTGAGATGAAATGGCAACAAACAAAACCGAATATAAATAGACCAGTGGATATAAGCAGAAACTACATTATTATCTTGATGCGGTCCCACCATAACGTGAGCGTAGTTCGTTGAGGGTTATCAGTCAGGGTGCAGGCAGATTCGGACCATGGCTGATTTGGACCATATTACGGGCTGATTCGGACCATGTGAAATATTATTAAGTTTCGTCTAAGATGTAAATGTGACATTTACAATTGTTTCAAATATAATATTTCTTATTATTCCCAGTTAGGGTGAGTAGTTCAAAACTGCATTCAAGGAAACAAAACCCCGATTTTACAGAGATAATTGGGTAGTTCTGCATAAAACTTAAATGAAATAAAGTGACTGTTTATCTTGCATTGCCAATATAACAGTGAAATGTTTTAAAAGTAACTCATCCACCTTTGTGCAAAATTGAAATAGTTCACTCTGTTTTAAAGAGAAATAATACAATTAATAATAATAATACAATAATACAATTAATAATAATAATAAAATAATACAATTAATAATAATAATAATACAATAATACAATTAATAATAATAATACAATAATACAATAAATAATACAATTATTAACAGTAAAAACAGGGCCCAAACAATACATTTTTTTTTTTTTTTTTGGTCTTTGTACACTTGTCTGAACGTGTATAAGATTGAATTAGATATGTGTTGAATCTATGAATCTATCTTTATACTATATATTATACTACATACTAACAGTACTAAAAAAAGTTACATACTAAAAACTGAAAATGGGGTCCGGTCAAATTCATGAATTAATTCAAAACACAATGTCATACGTCTATATTCCTCGAATCTTTTGGACTTCGTAATAATAAAGAAAATGATAAAGTCACGAAAATGGTGGTGTTATCTCTGTTGAAAGCTTAAATATATTTTGTTAATCTTTCTCCGTTATTGTCATGGATGAAGTGATTTATCTAGTTTGTATTGTCATTTAAAGTACCATATATCCAATTTATTGAATACTAACCCCAATGATGAAAATCTAATCATTATTGTTTTCCAAACATAATAATTAATGACATTAAATTAATTTATTGAAAATGGCTCATCATATTTTCACCGTCTGTTTAATACTTTTTTGATCAGTAAGACCTAAATTAATTTATCTGCAAACAATATTAGTGAGATGAAATCACCAGCAATATGCAAAACCTGTTAATTGCCGCTGTAATTACAGCATTCTTTTTGGTTATATGGAAGTATTATTAAAATAAAGTCTCTATTAAGAAAGTCAATCTTTTTAATGGCATTTGGTCTGAATCAGCCCGCAATTTGGTCCGAATCAGCGATGGTCCTAATCGGCTATGGTCCTAATCAGCCAGCATTAATTACTCCGTCGACAGCTCATTTTCGATATCTCCTCCAGAACACCAGACCAGTTTAGGATCAAACTTTGTGAAAATGTTTGTGTTGTAGGATTGTTTGCAGTCTTGTTTCGGTATGTGTATTTGAAGCAATATAAATACATCAATAGAACGTCTAAAACAGAGTTTTATTATCGTAATGACTTTTAAATATATTTATATGTTTATAGCATGAAGTCTCATACACAGGCCCGCCGACAGAAATCCCAGACCCCTGGCAAGAGCAGTCATGGGCCCCAAAACTAGCTTAATTTTTTGCCTATAAAAACCTGTGTACATTTTTGCATATAAAACCTATAGTAACCTACCATAGCTATGACTCTTGCAAGGAACAAATTTTAATATTTACTGCAAAGATTAATTTATTTTTTATAACTGAGTTGACGGCGGTCCCTTAGAAATCGCGCGGATCGCCGGGCCCCTCGACAAATTGGCCCCCCCCCCCCCCCCCATCTCAGCGGGCATGCTCATACAGTCTTGATCCTGATCTGGATTAGTTGGGTACTACATCCCATCATAATGACATTTTTTTTGGCACCGCGGAGCGTCAACCTTTACAACAAGATCTTATTTTAGACAAAATGTGTCCGTATACATTTTGAAAAGTTTTCAATTTGGTTTTCTGAGGATTCGGCAGTTGCGATTATTATTTGTCGTAATGAATTCTAGTCTTTGGTTGTTTTGGGGAAAAAGTTAAATTTATGTTCGTGCGTGTGGTATCATATAAGTATATTCATGTTGATTTCTACTGGTTCGTTTTGTTTGATTAAGTGTTGGCAGGGTATTTTTGCTTTGTTTTTCTGACCTTTGTAGAAAAGTATTAATCTGTTTTCCAGTCTACGTTTTTTTAATGGTTTCCAAGACAACTTATTCAATATTGAGGTCATTCTTAACGGGGTATAATCATAATCAGATGTAACAATGTAACAATCCTGTCCGATCGCTTCTGGATTTTTTCAATTTCATCTTCTAAAACCTGTGAATGGGGGTCCCAAACCGTAGAAGCATATTCTAATATAGGGTCTAACTAAACCCTTGTAATCTGATTCTTTCGCATTGTTTGGGCAAGATGACAGGTTACGTCTTAAAAGGGCTAAAGTACGATTTGCTTTTGGTGCATACTTCTTGTGTGTGTATGTGTGTGTGTGTGTGTGTGTGTGTGTGTCTGTACATTTTACTGATTGTACCTGATGCTATCTTTGTAACGTACTGTTCAAACCGACGATCCATTAAAAACTCTCCAAAATGTACTGCGGAAAAGAATACGTATTTGATGTGTCCAAAATGATAATGATATAAAAATACAATTAAAAATGTTAGAATTAATAAGAACGATCTAATTTGATAGATAGCTCCTACTTTTTTCAGTCTAAAATGTGTACTTTATGAATATTTTGTCCGTATTTCAACACTGCACCCCAGGTTTTCTGTGTCTAGCTAAAATGAGCAAATAACGTATATTCGCTTTTCTAACATAACATATTTTTAAGTGTGTGGTACTAACGTAAAGCGTTTGCAATAATTTGCCATCATGGTTTCGTATTATCGGTTTTACTATCTCTAATATCAAGAAAGATATTGACAAATAATGACTACAAAAAATAATTAGTGCTGCATATGAAATTGTACAGTCACATTTCAAAATGACCTAAGAAATAATATTTCATAAATGAAAATGTATTAAAAGAAAGTAAACTCTTTCCATCTTATTTTCTTCTTTTTTTTTTAAACCAACAACATAATTCTCATAATTAACACCTTTCTGAAATTATTTTAGATTGCATTCAATATAATTATTTTGAACAAGGAAAAACTGTTTCACCGTGTACGTCAAATACAGCTTTCTCTTTAGATATAAAATTTTTCCATCAAATGGCCTGTGCCGAGAAGGTTCGGTATTAAAATGTAAATAAATAAAAAGAAACCGAAGATCTCACCTAAAGCGAAGTTTTAAAAAAAAAAAAAAAAAATAACAACATAGCACTTGCGACATTTAAACATGCACTTGCGACACTTAAACATTAGCGCATGTGATTCAATAAAATGATAAAAATCTTAGAATTTTGATATATTGTCCTGATCTGTCATATTATAGACGTGTTATGTTAGTCTGCAGCTTTGATGTTTGATGGTGAATGTTGCCTTGTGTAAGTTGAATATAACAGCAGTAAAGTAGGGCGATATGGTGTCAAACGGGAATTAACATTACGCCGTAGGTTTACATTACGGACCGTTATAGTGTCAATGGAAATTTAACATGGAAGCTATAAACCTGACATCAATGCCGTCTTGAGCACCTTGTATATATTGTTACATTGTTAAAAGTTGTTGACCCCAAATTGGTCCCTATGACCTCTAACGGCAATTTAACACTGAGGCTACATTGTTACACTGTCAGAAGTTGTTGACCTCAAACTGTAGTAGTAATGTGGGATAACATAGGGTTAAGCGGGAATTAACATTACACCGTAGGTTTACATTTGGGAACTATCTGGGGTTAAACGGGAATTTAACATTACGCCTCCATTTTGAAAAATGTGTATGGGTGTGCATAGACGGACATGTTAAATTGTGATCTACTATCCAATACTTAGTGAGCTACTATCACACACAAGAGGGTAGGAGTGTTTATACACACACTATATTTACATACACACAAACATACTATCAAACAAGAAGGGTAGGATGTAACAAAGGGGATGATATATACACACACTGTCACACACAAATAAGGATAGGAGAGTTTATTGACACACTATACTATAAGAGGGGGTTTTAAGTTCTAGTTGATTGCGAACATACATAGACATAGACATATACAAACATAAAAAAGTAGAATACATTGAGTGCAAATGATCTTCGAGTAGTATCTCTCTTTTCGAAGAGATTTGGGTGGTCCTGAATAGGGCCATTGGGTTGTTAACCAAAGAGGGTTAACACATATCGCGCAGCTTCAAATTTTTTCCCCCACCAACTTCTCCTCACACCCGTCTGTAGACTAAACCAAGCTTCAGGCACCCTTGCCTCTCCACATATATTCGTCGCTGCCATCTATCTGTATTGGTGATTCTGATAATTACCCACGATGCCTTGACATATACCAAGTTGTATGGATTAATCAGCACGCTGGAAATGATTGTCGATGGCTCCAGTTTTACCAACATCCTGTCGGTTTGTCTTGAGAATAGATGACACAATGGGTCAAGACGCCTCTATATATAGTCTAGGACCGAATCGAAACGGATTGGAATGTTTCACTAATCAGAATGAGTGTAACATAATTCAGGCAGGGCGTGTTCACTGTCTTCCAATCAGAAACGTAACAAAAAGAAAGTGAAACCAACAATGTTTGTAAAAATCAACAAACAATTTATTTTAAATAATTAATGTCAAAATCAAAATACACATACAGTTTCGTGTATTAAAATCCAAATAATCCAACAATTATTAGTATCCTAATCACAAGTCCTGTATATATATAAACTATAAAATGTTCCAAGTGAATGAATGTTCCAAGTTAATGAATGTTCCAAATGAATCTTCGTAATGAACGAATGTTCCGAAAGAATGAGTCTTCGTAATGAACGAATGTATCAACGATAATGTCAAATCATCTTTAAGTATTCAGAGGCATCCGAGAAAGTCCTAAATATAACTCCAGGTAGCTCTGATGAATGGTCCAATAAATAATTTCTTTCGAATTATCTATAGAGCATGGCATTACAGCAACATTACAGGAGTCCAGCTCGGCTATTATTTCAAACGATTTGATGATTCCAAAGCTGATCATAAAAAAACACAGTTCTTTTCAACTCAAGATCTAAAATGGAATGGAAATAATTCGTATTTCTAGGTCTTTTATACAACTTGCAAATGGCACATTTCACAACAGGAAACGTGTCATATTATGACCCAGCATGCAATACTAAATGCGTCTATTTCATGGAATTTTACTGAAGAATGATCAACAAGCCTGACCTTGAACAAAAGGTCAGTAAACATGTTGTTATTTGATTAATAGTACAACTAAACCCAACTTAAATATGACTCACTATTTGACACAACTTTAAAGTAGAGTCATAAGCCAAAAGTTTAAGAACATTATAGATTCCATATATATAATTCCGAAACAATATAACGATTTGCCATTGTTTGAAGAGCCCAAAGACAATACCCGTGGCTAAAATGAAGACGATGTATTTCGGGTGCGCCTGCAGTGAATACTACTCATACCCATTATACCCGGAGTGATAGTGACTACCACTACTGTAGCAAGTATTCTTCCAAAAGTGAATGACTTTGATTTGGCTTTGTGAGATTTTTAAAAAAATCTTCTTCACAAGATTTTGAATAGAATTACAATGAAATTTCAAAACACATCACAAAAGTCCATTTTATTTAAGTCCATTTAACGAGTGCGGCTTCCCGAACACAACACGTTACCTTACGGACACGCTGATCTCCAGTATAAGAAAGGAGAGAGGTCCATGTCAGAAATATCATTGTGACCAGAGACGCTTACTGAGAATTGTGAATTCAACACAGCAATCGTGTGATGGACCCACTGCGGACTTCCAGTTCAACGAATTCGAGTGTGATGCTGTGCTTTGCAACCAGAGTGATGCCGTACCCTGTGACATAAGCGACCCAGTACGGCCTTGCCGCTGTACTATATCGAAAGTGATGCAGTTCCTGTGTACATCCATGGATCTCACAAATCACGCTGGATAAAGCCATAGCAACTTCATCGAGAATTACAAAGGAAAGAAGAATACACGTTTCCCGTAGCTTTGCATGACTATTGTAATTTTGAAAGTCTATTCCAGACGGACTATTGTAATTTTGAAAGTCTATTCCAGACGTTCAAAGGGAAATGGTCTAAATATCTGGAAGGATCTAGTCCTAAATCTTTAGCCAGAGCAGGATTTGTCTACTTGGGAGAACGAGATAAAGTTGAGTGTTTAGCTGTGGTGTGAAACATCATGAATGGGAGTATAAAGATACAGCTTACCTCGAACATTCCAGATGGTCTCCGTGCTGTCGCTACCTTCCTTGGGTCGGTCGAAAATATGATCCTAATGTCGGATACTTCAGGAGAAGAGAGAATTTATAGTTTAGCTTTTGGATCTGCCAGAACGCATTTACAGAGAATTTGTTAAGATTCAAGTGAAACGCAAACTCAGAATCATTTTTCGATTTTCAACTATTGCTATTCCCACAGTATAATAAGACTCGTTCTTGGGAAAGACTCTGACAGATACAAAACTCTACTTGGATATAAAGCTCTCGATGCCACGACTTCTGTCATCAGTGTTACACCAAATCCATGGAAGGAAGTCAATGACATGTATAAAATGTCTTCTGTCATTGATGGACCTCAGAATTCTAAAAGCAGTTGTAATGGCTGCATTCTCCGTTCTCAAAGTGATTGACGAAAAGTCAGATCGTCAAAGTTGGGAGGCACTGTATCTTCGCCATTACTTTAACATTTTGATTGTTGGACCTAGTGACTCAGGCAAAACCGATTATGTCAAACGTGATTGAACACAAATCAAAGTTGTTGCATCGTCCTCCACAATGTATCGTGTGGTGTTACAAAGAGTGACAAACGGTTTACACATTACTGGAAGAAAATCAAGGAGAATACATTTCGTTTGTAGAAGGAATGTCTCGCAAAGACGATGGGATCATGTCTGACTTTAGTCGGACATGTCTTGTCATCTTCGATGTGGTGTTGTTTAAAATTCTAAGAGAAAAAATTCAAGTTCAAGTGTTAGCCCTACAGTTAGGAACACCTTGGCTAAATTATGCTATGACGATGGCACTCAATTAACACGTGCTTATTTACTCGTCGATTTAAAACCTACCACTCCCACTCCCGATTATTTGAGATTTTGTACCGATTTGTTTCATGATTAGTGTTAAGAAATTGGTCCAGTCATTTACACGTCACCTTCCTCGTGTCTACAAAAAATATGAAAACATAATTCCAGATGGAAGTGAATCTTTGGGAGGTGTCATTATTATTTCACTTCTAAAATGGTATCCTAATGCCGAAGCTAAACAAGCCAAACAACATAAAACACATACCAAAATGAAGAGGTGCAGCTAGTTGACACTCTAACAAGAAGAAGAAAATCACCAAGAAAAAATCTCCTGAAAGAAAGAGATGTACTGCCGCTAGAACGCGCACATATTCAAGAAAACCTCGATCGGTGAAGATATCTCCTTCCACTTCTTCTTCTTCTCCTCCTTTTATGATGATGAATGCCAAAAACCTGATTTAAGACCAGTATTTCCCAATGTAATAAAAAAAATGAAAACCCATTTTTAAAGAAACTTCTGCTTCGTCGACGTCTTCTATTGCTTTAGCTGCTGCTGCTGCAGCCCAAAAAGTGGCCTCTGCTAAGAAAAAAGTACAAAACAGTACAGGCATGTTACAAAGTTTATTGGATTTATCAAACCAAAAACTGGCAAGATTTAGTTAGTTAAAAAATAAGCCAGTAGTACCGAGTAGAGTCAAATTGATACGACGTCTCGACAATCAGTGGAGACGTATTCCAGGACAGAAAGAAATGTTGGATAAGATTCACTTCAGTTTTTCCCACTATCATCATCGACAACGCCCAAAGAAACCTTCTTCCAAGAAAGGAAAATAGGGACTCTTTGCTCGTTTAGTTAAATATTGGGATGCTTGTCAGTACGTAATAAATTCAAAGCCCCGATGCAAAAATAAATCATTCAAAAAGCACCCAAAGAAATCATCGATACCGTGTGTGAATGTTGTTTGAACGTTTTAAAAGGAACGGTGCCATTGACCAAGATACAGAAACAGTAATTAGGACGACATCGTCAAGTTCTTCATCAAATGATGAAAGAAAACAAATTGCCAATCAGTCTAACGAAGAAAAAACAAAATGCTTATTCAACGAGGAGGATTTCAACTCATGCTGATAAGACCGTTATTAAAAGTGGCAGCTCCTTTCTTAGGATCGATTGCCGCACTTCTTTTAGGAGGAATATTGAGATGATGAAGAAGAAGATAAAAAGGACACACTGTACTGGTCTTACGACTCTAGGTCTTAAAATAATGTAATGGAATGAAAGTGAAACCATGTAAGTAAAATCAACAAGCAATTTAATTCTAGACAATTAAAGTGAAAATTCAAAAGACACTTACAATAAAGTGAATTAAAGTCCAAATAATCCAATAATCGTAAGTGTCCTAATCACAAGTGATAAATATAGAATGTTCCGAATGAATTCTAGTAGATTTGAATGTCCTGATGTATCAGTAGTCTTGAATGTCCTGATATGCCTGAATGATGTAATCCAGAATATCATTTAATGAATTCACAACAATCCTAAAGTCAAGTATTAATCCAAAATGAGAATAAGCACTTTTAGTAATTGCAATGAATATTTCAAATAAATAATTCCTCTTTCTCAATTTGCTCTGATTTTCACAACTGTAACATCTGATTACTAAAATAAATTCCTTAATAGACTGATCTTTATAACATAAAGTTTAGTATATGAATTGAATTTTGTTTACAAATGCTCTATAAATATAAAGACAAGTCGCCTGACAGAATATTCTAGACTATGAGTAACTCTAATGGAAAATCGCTGTGCGTACCAGACTTTTCTCACATAAGACATGAACAATTCCAGTCTAAGTACTAAATGCTATGTAAACAAGACTGACCTTGAACTCAAATTCTGTAAATATGCAGTTTACAAAATGACCACTAAAGTATAACTTACCTCATTGACACATATTATAAATTCAATATATATAAAACCTCCCCTCATAAAGAAAAAGAAAGATTTATCCATTAAAGCTTTCCTTTAAATTTGCTTAATTAAAATTACATAGGAAGATGTCTTATAAATGTCACTCAGCTCAATTACACAAAATAAAGCAATATAGTCTATGAACGTGAAAGTGCATCTGCGATCACATTGTCTTTTCCACTGATGTGTTGAATGTCAATGTTGTATTCCTGCAATATTAAACTCCATCTCAACAATCTCTGATTTTTGTCTTTCATTTTGTTGATGAAAAAAGTAAGGGTATTGTGATCACTGTATACAATAACCGAAGAAAGATCGGAGGTAACATACACTTCAAAATGTTGTAAATCCAATATCAAAGCCAAACATTCCTTCTCAATTGTGGAATAATTTTTTCTGGTGCTTGTTTAGTTCTTTTATATATAAAAATAGCACACTGGATGATCCACACCATTTTTGTCTTCATGAAGCAATACTCCACCAACCCCTACATCACTTGCATCAACAATCATTTAAAAAAACAACAATTTGAACTAAACTTTCGATAATATCCAGCTTTACCCAAAAATCGCATCAGTTGCATTTTACAAATTGGAACAGGGAATTCAGAGATAGCTTTGACCTTAGCTTCTATAGGTTTAACTTGACCTTGTCCCACAATATGTCCTAAAAATGTGACACAAGCATGGCAAAACTCACTTTTGCTTAAATTAATCAGCAGATTTGCATCAATGAGTCGATTGAAGAATTTCCGAATGGTTTCCAATAGATCTTCCCAGGTGTCGTTGTAGATAATGATGTTATCATGTTCATAAGACGTTGAAACGTTGCCGGAGAACTTTTCATTCCAAACGGCGGGACTTTATATTGATCAAGCCTATCTGGAGATACAAATGCTGAAATTTCTTTTGCCCTTTCTGTGAGTGGAATTTGCCAGAATCCTTTAAAAAGTCAAACTTGGTGACATATTTCGCATTCCCAATTTTATCAATGCAATCATCCCTACTTGGCATTGAAAATTTGTGACACTGTTGACTTTTCTATAGTCAGTACACATGCGGAATGTATTATCTGGCTTAGGCACAAGAATACACAGTGAACTCCAGGTACTTTACTTGGTTCTATAAAATCATTCTCCAGTAAATATTGAATTTCTTTCTTCAAATATTCCTGTTTGAGAGGATTCATCCTGCAAGGATGCTGTTTTACAGGTGTAGAATCTATAATGTCAACGTCATGATAGATTGTATTTGTTCGTATAGGAACATCATGAAACAATTGCTCATACTCATGTAATAGCTGTTTTAGTTCATTTCTTTCCTGTTGTTGTAGATGTGATAGTTTCTGATCCAGATTGTTCAATATTTCTGAATTCCGAAGGTTGGTTAAACTAGAATCACTACAGTCAGATTGTATTCCATAGCTGATATCCTCACTGTGTGGGACAGGTGCAACTAAATTAATTGAATAATTAACTGGGCTCTCTCTGTCAAAATATTCCTTTAACATATTTATGTGCAAAGTTGTTTCTGTTTCCGCCTCCCCGGAGTGTTAATGATATAATTTAAGTCATTAATTTTCTTTTCAACGGTATATGAACCATACAATTTAGCCCGAAAAGGATTTTGAGGTATGGGAAAGAGAGCCAGAACTTTCTCACCAGGCTTAAAACTCCTTTCCTGTGTATTTCTGTCATACCTTAATTTCATTTTTGACTGGGTAGTGTGAAGATTAGTTCTTGCTACTTTGCAGGCCTTTGACGACTTATATTTGAAATCAGAGACATAGTCAAGAAGATTAATCTTTGAATCTTCATTGAAAGAAGTTTCTCTTTCAATAATTTCAATGGTCCACGGACAGTATGTCCAAAAACCAGTTCAAAGGGACTAAAACCCAATGACTCTTGAACTGATTCCATAACAGCAAACAATAAATTATGAGCACCCTCATCCCAATCCTTTCCTGTATCAAAGCAATATGACCGAATCATTTTTCAATGTTTGATGAAATCTTTCCAAAGCCCCTTGACTTTCAGGCTGACATGCAGAAGATTTAAACTTTTGGATGCCTAATTCATGCATAACTTCCAGCCATAAAATTTTACCCCATAATCTGACTTCACCAAGGCTTTCACAATGGTTTTAGTTTTAATATTTCTCAGAGGAATTGCCTCTGGAAAGTTTGTAGACGCACACATGATGGTCAATAAGTATTGGTTTCCTGACTTGGTCTTAGGAAAGGAACCGACACGGTCTACTATTATTCTACAAAATGGATCGTCAAATCCAGGAATAGGTTGCATATGAGCCTTAGGTATCTTCTGATTGGGTTTTCCTAACGTTTGACAAGTGTGATAAGATCTACAATATTTAGAAACATCACTTTTAAGTTTCGGACAATAAAAATGATTCAAGATCTTGTGATAAGTCTTACTGACTCCTAAATGACCACCAGCCAATGGAGTTTCATGGGCTAGACTAAGAATTTCCTGTCGATATGACTTAGGAACGACAATTTGATAGCTGACTGACCAATTGTCACCAGCGGGTTAATCGGGTGGTCTCCATTTTCTCATAAGGACCCCATTTTTCACAAAGTAACACAATGGAACTTATGTGGCTTCAGTTTCAATAATAGCCCTCTGAAACATGCAGGAGATCATTGCCACTCTATGTGTTTTATGTTTGTATGTTTGTATCTGTCTATGTCTATGTCTGTTCACAACCAACTAAAACCTAAAATCCCCTCTTATATTTGTGGGTATAGTGTGTCAGAAAACGCTCCTACCCTTACTTTTGTATAACAGCGTGTGTATATTTCACTCTCCCCTTCTTTTACATCCTACCACTCTTGTGTGATAGTATGTTTGTGTGTGTGTAAGTATAGTGTGTGTATAAACACTCTTACCCTCTTGTGTGATAGTAAGTATTGGATAGCAGATCACTGTTTAATATGTACATCTATACAAACCCATACACATTTTTCAACATGTAGGCGTAATGTAAAATTCCCGTTTAACCCTAGATAGTCCCCCAATGTAAACCTACGGCGTAATGTTGATTCCCGTTTGACCCTAGGGTATCCCACATTACTACTACAATCTGAGGTCAAGAACTTCTAACAATGTTACGATGTAGCCTCAATTGAGGTCAACGATTTCTAACAATGCATACAATGTGCTCTCGACGGAATTGATGTCAGCTTTTTAGACTCAATGTTACATTGCCATGAGTTTAGTAATGGCCAATAATGTAAACGTACGGCGTAAAGTTAATTCCCTTTTGTCGCCATATTGCCCCACATTACTACTTATAACTATTAAGATACGTACTCTGTCAGCCTATACTTGTCATGAAATTAGATGTTAAGAGCGTCTTCGTCATAGTGAACAACTTAAAAGAGTGCATTAAACATGTTATCTAGATCTTAAGTTCGAATACGACAGACATCCAGACATATAAATGAGTTGATCTTTCATCGGATTTGCTGAGCTAGCATATTGCTGACCAGATATTGATTAAACTTTGTATGTAAGCGTTTATCACTGCAAATTTTCATATCAGTTTGTTAATGAAATATATATACTCGTATTAATAAAGTGATTTTGCATCAGATTGGATGAGTTTGATACCACTCTAGAGGCTATATTTCTGATTAGATTTTGATCAAACCTGGTATCAGGTCATCAAGATCTCGTACGTTCGATGACAGACGACATCCATGAATATACATCATAATGCTGTATCTGACTGGCTGACCATCTTACCATTCAGGTGGCTGCATACTTTTAGCAGAATTGGATCAAACTTAGTATATAGGATTATTTAATTAATATCATTGGCCAGTTGACTGATGAGCAATATCCACGCATATTAATGAAGTGATCTTGCGTCTGAATGGGTGAGCTTGTTACCACTATAGATACCATATTTTGTTATATCAGCTTTTGATCAAATTTAGCTTATAGGTTTATTTTAATCAAGATTTTATATTAGTTCGACAATGAGTGACATCCATGCATAATAACGCATCTGATTGGATATGCTTTTTACCATTCTAGAGACACTATTTCTGATCAGATTTTTGATCAAACTTGGTATGTAAGATTATATCATCAAAGTCTCACACAAATTTTATTTTGGGCAACTAGGAACTTGTAGAGCTAAGATGACCTCAGCTAATAATGACAAAGACTGAATTAAAATAGTTGCGTGAGAAATGTAATTGAACAGATTAGTGCTATCGCAAGTTGTCTCCATTACATTATTGAACATTATACGCCTAATGACTCGCGATTACAGGTATTGCCGAAAGTCCCCAATGCAGATCCTATGGATTTAATCGCATTAAGAATTCAGATACAAAAGGACTTTTGAGTTTCCAAATGGAACGTAGATTGGCATCACTAGTCCTCGTAAATATGCATGTCAGCATATAAGCCTTGCTAGCGTGCACAAAAATAACACATGTAACAATTTGATTCTGCACCGGACTACGACTGACACATTCTAAGCAAACTTCATAATTTCGGTATTTTTCAAAACCTATCACTCCTGTTTAGGCAATATGGGATTGCGGACTGCATGCATGATTTACTGACCTCCGAAACTGAAGAGTTTGAACTGAAGACTTGACAACGGAAGTGCTCCAATGAGCATGGTCAATTTTACGCTTTGCAAAACCACTCGTTAGCAAACTTATTCGAAGAATTTTACTAAGTTCAAATTACGATCAAAACATATTAGATTGATTTTAGCAAGTCATCACAACAAAATACGTAATGGGGCAAATTGTTTGGAACTAAATTGTTTGACTCTTAACATACACACGTCTCCGCCAAGCTGATCGGCTTAGAGATAATACCCAAAATTGGACAGTAAATCGCCAGATAGCAGAGACGCTTACTTAGCGGTGATGGTGCAGAGTGACCTTCTTATCCAACTGAAACTGCTTTATCAAAAGCTTGCATGCCCCGCCAGCACCGACATGAGACAATAATTTAGTTCTGCACCGATATGTCAGCCTGTCACTTCAGCCAATCAGCTGTCCTTTATTTTATGAATTTCAGGTACATTTTCATCAAAATAGCTGAAATACTTTACGAGATTAATATATTCCGTGCCATGACGAGGAGCTCAAACGCTAGATTGGGTCACTCTGTCCGTTTAAGCTTTTATATCGCTATGAAATAGAAAACCAAACAGGGACGAGTGGAAAAAAAAGAAACAAAATAAAACAAAAGTGAAACGAACACTAGGCGCCCTTTCTCCATGTGGTGATCTAAGTGAAACGAACACTAGGCGCCCTTTCTCCATGTGGTGATCTCACTTCAATCATAACGCTTTACAAAGTCATCTGAAGTACAATTTGAAGAGGCGCCCGAAAATTGGGAGCTGAGATCGCTGTGAACGTTCACTAAGGTAAGTGTGTAAGGGTGCAAATTTCTGTCGATGTATGTAGAGCGCATTAGTTTGGCACATAACAATTAATCAGATTTATGAGGAAAAGTACCGTATTAAATCGCTAGACTGCGATGGTTTTAATGTCCCTGTTTGGGGCGAGATTGATTCTTAATTAAGCATTCGTTGTATAACGGTCGGACAGAAGGTCAATTTCGGGTCTAGGTATTGAAAATGTCAAAATTGAGAGGATACAGAGACTATTTGTAAAGCCAGTTGAAGTAGTGTCATCTTTTGAAATTTTCCAGAATCGGTTATTTAAATATCGCGCGAAATCTAGAGGGATACGCTAACTACGATGGGCATGTATTTATAAAAGGCGGTAGATATGTTTAATTCTGATTGGCTACGCTAAATAAGGGGTGTGTCTCCCAGACGAAATTTCATGTTTTAAATATTCCACATCCCAAATTTAATCAGTACAAGTTCCTGCGAAAGGCCGGAAGATCTTGACTCCGAGCAGAATAAAGTGAAATTCTCTCGTATAAATAATTGTTCAAGGGACAGGTGTCTGGAAGTTGAGGGACACGATTCTGGCGGTAGAAGCGAGCGAGTCTTGAAAGCACAAGGTATTTGCATCAATCTAATGTAATTCGTTGATATCAAATATAATTATTTGTTTGAATGTATTTGTTTAAATTCGTATATCAATTTCTTGATATGAGTATAACTATTTGTTTGAATTCATTTGTCTGCATTCGTACAACAATCTTTTTTATATGAGTTTGACGAATTGTTTGAATTTGTCGTCTTGTTTGTTATAAGAATCATGTATTCTAAGAATTTCATGCATTCCTTTATATAATACAAGTTGTGAGAATCTGTGTGAATTTACATGTCTTAGATGATATGAAGTATGCATGCTAAAGAGTTGAGTGAGTATTCTCTGCCACTAATGTAGTTGAGCCATGAAATGAATTTCATTGATTCATTTGTATAATAAAGACGTGAACTGAAACTGTTATGTCTCGTGTGATGTTAGAGTGAGTTAGTGATGAAATAGCCGTTAGAAAGTGCATTAATCTTCTCAAACTAGGTTTGTTTATCGTCTGTCAGGTTTGGCCTGACCAGATAGCATTTGGTACCTGTTTGAATTCCGATAGGACGATATCTGACGTAACGAGCGTGGTGTAATGTTCTACTCCCCAAAAGGAAATCTGACGGGATATTTAGGTTGCTTCTTGTTTATTTTAAAGGGGAAAATAGCTCTACCTACCTACCTATCTACCCATCCATCGATACACATATACGTATCAACGTAGAGGGTAGAGAGTAGAGGCATCCCATGCAAAGTTTGATGACCGAAAGAGGCTGGATAGGAAAGAGAGAGAGAGAAACAAAAAGGGGAGAACATCAACCTTGACCTGTCAGCAACGTTGAATTGGGAGTGACCCGCAATAACAAGGTTATGCATGCATGCTGGGCAATTGATTGTTCACTCGAGTCCATGATGAACTAAGTCTATCGATATAAACAGATCGGCTAATTACATAATTATATTTGTGTTGAAATTCGGTAATTGATTTCTAAAAGAAGTTTATCTTTCTACTGTTATGTATTATTTCAATTTGTTTTGTGTAATTGATTAAATTGTTATATTTCACACACGGGGGGTCGTGTTATTCTGTTATATATATATATCTGCTCAGATCTCTATCTATCCCATCTATAAAATTTCATATTTTATTTTATTATTTACTCGATCCGGGAAATAACACTGAGGTCGATCATCCTCTAGATAACGATAACCAACCAAATCGTACACCTGTTACGAGAGGTGCGTAACAAAGTGCGTGAGGTACACGTGTTTGTATTTAAAAATGTAAACAGAGTGTGCCAACTCACACTTTTAAGTTCAGCAAAAGTGGAATTTATATTAGCTAGGGAGAATATTCATTCGCAGCTTTGAGGTCACTCCTACGGATAATACCTCGACATATGTTAGTCTCGCAGAAATAGATGAGGTGATTCGAATGAACGAATATTATAAGATCAATTTATCTGTATATTAGCCTTACCTCGTTGTTGGCGTCATGCATATTATGACGTCATAATTTTCGATGATGTCAGTACTGCTTGATATAAACAAACCACAAAGGGTCGTATGTTTCGCCCAATCGGAATACCACTTGGTCATTTTCGTCGGAACCAAAAATAACCTAATGCAGTGCACACTCACCATATTCAAAATTATATTATGGAAAGATAACTATATCGTGCCTGTTGTTATGGTTGCAAATAGTGTCACTCCTTTTATTGAAGGCACTTTTACTTCCGGCAACATTTTACATCAATTTGATATAAATCACTGCTCCGAGCACTATCTGAGTCTCTTTCGGGTCGACGGAAAGGGATGAGAGATGTTCCTATCAAGTCACTCTTCAACATCGAAGCTAGGTAAAGCGGTTTTGAAAAATAGCGGAACCCGGGAAGTTTGCGATTAAGTTTTTGTCGTTTTTTCTTTTCTTCCCCGACTCGTATTTGTTGATTCTCTAAAATAAAAGCGCAATTTTGCTAAAATTTGCGATAAAATTATTAACTTCTTTTGCATATTTCCAATTTTCAAACCAACCTTTTGCATCTCTATGCAAACACGATCGTATTCCTTTCCAAGTGAACGGCTTGGCGAGTGTTAATCACGCACACATCTTAGTCCGTGTCACTGGGACTTTTGTTCATTGCTATGAGCTCTAACTCGTTTCTATTTCTAGGTGAATGAATCAGTTTTAGCTTGATGAGTGAGCTGTTTTACACTGTTCAGTCAACTTCGGATACTTCCCTAAGCAACCACTCAGCAAAATGGGTGAGCCTGTACATGTAACCCCTTCCAAGAAATACAGACTCATCCAGCATCCCAGCATGCAATAGGATGAAGCTTGTCAAGATTAGCAAGAGGTATTTGGGATTACAAATTTGTTGCGCGGATTTAACATTAGCCAATCCGTTCACTTGGAATGGAAATGGATAGCGATCATAAAAATGCCTTAACATCTGCAGTCTTTGTCTTTTCTTTCTTTACCTTTTTTGTGCGATATCTTTTTCTCTTTTCTTTTCTTTGTTTCGTTTTGTATTTCTTTTTGTTTTACATAAAATAAATATGTATATTCTTGTGCTGATTTATTTTTGCTGACTTGGTCTAAATTTGAGAAAATGTATTTTATTGTTTGTTATTTTCGCTGAATCAGGTATGGGGTGATTTTAATTATTGTAGTTTTCTTTCTTGCATACCTTCTTATTTTTGTGCAGCTGTTATATTCTCATTAATAGGTTTTAATTACAGAGAGATCACCCACAGATTCAATAAATATTAATGTTTTTGATGAAAAACCTAAAACCTTCTCCGAATATAAATGTTTTATTTAACATTGTCGGTTAATAAATTAAATAATGTATAAATAAATAAATAAATAAATAAATAAATAAATATGCAACTGTAAAATATTACTAATAGGTATTCTTCCCTTTAAACCTTGTCCGATCGTCAAGTCTTCTAAATACACACAGACACAGTGACTTGACTCGATTAAATTCTTTTCTTTCTTTTTTTTAAAATACAGTAAATAGCATCGATGCGAAAATCGTTTTGTGTGTATTTCAGAAAATTAATTAATTTAAGGCTGTTTATATTGGAACACACACACACATCATGTAGTGAAAAAAGTCAATTAAGGTTGATAATGAATCATTAATTAGTCCTGAAATCGTCATGGTACTTCGGTATTTGTAGAAAGCCATGCTTAGAAGCATGTTCTGGCTACACAGAGAGAGAGAGAGAGGGGGGGGGGAGGCGATGATGTGTAACATTTGTACCTATACTTTGCTACCTTTAGCAGCCTATTCTGAGAAATGGCGGAAGTGAACTGTCCGCAATACTCAGGTAGTATAGTTTTTAAGATCTTGTTGTGTAATCGGCGTAGACCAATTAATCTTTGATTGGGGCAGTTGGTAATAATGGGAGTGTTTCAAGCCAGTTTTGTACGAGATGGGACGGAGGTTGGGAGTAAAGAACAATGAAGGCCATGTGGATGCTTGCTATACGTATTTATTTATAGAAATAGGCGGAATAACATATTTTCAAGGACAAGAACAAGTAAGCAAATATATATATATATATATATATATATATATATATATATATATATATATATATATATAATGGATGACAAACATAAGCGTGAAGAAGATATAAAAAATATGTTATATACATCATTTCAACATAACCCGGTTTGGCAAATATGATAGACATTCGGCAGTCTCAAGATTCTGACAAATAAATCTCTTTTAATTTGAAAGTGGTCACATAAATTACTATGTCAAACCTTAGAGAAACACGATTGGACACATGTTAAGTATCAATTGGTCCGTGTCTACACTACCGAAAACATGAGATTGTATCCAGTCTAAATGTGTGCTTTTCTAAACTAGTATTGCAAGCGGCGTGGACGTAAATTATCGTGATAGCCGTCTTCCGTTCTTTTCAAACAGAATTAAGCTTTGTTATTTTGAATACTCAGACATTTACGTTTAGTAGCGATATATGCCGAATGACTCGATTGACTTTCAGGATAGCTGCAACTTGATTGGTCTAAATGTAAGGTTACCAGAACTTGATCCGTGACGGATTAAATGCCTGTCAGATCTACATGTAACTTAGGTCTTTTGAGATTTGATTTTAATCAGATTAGATCTACATGAAAGTGTGTAAAAAGTTAGGACGGGAGATATATTTTTAGTTCAGGCATACCAATAATCGTGGTTTTACACTGATTGTTGAGGACGACTTTTTATCCTTTTTTTATTTTTTGGTAACGGACTATACAAACAAACTTTTTACTAAATCACCGGGTAAACTGAAAACATTTATTTACACATTTATAATGAATATCAAGGAAAAAAAAAACAACGTATAATATAATTGATTTATATAATTGATACACGTTAGTATGATATTATTTCAATCAGTGGATAAGAGGGCAATTTTGAGTAGACACTTTTCACAAGGGGTAAATTTTGTAAGAATTGTTTCTTTGTCTGCCATGTTAAGGCTGTAACTTTAAGGCTTTTTTCCTATTAAAATTTATTTACAGTTTCATATAAAATCTCTTATACATCACGAAACATCTCAATATCTTTCACATGGTGATATCACATGAATTGAACAAAACAAAAAACAAAAAACACAACAAAAAAAATAAAAATAAAAATAAAGCAAATGGCTTAATTATTAGATTTTTTGTACAGAAATTTGGAATTACGCTAAATTAATAAATACACCTTTCAAATACCTCCAACATGGCAAAAAAGTGAAATAAAACCATCTTTATTAAAAGAGTCTAATAATCTGATTTATGATCTTGGCCCGACAATTGCATTCAGAGAATACAATCTGCACGTGTTGGATGTAAAAGCAGTAAAAGGGTAGGAGGTGCCAACAACAGCTTGAGATGGAGCTGAAAACTGAGCAACCGACTTGAGAATTTTCACAGCATATGGGATGAGACCTGTGTTACACCAGTCGTATGGAATTCCACCTAACGAAGATGCCCCGTAATAAGTAAATCCAATGAGGTCATTGGCTTCAACTTGAATTCGGCTTCCTCGTGCAATCTCTATATAGCGTTCTCGATCGTCACGTGCATTATCTACGATGTTCTGTCCAACAAATGTGAAACTGTAACAAATAATAATTTCATTACAAATCTAGAGACAAAATATTATTTTAACACTAGATTGTGCATCCTTTATGTAATATTCGACGTGCACGAAAATCGAAGGTCGAATAATGTCAGATAAACTTTGGAGGCGACGGAAACTGTTTTCAGCTATTGTAAATCGAACTGTAGAATCGTCCATCAAAATGGCGGTCGGTGTTAATAAATTCATATTATGATCTTTCCATTACCAAATTTTAACGTGTTACTTCGTTGAAAGTTTAGTTTGTTGATAATTTGTGGTTTATGGAACTTAAATGGAACAAAGGCAGTTTCCATGGAAACGAGTTTGTGACCCTCTTGAAATAGTTTCAACAACATCTACGTTTTCGATAAAAAAAGAAAAAAAAGAAACGCAGACAGAATAAACAAGTTAGGCCCGGATCAAGGTGTATATGATTAAGGCGCTGGAAGATCAAGATTTATGAGAAAAATTGTAACAAGTAAACAGGGTAAACGGCGCTGAAAAAAACACGGATGTAATTAAAAACGAAAGACAAAAGGGGTGTATTTATAGATATACAGGTACGAGTAACATATTGAGACCAACGGTAACATGGATCACAAGAGAGTCTTATCAATTTGCATATCAAGAAAGCATCGAATATCGCCTTTTATCTGCCAAAAATGTAGGATGACAACGCTTTGGAAATGCGATTTGATATTCAACACAACGTTGCATTTTTGAGACCTTTCACTCAACGACTTTGATAAAACAAATCCATACATTAATGCAAACTCAACCACCACTGTCGTCTATCACAATATGGGGCGAGTGTAGTATGGGATTTCTAGACAAGTTTGTTTCTCTGAATGCTTTGCTCAGCAGCAAAACTGTGAAATGGGGAACTCAGTCTGCAGGATGTATGTGCTTATGGGTAAGTTCCAGTGTGTGTGTGTGTGTGTGTGTGTGTGTGTGTGTGTGTGTGTGTGTGTGTGTGTGTGTACTCAGTCATCTGGTTCCTGGTTGCAGAGTTTTGGTCATGGTAAAAGTCTGCTGAACAGAGTCAGTCTAGAAATTCCATAGTTCTCTCGTGCAATCTAGCAAAATACAAGAACGAAGGGCGATTCTATAAATGCCGCCTCATTGACTAAATACTCACTCCCATTATATATATATATATATATATATATATATATATATATATATATATATATATATATATATATATATATTATTGGTTTTATCCCTTTGCGCATTTTGTTTTAGAAAGATTACCATAAAAAAATAATTTTAAAAAAAATCCACAAATACTTGTTTGAAATAACAGTTTACCTTGTGCCATTCGGTCTCCATACTTGTAGACCCAACTGCCCGGATATATAGCTGTAAAAACGCCATGACCGGATTTCTCCCCGCTTCTTTATCAGGAAGTATGTGTTGTTTCCAAAGATTGCATTTCTTCTTGAGTCAATGTTGTCCCTCTTTCTTATACTCAAGTCGTTTACTGGCGTAGGGACTTTAGTTTCATCTGAAGGAGAAAGACGGTTGTTTCAAATTAATATTTTGATTCAGTCGTGTTCAAGCGTCGGTACCAAAATGTATACAAATCTACTCACAGCTTGACTTACCACAATCGCTTCGTCAAATATTTATCTATCCCTACCTTTTACTGGCATCAGAATCATGTCTATAAAGTTTAATTTGCGCATGTTCACGGCGAGTTGACGTGCCATATATAAATTACTGTAAGCCCTCACCTAAGTTCTTCCCACAGTTAAGCTTAATGGTCGGTTATAGGGTCAAAAAGCAATTTGCAATCTTGTGTACTAAAATTAGCCAAGAAAAGACTAAAATCATATGGTTTATCAACACTGTTCGAATTTCCCTTCTTTTCTTCACTCTATTTGTTAAAAAAAATTAAAACTTAAAAATATTCACAAGAGTTTTATTTTTTTTTTTTTTTTTTTTTTAATCGACCTATTTGATTTGGTGCGATCTTGCTGGAACTTACGTATGACATGTCAACTCGCCCTGAACATGTACGAATTAAACTCTAAAGACATAATTCCGATGCCAGCGAGCGGTAGCGATAGTTAGCAAATTATTTGACGAATCGATCGTGTAAGTCATGCCTTGCCTAGATTTTTATACTTTTGCTACGGACGCTTGAACATGACGGGGGTACAGAACACAGTTCTGGCAAGTTTCCTCCCACGTCATCTCAGCCCCCCCCCCCCCTTACACACTCACATCCTCCAATCCACTACATATCCCTCCCGTTATGGCATAAATCCCTGTGCTACTGGACACTACCTAACTGCCTGCTCTTTTTGCGAAAATCCCTCTTCAAAAACTCTGGGTAAAACGAAACACCAATGCAGTTTTTGAGATTCACTTGAAGAAGACGCAGAAGGAGGAAGAAGAGGAGAAGCAGGTTCGACATGCATGGACGTAATATTTATCGCATGCCCCTTAGAGCTCATATTCTTTCAGAAGATATGGCTGCCTGGAGGTTGTTTTGACCCCGGGGTCATCTTAACCTTAGTACATCGTCTTCGTGTATTAATACACGAGTATGTTGACTGGATCCTATCTTTCATCCATTATCACAGATTAAAATCCAATCAAAAACGAGGTAGAAACAACCAGACTATGTAAGACGGTTCAGATGTGTTTCATTGTGACGTTATCTGTATATTGTGACGTCTGCCGAGTGCAACCTTGTAATGTCGTCAGCGTTGTGCTCCCTCTCTGCAAGTAAAACATTATTGAAATTTTTCCTCTTCATATTAGGAAACTCTTCACATTCTGCACTAAAGCCATTGTAGAGAAATGATTGCAGAAAATGCAATATAAATTTAGTGTAATGTAGTTATCAAAGCGTACGGTTTTCTCTAGGTGACATTTTACCACCAAATTTACAGTATTGTGGCAGCAGCATTATCGTTCTAAAGGGTGGTAACCCACTGTCAGTAGTATGATTTCTGGCTTACCCACACAGACTGATGTACTTCCGGTAAGTTGTCCTGACAATTGGCATGCACGTTTCAGGTTTCCACCGTTAAGGGCGAAGCCGGCTTTGCATTCATATTGAAAGTAGTCCCCGACTTTTATTGCAGCGTTACCTCTGATCATCGCAGCATTTTCGGGTGTACCAGGGCTTGCACAGGAACCTACAGGGAAATTGAAATACATTTCTTATTGAGAAATGTAAGAATATAGAAGGGAGAAAGTACGCGCATGCTATTTTCCAGAACTATTTTGCAGAAAGTGTTGCATAATCAATAAATATGTGTAGATAAAGGAGGCTGAAAATTCTTGCACAATAACACTGCTTAAATGCAGTTGCTATTAGGTTTTTGATTGTGTGACGTTATTCCATTTCAATGTTTGGAATTTGACCTGTTGTTTCAACACAGTGGTTATACCTGTGCTTTACATGTCCCTTGTCAAGCGAGCTTTCTAGACCACACTGCCATGCATCACCTTAAAGCATTACTAAAACAACGAGTATCTCTTTCCTGTATTAAATTAGAGAAAAACACACTGTTGTTGGTATTTCGTTACCTAATTTCTAATTAGGTGACAAATTTGAGTGTATAAAAATATAAGTCATACAAGATTTGTAAAATGTCCAAAAATTTTCTGGTACAAAGAAATACCCCAGGGAAGAAAACTGACATAATTTGCAAAATGCTGATTTGTTATATGCTGTAACATTTGTGGTCGAAAGTTCAACATTGCTGAAATACTCTGAATATTTACGCTATACTACAATAAATCAATACCTTTCATGTTTTTACTTTTTTTTTTTTAAATCACTTTCTTTTACGTTCCTAGGCATACGATGAAAAGTTGGCAATAAATATGTATGACAAATAAAGCAAAGCTGGAAAGTCTAATTTAAAAAAAATCTTTCTGCCATGGAGATTGAAAATATTAGTAGATTATTCGAGAGTGTATCATTGTAATAAACATGTATTCCCTCATTCATTATTTTCTTGATGAACGATATACATTTATTTGTCTTTACCCCGATTATTCTGGAATCAGAAACTGTCTGCATATATATGTATGCATATCCCAAAGATATCACTTACTAAATGGCATGGATTGTAGGATTTTCATATAAATATTGATTAAAATGTGGACAATGCCGTCTCTGCCGCGAAGTGATACCCATGCTTCCCTAACGGCTAAGAAAGGCAAGACAAACGGAATGTTCGCATGCATTGGTGTAGGATAGGAAGATTCCACCCAAAGTTCAGAAGTTTGTGTCAGACACGAAGTTTTCCCAACCATCTGGTACAAAATTATTAGCCCATGAGTAAAATTTCATATATAACACTGATGAATTATTTTTTTACATAAATGGGGTAAAAGTAAAAACAGCATATTGTAAGTACTGACATAACTCGAAAACAAATAAAGACACATTTTTTCATATCAGAAAGAGCGTAAAAAATTGCGTTTACACAAGGATTTCCATGCCCAACTTTCATGAAGAGACATACCTGTTATGTTTGGTTCCGGCGATTCAATACAATTTGCAATATTGCAAAAGATTCACAATGGAGAGAACCATTAAAACCTTCTTGTATTTAAATTTTCCAGTTGCCTACCTGTTGAGTCCGAGTAAGCACATCTGCCACATGATCTGGGACATTTCATCCATGCAAAATCAGGATAGTTGATGCAAACATCCGGATTTCTCTCTATGATTCCAGTACAATCTTCCTCCTGATCATTGCATACCACCCGTCCTGTAAGGAAAAATAGTAAAATATATGAGACCGTAGAAATAGAGCGACGAAAGTGACCAGACCAAGGTTATTTCACAAATTTTGCCCCCCCCCCCCTCCCCGTACTTTTGTCCGCTTTTAATTAAGTGAATTCGCATTTAAAGAAATTTAATTAGGAAACTGGTAAAAGCTGCTCAAATAATCGGGTCACCCATCATTTTCATTTTATTTGTTTTTCTTTAGTTTATCTCTTAGCTGTAAATATTGTAAATGGTAGATATATTTGGATAAAAATAAGATATAGATGCAATAAAATTTACATTTACAAACGTAATGTGGATCTTGACAAGAAATCCACATTATGGGGTTTCCGTCCGTAGTTCTCCACCTGTGACGAAAAAATCCATTTAAAACCGAAAAGTATGTACATATAGTCAGTCTTAATGACATCTCAGGTTTCCTGGTATAAGAGGGAGATCACTCCAGGTTAAGTTTCGCATGATAACCATTACTTCTACACAAACTGTTTTAAAGCACATTTTAATTTACTATAACTATTTGAGACCAAGTGTCCGGAGTTATGGCTTGAAAAGGGCTTGCAAGCAATGTTTGATTCGAAGACCCATACTCATTTTTGCTACTTACAGTAATTTATTGATGATAACTGAGAATTTGTGACATGGTAACATTTAAAACATGTTTTAAATTTATAATAATGCCAACCTTCGCAGACAAAGTTGAGATTCGGCACCCAGGTTCCCTCCGATGAACAGTATCTTTGTTTAGTATTCCTACCATCTTGGCACGTGTAGACAACCATTTCTCCGATTACGTACAAAGATTTAACAGGTTCGTATGCTCCGTCCGGTACTTTTTCAGGAGGACCGCATCTAATGGTAGGCGCTATAACAATAATAATAATAATAATAATAATAATAATAATAACAACAACAACAACAACAACAATAATAATATATAGAACACCGCCGATACGCACTCTAACGTGACAAACATTACTACGTCCCGCACAATGCTCAACTTACATGAAATCAGATATGGATAGGTTCGGAAATATTTTTTCCCACTAAAGTGGCGGGAGTAATAATAATAATAATAATAATAATAAGAAGAAGAAGAAGAAGAAGTAGTAGTAGTACTAGTAGTAGTAGTAGTATTATGGTGCGCCCACAGTCTTTATTGCCTTAGGGATTAATTGGTGTAAATATGTCAATTCGTTGTTGTCTTTGAAATTTGCTTTTAAGTTTGAGATATGTGACAGACATATGTTCTATTGTAATGCTATTTATTTTCACACATACAGAAGCCCAAGATGATTTTGTTGTGGTAATGAGCTCCACGTGCAACATTTATAGGTTGACAGCGCTATATGGCCCACGTTTGCAAACTTGACGAGTTTATTTCAACGTAAACAGATAACTTGGATTCTTTAAAACGAACAGACAATAGACCAGATACATTAAATGTCAATTTATCAGGGCATTTGACGTCGTATACTTGATCTTCGCATTTGTTTTTCAAAAACATATCACCTTTTTATAGTTTAATGAGGTGTTAAAGAAGATGGTAAGTAAATCACGAATCCATAATGTTACTCCCACCCCCATCCCCTTTTCTAAAAAGGGATTGCTCCGTCGTCTTTGCCCGGATGTGCCAATATAACACCGTAACACACTAGATATCAAAGATTGAAACAGAACTAACCCATCTATTACATATATTGCCAGCTTTGTAGAAATTCAAACCTCTTGAAAGTATCATCTTTTAATGATCAAATTATTTTCTCTATTACAGAGTCATTTTCCCTCGTAAAATATTATAATAATTCGTATTAATATTATTCAGGAGTAAGGTGTTCAACGTTATTAGAACGTTTGACTTTTAACTTCGCCTTTTTCGGTTCGTCATACTAAAAGTTATTTAATGAACATGTAATTTACAAATTTCTTGTACAGATAAGACATAATAATTTAAAACTCTGGACATATTAACTTTCTTTATCTTGACCGATTCTGTTTAACTTGTTGTCGTTTTTCTTTCAATTGTACCTCAAAACTGGTACATGTTTTTCGAGGTATTTTGACGGTTTTTATCGAAAAAGTCGGTTTACAGTTTTATTAAAACAGTGTAAGATCGTCATTTTTAAAACACTGATGATCGTATTTTGAAAGAGTTCGATACATTTGGAAACTCATTTTGTAGTCGGACACTTATTCCATAATTATACCCAGTGCATTTTGGGAATGATATGAGGGAGATTTCATGATAAATCTGTACCAATGCATCTTTGTATCTTCAATGGATCGAATTCATTCGCATGAACTGAAAAGAAGAATTGAACATAATACTTTCATTGGAGCAGAAACACACACACACACACTGCAGCGTGGGCTGTTTTGCAATTAAATTAAAGATCAGCAATTCAACATTTTACGATGGCTATCACGGGCATTCAACCACTCAAAAGCCGCTATCTGCTTCATTCGAGTACATGACTAACTCTGCTTTTATCCTTTGATGCCTTTGACTTTGATAGTGAACACAATCCTTATAGCCTGCTATCTTTGTTTTAGAACTAATAACATGTTGAAAATGTTTCCTAAGATTTTCCTTAAGAAATTATATGATAACATAATTTTTAAATTTCAAGGCAACCTGAAGGGTAAGACACGAGTAAACCAAATATTTTTACATACAGAAACGAGGTGGCAATTAGCCTGGTATGTTACAATTATGGATCGGTGATTGTTTGATGTCCATGTCTAAAGTACATGTCAGACAAAGGCACTTGATTAAATCAGTCAAAAGGGGGAAACTCATGATAACACCCTTCTCTACTCCCAATTAACGCAAGGTAACTAACTCTCGCGGTTTGAAATTTGACCACTCTATCACTAATTATCTTACACTATCTCCGCATTTAGTCACTCATAACTTACACCACCGTAAAGAAAGCATTCTAACCCCCCTCCCCCCCCCCCATCCATGTACGATTTAAGTACCTTACTAATGGTTTGTTGTTGTTGTTGTTTTTTTGTTTTTTTTTATGGCAACTTTTACTCGAAGTTTCTATGTTGCTTCGTGTCTCGTCTACTTCAACACTGTTTGGAGGACAACACCTCTGGTCTGCTTCGCAGTGAATGCGTTTGTAAAATAAAATTTCGTACATTTTGTTTTCAACTAATCTGTTCACTTACTATATTGTATACTTATATGTAGAGGTCATGACCCTTAATTTATTTGCATAGAAGAAGTGATATCACTGGAGCAATCACGATCTAAGAGCATTCACTCCGAAGTGGACCGGAAGTGTTGTCCTCCAAACAGTGTTAAAGTAGACAAGACAAGAAGCAACGGAGAAACTTTGAGTAAAAGTTACCATTAAAAAATCAGTAAGGTACATGGGGGAAAGGTTTGGATTGTCTTGTTTACGGTGTTGTAAGTTATGTGTGACTAAATGTGCATACAGTATAAGACAAACAGTACGGAGTTATCAAGAGTCAGATTTTGAAGCGCGAGAGTTAGTTACCTTGTGTTAATTTGGAGCAGAGGAGAGTGTTATCTTGAAGTTACCCCCTTCTGACTGATAGAATCAAGTGTCTGTGATGTCAGACGGTGAATATTCAGCATTTCTGAGATAATTACGTCACTGTATAAAGTGTAAAAAAAAATGAACAAACCTTCTTAAATATGTTTTACAATTCTTTTTGCATGATTAACTGTTAGCGGACGCCTACTGTTATGTTTAGGTATCGCCGCGTAATCATTAGTGAGAGAAGCATACAATGCTACTAAGCGCAGTCATGTTTTTGGACCACTCATCTAGCAAGGGATGCAATCGGAACACGCTTGAATCGTTCCGCCAATGATCGGAAAAAACCACATCGGATATAATACAGCAGCCGCCATTGCATATATATGCACCTTATTACCAAATAACTTCATGTGTGCGTTACACACAATCAGCGTTCATTACGGCGACTGATCGATCGAGATGACTTATTCTTGGCCCAAACATTCCCGAATTTCTTTTTTAAAGTATAATCTTGTTAGAAAAGATTATGTTACTTAACTTGTGGAGATAATTCCATAAAGGTATCCTAATGCTTTTGGCATGGTTCTGTTTTGTCTAACGTACTTTGGCTCTATGCCGTTTTCCGTCGATTTCCTCTTTTTACTCTGCATCACTCCATCGAAATAGTTTCGAAGCAAATACCTCAGCGTTGACTACCTCACTTTAGAAAGATAACACCACTGCCACAATGCTCTAAATTTGGTTGTACATTGCCGCTTGGACGATAATCCGCTACGCCCCATTATCACCCGTGGCCACCTGTGCTGAAATGTTCTCGTTTCTCATGAATATGCCTAAACCTGTTTAACCAATCACTGCGAGAGCGAGTAAATTTTTCTCGCCATTGTGACACAGCAGGACTTTTCATGCTATTTGAAAGAACCAATCAAAGTTTCTCCTCCAAGCACATTAATTTATCGATAGATAAAACGGGCACTTTCACTGATATGTAAGGAGATTGTTACATTGTGTTGTTGATGACGTATTTTTTGTTTATGTGTACTCATGAAAAACATGGCAATCTCAGCACAGGCAGACACGGGTGATAAAGGAGCATAGGAGAAGACCGTACTCTTTGATAGATTTATGGCACATAATTTAGATTGTATTTGCTGTACTTTTTCATCTTATGTGTCTTGCGTGCAGAATCTGAAGATTTTGTATAACATGTTGGAGAACACGAGTATCGTAAATGGCGCAAAAAACGTCCTCCACGTGTGTAATAGTCCGCAGTGTAGGCAATAGTAGGACATGGTTGACTCGGGAGATTATTGACCAACGGGTTTCAATGACCTGGACCTTTGTTCAAAGTATGCGGTCTTGAACTAAACCAAATGTGCAGAAACCATTAGTTTCTTATTCGATTTACAGTGACCGTGACCTCTGACCTTGAGACCCAATAATTTATACGTTTCTTTATTACCCTAAGTGTATGACATCCACAAGTTTGGTCTTACTCTAGAAAAAACAAATTCTGCAAACCCATTTTTGCTTCAGCTATAGTGACCTTGCCCTGTGACCTTCTGACCCCAAAATTAAAAAGGCCTCTTCCATACCTTAAGTGCAAGCCTTCCACAAATTTTAGACAATGTACGTGGTCTGAAACTAAATTATTATTCATAAACTATTTTCTTCTTTCAGTCATAGTGACCTTGACTTTTGACCTTTTCAGGATTATTTCTTCTCCAACATGTAAGTCATCCACAATCTTTGAACAATGCATGCTGTCGAGAACTGACATTTTTGTGCAGAAAACATTTTTCTTATTTCAGCCAGTGACCTTGATCTTTGAACTTTTTTTTATCACCAAATCGTTAGGTTTCTTCTTTACCACAAGTGGTAGCCATCCGGGAATTTTGGTCCAGGTTTGTGATGTGTAACTTATGGCATTGTGTGGAAACCATTTTTCTTCTTTCAGTCCTGTTGACCTTGACTTTTGACCTTGTGTCCCAAAAATCATTAGGCTTTTTGCTCATTCCGAGTGCAAGTCATCCACAAAGTTTGGTCCAGGTCTGTGGAGTAGAACCAATGTTATTACATATAAACCATTTTTTTCACTCACAGTAGCCTTGACCTTTGACCCCAAAATCGACAGGCTTCTTCCTTACCCTAAGTGCAAGCCATCCACAAAATTTAGTAACTGTTGATGGTGGAGAACTCGAGTTAGTATGTGGAAAAGAAATTGGTAACAGACGGATGGACAACATCTTAGCGTAATACTCTCCGCTCCGCCTTATGGAAGGCGTAGAAAACACACACAGGATTCTTTACTTTTACTGATGGAACACAAGGCCGATGACGTTATAAAGTAGCACGTGAGCAGACGTCAAAATAAACCAATAACGTCACAATGTAATGCGTTTTAGATCAACATTATTCTGGTTCCTTTACCCTCGTTCTCGATGGGATTTCAATGCATGCAGATGGAAAATTTGTAGCAACCAGTCACGTTTTTCGAGTACTAATCCGCGGAGACGATGAACAAAGGGCTTAGATGACCTAGGGGTCGAAACATTGTTATGGCAGTGATATATTCTGAAAGATTATGAACTGTGTGGAGCATGTTTTCGAGCTAGATTTTGCATCCGAAACACTTGCGCCTTTTCTGCGAGCAGAGTAACACTTCGAATGCGACTGTCAAAACAATTTGTCATATCAGACAGGTCGCTGTCGTTTATTTCTGGTTTTCATACACTGAACGCCCCCCTTTTTCTCCGGTCCATGCAGACTGGTTATCAAAGTTTACAACAAAGATATTTTTTATTTGTATGTGTGAAACGAAAATTAATAATAACTTGGATCATAAAATATTATTGTAGTGCTCACTTCTCGCAACCAAATCTGGCTGATATATGTTCGCAGCACAATAAGCCGTGGAGGGTGTTCGCTGGTATCCGGCCTGAATTGGCAAGTGAATATCATAGGCCGGTAACTAAACTTTGTGTCTCCCAGTTAGCTTAGTCATGTAGCTGAGTGCGTGGCAAGGAGAATACTAAGCAGGAAACCAGGCTAATGGATGCTGTGCATAATAGGAAAAAGGTACAGCGATTCCGTACTTTCACTAAGATGGATGATGCTAGTTACCTCGGAGGTGTGACGCAGTTGTCAGCGAACGGAGGGTGTTCAGGTAGCCGCATTTGTATTAAAACACATATCCCTACAATCACGTCTGAGATGGATTTCGGTCACGGCAGAAAATCCCTATATGTTCAAAATGCTAGATTTTGGCACCAAAGCAACGAAGTGTACTGCTTAGCAAAGGATATTTCCGAAGTCATCGTCGCGTGATATTACGTTTATTTTGTTGTTATGCATGCTCACGATATGATGTATGCTCTGCCTTTGACGTATGTTCACTTGGTATGACTTAAAGGATGACTGTTGCACCCCCACTCTCATATTACAGTGGTAGCCGATCGCCATTAGCCGATCGCCATTTTGGTTCTGAAATACAAATGCTCAGTGACAAACAAATACTTTAAGATTAAAGTATATAGCACCTACATGATTCACGAATGGCAGTGACTTGCCAAATAGAGGAAAAGTAACGAAGAGGCATACTAATAATGACATAGGAAAGAACAGCTGAGGCAAAAAAGGGATGATTTATAGGATGGAAGACCTATTACTATCAATCTGGATTGATCGTAATGTTTGTCTCTGTCGTGCCGAGGCAAAACACTTCCTTTGTAAAGCAGTGACAGTGCATTCATCTGTTATAATCTGTTAAATGAGAGTCGCCCGCTATTGCAGGAACGACCCGTGTACTATTATATGCGTCTCAGTCAAAATCGCACGTAAGGATGATCGCTTGTGAAATGTTGGAGTATTTAACTTCTTTTGTACAATTGGTATTTTTATATAGCTAAGCAATCCAAAATCACTAAAATATTTATAAGTTGGTGTTCATTTTTTGCGCTACTCTTAGTTTGATATCCATCCTCAAGTAACGACCATTACATAGTAAAGTATGGGAAAAAGCACACTATCAATGATTGCCATCCTCAAGGTACGACCATTACATAGTAAAGTATGGGAAAAAGCACACTATCAATGATTGCCATCCTCAAGGTACGACCATTACATAGTAAAGTATGGGAAAAAGCACACTATCAATGATTGCCATCCTCAAGTAACGACCATTACATAGTAAAGTATGGGAAAAAGCACACTATCAATGATTGCCATCCTCAAGGTACGATCATTACATAGTAAAGTATGGGAAAAACACACTATCAATGATTTCCATCCTCAATGTACGATCATTACATAGTAAAGTATGGGAAAAGTACACTATCAATGATTGCCATCCTCAAGGTACGACCATTACATAGTAAAGTATGGGAAAAAGCACACTATCAATGATTGTCATCCTCAAGTAACAACCATTACATAGTAAAGTATGGGAAAAAGCACACTATCAATGATTGCCATCCTCAAGGTACGACCATTACATAGTAAAGTATGGGAAAAAGCACACTATCAATGATTGCCATCCTCAAGGTACGACCATTACATAGTAAAGTATGGGAAAAAAGCACACTATCAATGACTGCCTATAAAATAATTGCTGAATGAGTATTTAAAAATTTATAAAATTTGTACAGGCTGAAGATCATAAACTCCTCTTGTTAAATACAGAAAAAAAGGGTACGTTGGTGAGAATTATTTTTCAGTATGACATAATTATTGAGATCACGTTGCTTTTCCACAACAGAAAGAATACTCAATAAATTTTTACGGCAGGTCGTAAATAGCTAAAGATTTCCAAAGGTCTCATATGCTTTCTTTGGCTTTATCATTTTTTTTATGACCTTATCTACGTTCAATATGGGAATATATTGAATATTTACTCCTAATGCAAAAAATTTACGTTCAATATGGGGAAAATATTAAATATTTATACTCATAATGCAAAAAGGGACTTGTTTAAAGATATAATAAACATACGTATTATATACTTTAAATCTATCCTCATTTATTTAGAATTATAGTCACTGTTCAGTTTTTTCCCGTACTGAATGCAGATAAAAAGTCTTTTTTTTTTATAGCTGAACCTTTTGCACGTACCGTTGCCAATCATGTGACGTAGGACCACCTTCATTTTTTTTAAAAATGGCGCCTTGAGATCGTTATGGCAGTTTAACCCAAATCCCGATATCTGAGATTTCAGAAGACATTTTAAAGTGATGCCAATGTCAGTGGTGTAGCGGCCACTAAGAATAGTAGAGACGAATGTGGTTATTAACTGAGTAATCATCTCGGTTTCAACGTCACTGACAAAAAATGTAAATCACAGCAATCGGTAAAAATGCGACTTGAAAGGATAGACATACATATTCTCTCTCCGATGTGAATAGAATCGACTCTGAAAGAGACTCGGAGGTAATCGTAGTGATACTTCCCAAATTGGTAAGTGTTTGGCGGAGGAACATCGGGCTAGATGTTCAAAAACAGATTCTTATGCAGTGATAGGTGTTGAAAATTACACTTGACAACGTTTCAATAATCAATCAAATACCTGCACTTTTAGTTTTTGATGTTATTCATGCAACTTTGTAATTAAAAAGTTGAAGAAATAGTTCAATTTCTATAGCCTGAAACTGCTGCTTACGTTGCTGTTACTCATGACATGTCATCAATTTATTGTGACGTCATCAAAGTTATTATGTCGTAATAACAACCATCAGCTCAAAATGACCATTATTTACATCCAATGTTTTGTTTCTTGCATGCGATGGAAAAGGCCGACAACGTTCCGATTGATAATGTATGCAATCTAGAGTTGATTCTTTACCTCAACAGTGGCGGCGCGAGGGGGTGGGTATGGGTGAGAGGGGGTATTGCCCCCTTAACCCCTGGCGCCAAGCGAAGGGGAAGCCGTAGGGAGATTTTTTTGCAGCTGAAATTCTCATATTATTTCACCTTCACCTTAGTGTAACGGAAGTAATTCTTCACAAAACTTATATTTAGGAAGAGGGGGTAGAGGAGGGGGGGGGGGGCGGCAGTGGCGGCGCCCGGGGGCAATGTTCTTTAGTGGCGCCTCTACTTTTACACAGAGAACAGTTTTTATGTCAGTTGCCAACCTCCCCCTCCCCCTCCCCCACACACACACATCTAAGCTCTGAAACCGGGGGCTTAGATGGGGGCGGGGGATCACGTCGCCTGGCGCCCGGAGGAAATTGCCCCCACCCCCTCGCACCGCCACTGGGGGTTGGCAACTGACATAAAAAAATCTTTGTAGCAAAGTAGGAGCGCCACTAAAAAACATTGCCCCGGGCCGCCTCGAACCCTCGCGCCGCCAGTGACCAGAAAATAAGAGATCCGCTTCTTCAAAGCAAAATAAAATGTTTAATAACGGTAACGCATTATTACTAACAGAAATTTAGATGCTTCATCAACAAAACGAGAAAGAGTGCTAGTGACTTTTGCCAAAAATGAAAACTTTACCGGTAACGCACCATAACAGTTCTATTTACGTCACCATTATTATGTGACGTTATAAAGAACTGAGCTTGAATTTGATTCGTTCACTGAGAGTTTACGGGGCGGGGGGGAAGGGCATTTAAATTAATTCGCGTTAACAAAAAAACTTGAATTATATGTTAAAACATTATCTTTCGATTTACATTTCAGTGATGATTGTGCAAAGTAATGTTTTTATGTCTTTATTTACATAAAATTTTTAAGGTACATAATAAATAGGTTATTGAATTTGTAATGGTTGGTTGGTTGGTTGTTGTGGGTTTAACGCCATTTTTCAGCACATGATAGGTTATACATGGCGGCCAGTATATTTGGTGGAGGAAGAACCCGAGAAAACCCCGGGAAGAACCACCGACCCACGGGAAGCTACTGGCAAGCTTTCTCACATACCCACGTTGGCCGAGCCCGAGACTCGAACCCACGCGGACAGAGGTGAGATGTCAGTGATCTGTAAAGGCGAGCGCCTTAGACCACTCGTCCACCCAGGGCACCGAATTTGTAATGAAAAATATTCCTGTGGATGAATTGTTTAAGCAGCCCAACTCGCAAGCTCATCGGCACTGCCAAAACATTTCGTCCACAATATGTTTCAGTACAAATTCAATAATCCATACATTTAGGCTATAAGCTATTTCAAACAAAAGTGCATGTCACATGTTGCGGTCAGTCATGGTCTTAAAGAAGCTGCTCATTCTGAAACACAATATCATCTAGAGTGTCTGTCAACGTGGTCATGTAGGCGCATTTAGTCATCTTAAATTAAATATTAATTGTTGTTCTAAAATGTAATGCTAATATAATTTAACCAAAGTCTATTCAATCCTGTTTGTTGAATGTTTTGCATCTTAACTGTCATCAAAAAACATCCAGACGAAAATTATTGATCGCTATGGACGTTTACAATGGTTGTCCGGTACTAAACTGGGTCAAGAAAAGAGGACGTCGGGTCTAATCATAACAAATTATAGGGTAGTACGAATTTTTTTCAACTCTCAGCTTTCATTGTGACATCACAGCGCGCGACATTCAATCCAGTTTATTCTGGATTACACCTTGAGGTCGACCTCGTCCAAATATGTCCACGCACTTAACATTGATTTTCCCGATTGTATTTCTCGAGGCGTGTATATAATGACCTTTCAAGAAATATAGATATATGAGGATCGAATTAAAGTGAATAATCGCCATTTTAAGGTATGTGTAATCAAACTGTAAAACATGGCACCCATTACTGAAATAGTCGATACTGAACGTCTACATGACCGGTATGACTTGTGTTATAGAGGCGGCGATGATCGCCCGAAGTTTCAAGTTTAATGTTGGACGAAAGCAACCGCTGCTGCGCTCAATATGAAGGTAGGATGTTCTTGCAGCAGCACAGGACATGAAATAGTAGAAGCAGTTGTTTTGCATGGTTTTGTGCGCCACACATGATGCGGAGAAGATAACTGTAGTATTCGGCTACCTACCTATCAACTTGTACCCCCCCCCCTTGCGATTGTGAAAACAAAAAGCATCAATAATATACAAAATATACAAAACTTACTCATTTCATTCATTGATTTATAATTTCTAACTCGATTGTCACCAAGCGGTCCCACGTGACGACCTTCTTCGCTTTTCAAACATAACGGAACTTCAACACTAACACGGCGTCCATGTTTGCGTGGGCAAGTCTGTGGTATTCACACAACAGCAGTGATGAGGTTCATAGTGTTCCGTAAGTTTCGGATAATTCCGTAAATTTATTTACCGTTGCGATGTAATGGCATATTATTTCCCCCTTTCCTCAATTGTTTTAGAAATATTAGAATTAGACATTGCATACATTGGATGCAGACGACACAGTGTTTACCTTCTATGTATGTGTAGGCCTTGCATCCACCCCTTCACTGAAAATGGTCTCTTCCAGCAACCGGAAAATGACAGTGAGCAGGCTCCTCGTTTACGTAGAAAACTTCCGTTTGGATTGAAACGCGAAGAAGACGACAATGTTAGGGACCGCTTGGTGACAGTCGAGTTAGAAATTATAAATCAATGAATGAAACGAGTAAATTTTCTGCATTTTGTATATTCTTGATGCTTTTCGTTTTCAAAATCGCAAGGGGGGGGGGGGGGGCGGTATAAGCTGATGGGTGTGCGGGCGAATACTATAAGTGCATTTAACTTTTGTCTGAATGAAGTACTTGAATGCATTTTCAATTCTTACAAAGACGTGGCTTCATTCGTCTGGAGCATATTCCGCAGGATTCAGCACATTTGGACGCGTGGCTACTTGTACAGAAATTGGAATCTTCGGCTATAACTTCTTTACAGTCGCCGAAATAGTTGAAACAGTTCTCTGTAAAAAGAAGGTTAACAAAATGTAAGACAAAAATGGAAGAAGACATTTTCCGAGGTAGGAAAAAGCGAAAGTGACGGATCGAAAATCGGTTAATTCAGTCTAATTTATAATCGAAATCGAAAGGGATGGTACGATATAATGCCTCCATTTATCTTGCTCCACCTCTAAGGATGCTGAAGATGGAAGATTATACATTAACCGTTGTTTTCTCCTGAGAAAAGGAATGAAATACTTTGAACAGTTTTTAAAAATAAACACTACTCTGTTACTTATGTTTAATATATAATTCACGTAATTTTTCAACAGTCTTTTATGGACTGGGTACGTTTCTCTGTTTTTTTTTCATGTGACAGATTCGATACATATTTCGAGCTGATAATTTTTCTTTATGTTTTTTCATATCGCCAATTCGATACATTTTACAGAATTAACACTTTTCTTTATGTTTTTCTCGTGTCACAGATTCAATACAGAAATAAACTTGATTTTACAGTTATAATAAGATATTCTTTAGGTTAAGGGGCAGGCGCGGCCGTCTCAATAGTCCAAAGGACAAGGCCGAACTTAATGGGTATTTGTCCACAAAGAGGTCATTTTGTGAGCCCTCAAAATATATTTCGACGAGAAAATCTTTGAAGATAAATTATCAGCGAATTGTCAAAATAGGCCTAGAAATTGAGATTGCAATTTGAACTCAAATAAAGCATCAAATAAGTCAAAATCATTTAATTCAGTTTTTTTTAAGAAATTATTTGGGTTTTCCTCATCGTTGCAAGCCACGGACGACATCCGCTACGCTCCTTTATCACTCATGGCTGCCTGATATTGTCTCGTTTTTCATGAGTTCCCATAAAGAAAAATATGTCATCAACCACACAATGTAACAATCTTCGACAGATCAGTGAAAGTGCCCGTTTTATCGATCGATACGTGACTGTGTTTGAAAAAGAAACTTTGATTGGCTCATTCAAATAGAATGAAAGGTTATGTTGGGTCACAATGGCAAGAAAATTGTACTTGCGCTCACAGTGATTGGTTAAGCATGATTATGCATATTCATGAGAAACGAGAAAATCTCGGCACAGGCGGCCACGGGTGATAAAGGAGCTTAGCGGATTGTCACCCATGGCTTACTGCGGTGGGTTTTCATGGGCTTAAATGCAATAATTATCATAGAACACAAGAGAGCACTTACTCATTTTTGTTCCTACAATAAAACTCTTTACAGCAGTTAAGTAACGTGATAATTCTCACCATTGTAGGTAACATCACAATAATCCCGAATGCATCCGTCCATGTTAGTGTAGCACCAAGGTCTGTTTCCGGTACCAGGATTTCTACAGTAGTTATTGTCCAGATTGTCATCATAGTCTCTGTCAAATGCAGGGGAGACAATTGTTTAAAGAAATACTCTTAGAAATGCACTTTTACTTTCAAACCGAAAATGCATATTTAATGTATTTATTTATTTCCTTGTTTGTATATTCGTTAGTTTTACTTGCTTCATTTTGTTTATTTGGTTGGTTTATTGGTTGGTTGATCTCTTGCTTGAATCCTTGCTTATCTGTTCAAATGTTTGACAAGTATATAGCCAGATTGTCACATTTATTACCAAGAGCCAATCTAATTAAAATTAGTGTCTTTTTATCAATAAATAGATTTGAAAGGCACCGATCTGAGGTCATGTTCTGTGAACCTTTTGATTCACCAATCAAATTGCAGTTTATATACTGCTGAAAGTTAAAATTGTAATTCGGAACATATCGTTGCTAACGATAACAATCTCTAACAAGAAATGCAATGCTTTCTCTGATAGGCTACTAAAAATAAGTGGACTGGAATTCCAAAGGTCGCCAGAACATGAACTTGTATCGATGTCTGTCCGATCTACTTATCGATAAGGAGATCTTGATTTTAATTAGATTGTACATATCTATTAAGAATATTACTCGGGTTGGAATGGATGATGGCCGCATTTTCCGACAACGTCTTCCCATGGGACACAGACCTCGAAGTTTTTAGTTATGTTAACAGTACCACTGTATATGCCGTTGATGCCTTCATTGACATAAGCGAGTTGTGCATCTGGAAAAAAAATGACAGATTTCATCGTATGATTTAATGTTCTAGTAAAAAAAAATTAATAAACAAATTAATAAACAAATAAATAAATTAAAATAATAATAATAATAATAATAATAAAAAGAATCAGACAGTTACTTTCCTTACTGGTTATCATTCTGTTCTAGAGCATGCACAGACAATTTATTAAGTCATGAGATCTCAATGGAGATATGAGTTCAAAGATTTTACATAATAAATTAAATATGGTACTCTTTCAGGCTGGCCAAAAATAATAAATGAGTGTTTCTTATTTGGTTGATATATTGAATAAATATAATGTTGCTATAAAGACAATAATTAACTAATCTATTTTTGAGGCTAAGAATGACTATTTATAGTCAACATTAAATATCGAAATTAAATCACATAACAACGAAATCGACCATAAATCAGCAGACATACAAATACTTTACCACTCGCGCATTGCATCGAGATCAATCTCTGTTTGACACCAGAGTCAACCTAAACTTAAATCGCGCTTCGTCTCTTTTTGTCATTCAAATATTGTCGAAAACATATATCTTTGCAGACAATGCTTTCGTGAACGAATCGAGAACGTCACCTTAAAATCAGTCAAATACGAGAGTTCAAGGCCTTGTGAATCTATGAAGCCCCAGAAAGGCAATCGTTATGAGTGTCATTTTGATAATGCCGAATTTTAAATGAAATATCCACTAATTTGATACCAAAATTTGCTATTTATGTGCAAGATGTATCACCACACTAGTAAATAATTTTATGAATATGCAGCAATAGGATAAACAACTTCTCGTGGTGCTCAGTTAATTCAAAATTAATTCGAAAATATGGAATAGTATGATTAGATTCACGCAATTATTAAATTGTATCGTTCCATGGAATAAATATAATTTGTGATCCTCTGAATTCCAAGAAATGTTCTCTGATCCATTGGTTTCACTAAGTGAAAGCTTCAGACCATCACGCTGATGGTTTCGCACCTTGTTCACGGGGGTGGGGGTGGGGGTCGGGTGGGGGGTGGGTGGGTAGTAGATTACATCATAAAATTTGAATAGGTACGAGTAGCCCAATGCCATAAAATGGTACCCAATCATGTAGTGTACTAATTTTTAATTCTAATACCAATTATACTTATCATTTGCAACCTGTAGAAAACAGTACCCACAAACATGTATGTCCGTAAAGATTTATGCAATCAAATCTATGTCAAGGCAGCTCAACTAATCGTGCCTATGGAATTTAATTTGAGGTGATAAACTCGAGCTGATCACTTTTTGACCTATTCAGCTGAGATAATGACCCAATGAGATCCTTAAAATGGAAGAACATGACACATATTAAGGTATCGGCATGCAAACTGCACACATATGAGCGGCACGTCCTAAAGCACCATCATTTAGGTGGCTAACCTCATACGTCCCCTCCCCCATCCATCTTCTCTTCTGACTTTGGTAGTGGAAACATCAGTTTTAAAGAAAACTGCCGTTCCATGGCTGGGGTATGTATTTTATTGTAGTTTCAACAGATCGGAAAGAAAACAAGAGAAGAAGAAGAAAACTGATATAGGTGTCGCGCTACTGTTTGCATGTGACAAAGCACTGCAACAGAAAAAATGTACCTATATATTTCCAAAAGGTAGCCTCATTTTTGGTTTTAACTTTTATATGAGATCTGTTTATACTGTTATTCAGGCATAATTGTTGCTCAAACTAATAGAGTAAATTGACCTCTGTTCGGTGTACCAGATGCCATGAAAACTGGACAATAGTCATGTCTTATTTGACTAAATGCTAACGATATTCTTAAAGTAGATCATTTCCAAACTTGCTATCTACTTGTCCTTGATAAATATACACCCACAAGTATATTTAATCAATTTTGATGTCTACTTGTCCTGGATACATATACACCCACAAGTATATTTAATCACTTTTGATATCTACTTGTCCTGGATACATATACACCCACAAGTATATTTAATCACTTCGGACTTTTCTTTTAAGAGAATAGATCGTGAAACAAAGACGGAATAAATGTGTCCAGATACCTATAATACCTACAGTACACGTGCAATGATTGTCTGTTAGTAATTTTACCGTCATATGTTCCAAGTCAATGATGTATACATACCTGTTATAACATCCACTACTGCCTTGAAACCCTTGAGAGAGTTTTTCTCAGAAGTTGTTAACATCAGGGCCAAGTAATTAGCTTCCGTTATAATAGTCTTCAGGAAACCATCTCCACAAACCCTGCGGAAAAAACCCCCCAAAACAAATCAACCAATAAACTGCTTGTCTAAGCATAGCACTACTCCATGAAGGTTATCTGCTAAGTATACACGCGCAATTTTTGTATTGTTGTTTTTGAGCTAATTTCTTTTAGTTCTCAAGTACCGTGTATGTTAAAAAAAAGTTGCAATTTCTTATCAAGCACATTTGCATTTTCCCGCTCAACGTTCGACTCAAAACGTGGCAGTATCCACTTCGTTCCACATCAACCCTTGGCATATATAACTAGCCAAAACAGAACTTTATACAAGTGCTCTCTTGCGGATGAAAAAATTACTGCAAGCGAAATCAACTGGCCAGTGATAGAACTCGTTACACCTGTTGGGTATTCAATATGGCGACTTCCGTGATGTCCACATGCCTTTACTCGAAAAAAAATTGCGTGTGAACGATTTAATCCGGATTTTTTTTTACATACAACATGTGAAATTGTCTACGAACGCCGCAATAATTATTTCCAACTCTCTTCCTAGGAAAATGTGACGAGCAGTCTCGCTGGAAAGTGCTTTCAGCTACATCCAGTAAAAAAAAGCGGTAGATACTATTTAGGCTAGCTATAAATGCCAAGGATCGACGTGAAACAAAGTGAAACGACGACCCTCTGCTAGCGAAGATTTTTTTAAAAAATAAACATCGCCATAATAAACAGAACCTTATCGAAAAGATCTCTCTCTCTCTCTCTCTCTCTCTCTCTCTCTCTCTCTCTCTCTCTCTCTATATATATATATATATATATATATATATATATATATATATATATATATATATATATATATATATATATATATATATATATACGCCACACACACACACACATTTATATATAAAACAGGTTAGAGAGTTATAATTCGTTCGTCATCCATCGGCTAGCTCTTATGCATCGACGCTCTAATCACTCGGCGATTCTCTCATCCCGACAAAAGGCTGGAACGAGGTCGAGGCGAACGAGATCCAGCTTGCTAGGCAAGCGGAATTTAACACTAAACTATATGCACAAAACCCACTATTTTCTATTTATGCAAGTTATATATATGAAATTATAATTACAAATCAACGTCTATGTACCAATCAGAGTGCTTATCCCTGAATCCCACATTGCCCGCTTGGATACATGATTATATGGAACAAATTTATATATAATGAAAACAAATATAATCGAACAGGTTAAAGAGTTATAGTATGTGCGTGTGTGTGTCTACGTGTGTCCTACACTTTTGATATCCATTAAGCCTGTCTTTTTTATCAAGCGATGCAGCACCTTCTATTGATTTATGAAAAATTGCACTAAACCCAATCTATGGTCGTTACGTAATAAAGGAATATTAAAATTGAGACCAAGGGATTATTTAATAGCCTGGCATCCAGGATTCTGATGCCTTGACCTTGACTCACGTCGTAACATTCACATGAATACTCTTATTACATTCGATATACACAACTGATTGGTATGATAATTCCTCACTTGCAAAATGTCTAGTGTTTTCCATTGTCAATATTTTACATTATGCTAGTGTTTTCCATTGTGAATATTTTACATTATGCTAGTGTTTTCCATTGTTTATACTTAGCATCATGCTAGTGTTTTCCATTGTTTATACTTAACGTCATGCTAGTGTTTTCCAATGTGAACACTTTGCATCATGCTAGTGTTTTCCATAGTGAATACTTAACATCATGCTAGTGTTTTCCAATGTGAATACTTTGCATCCTGCTAGTGTTTTTCATTGTAAATACTTAACATCATGCTAGTGTTTTCTATTGTGAATACTTAGCATTATGAAGTTTCATGTGGTTTTCACGGAGAATAATGAGAACCAAGCATGACCAACATTTACGATAAAATATCCAAAGGTCGTGAGAAGATTTTTTTTTTTTCATTGCGGAGGCGAATTTTTATCGGTGAAGAGTGCATGGTGCACGAGGTGCGATGGTGCATGAGGAAAGTTTCCCCTTTCCCAAAAGAGTCTGAAATGCCCTTCAAAAAGTGTTTGAAAAATCATGGAAAAAAAGGTGATCCCAGGTGCATCTTGAGTATAAAAAACTGGCATTTGAAATGAAAATGGGATCACCATTTTTCCATAATTTTTCAAACACTGTTTGAAGGGCATTTCAGACTCTTTTGGGAAAGTGGAAACTTCATTGTCTTTGAGACAGTTTTTTTTCTTCTTCTCTTTTTTCTTCCCTTGTTTCTGTTTTAAATGAGCATGATATCGGCGAAAAAATTTTGGGGCAACGATCGTCAGCCCTGTCGTGCGGCACTTGTCTAATCATTTTCGTTGAAGAAAAACTCCCCTTGCTATTTGTTGTTCCGCCTTTGATGAAAAACTGGATGATCTGTACGGTAATTTATAAAGACGACTATAGAACTTAGATACTAAAAGCACTGATGTTGTCGGAAGACCGAAAATTCGGACATCTTGCCCGGTGAGTTTCCTCGGCAGATCATGCTCTTTCTCTCTGTCTCTGTTTCTCTGTCTGTCTGTCTGTCTCTTTTGTACGTTCTTTTAGTGCCGATTTCCGTTAAATTTGTACAGTATGTCTCATGACTTTGCTTACTGTAGATTTAACAAACAAACAACAGGAAAAAAGCGCGATTATAAAGGAACATATATTTCGTAAAGGTAGGTGTTATATTTTTCAATATCTGTGTGTGTGTGTGTGTGTGTGGGGTGGGGGGGTGGGGTCACACACAAAATTTCAATGATGCTATTGATTCATACTGAAACATACCACAACTGGCATAACCAGGATGTAGAAGAATTTTACAAAATTCATAAATGACCTTACCTCATTCCCCTATGTCCAGGAAACGTGTGCCGTATTTCGACAGTGTCCTCGCACGTTCCATCTGCATTTTTGGTAATGTTGAATGTCTCAAACTGTAAACGCAGCTTCCCGGTTTCAGGACCCTTTATATGATAATCAAATATAGTTTATTTAATTAAAGCAGTGTTTCTTCTAAACAAAAATACTACTTAATCAAAGTAATGGTCTTGAAATCACAGGAGTCTGGAGAACGCAGCGTAGCGCTTTCTCTTAATGTGTCTGCGGTCGAGAATTTGATATACAGTTCGCCACGTTTAATGTACATGTGGTCGACAATGCAAGGTTGGAGGTTTGCTCCCTGCTTTATACCTCAAGATCACCAATCAGAACAGCCTCTGCCTTTTCCGCGAAGTCTCAATTTCAGGGAAAATTCTATCCAAATAATACAAAAATTTAAATTCCACATATTTGTTTCTTTAAACAGACATTTTAGCAAAGCTCAAAGTCATCATATATTTAAGTCTAGTCTGTGGGTCCTTGTCAGTCTCTGTTCCCACAAGCAAACTTGTTATGTGATACTGTGCCATCACTCACGCTGGGCAGCAACTGATAGTCCTGCTATTGGACAATGGTAATTAAAATAAGAAGTGTTAAGTAAGCTGGGTGGACTTGTTGGAATTATTAATTGCATGTACTAACACGAGATTTCAATCATTTCCCCTCTCAGCTTCGTTACCTTTCCACACGAGGAACTCTTGCATTCAACGTATGTCGTCATTTTATTATTATATTAAATGTTCGGGCAGCTCGTTCACATTTTATCGTCAAATGCAACAATTGTAACGGAAATATTTGCAGTGGGTGTTTAAAAAAATAAAAAATAAAAAAAATACGAAAATAAGTTTAGTAAGAATCACTGAACTATTTTGTACCTTTACAGACATTTCTTAAAATACACAACGAGCAAGTGCTCCAATAAAACCTACTTACTTTTATATGTGAGCTGCAAAATGTGTATTTAATATCCCTAAACATAGACTGGTGATATTACCTTTTATTTAAATTCGTTTCTTATTCGCTCGATTTTCAAGAGTTTTTAAAATTTGTGTCGTTGAATTTTCTGTAGCTTATTTGATAATAACAAACTGAAAAAGGCATCGACATTTTTTCCAACACGATACACACTCATGAGATTTTAATGTACTATGTTTCCCTTTTTAAAGAAGAAAGAAAAACAATAATATACCTTAATAAACCAGGTGCATTGTTTCGCATTGTCATAATTATTGGGAAAATTTGGGGTAGTTATCGTCAACGGTGTGCCTTCAACAGCGTCAAAAAATCCTCCACAATCTAGAAAGCAAGAATGCAATATTATTAGTTCCATGTCATTTCCCCGCATACATTTCTTTTGTGATAATTCCTTACATTCTTAAGAACTGGAACCATTTTAAATAAAGAAAAAATACAGAATGAATGACGAAAAGTTAATTATTGGGCAAGGTTTTTTGTTCACAATTGTGAACATTGTTTGGATGAAAATTTGTTGGCAAATGAGCATTTGAGGAACGTTATTTCAACGATGTGCCGCATTCGACGAAATCTTGTACAGGGTAAATTGGTCAAGAACTTACGTTGAAACCAAAGTACAATAAAAGAGAAAACTCACGTTCCGACTGGGTACATCCCAGTGACTGGAATATTTGTTTTAATATAGAAATACACCCTCTTATGATTGATGAAGCATTTTACATAGCCTGGTTCTCGGCTCTTATACAGCTACCGCACAGGTACCAGTCTACATTTTGACATTGTTACAACTTTTTACACAGAGGTTATAGTGGATTTTGTTTTTCTTCCTAAAATCTCGTTTGCAGTAAATATAAACTGAAACCCATTTTCTCTCAGTTTATTTTGCTTTCATGCTACTTCCTCGTAACAAAAAAAAAAAAAAAAAAAAAAAAAACAACAATAATTAGACGTAACGTACATACCTTGGTTGTAGGGATAGTAGTAACAAAGATATAGTTCCTTGTAGCGTTCTACGTTGATGTATGGTTGACGAGTGTATGGCGTGGCACCTGATACGACATCAAGAGTTGAGTCCCTTGTGTTGAAGAAAAAGTAGCTATCCAAAACACTGAACATTCCTGAAATCATAAGCTCTCTTTTAAGTAACGATAATTCAGTCATCTATTTTCTACTAAAAATGTGGGTTAATGAAAACTAAGCTATGATGCAATAAAATTAACCAATTATGGAAAATATTCAACTGATAACGTAATACAAAAAAGTACCGTTCTACTCGCTCATAAGTCGAGTCCAAATGCAAACTGCACAGACCCAGATCTGCCATCGCATAATGTGCCGGCAGATCTGGTTCTATTCAGTTTTATTAAGAGTAATCAGTAAAACAAACAACACAGACCCCGAACTGCCGGCGAATTATGCGGCGGCATATCAGGGTATATGTTGTTTGTAGTTGGACTAAACTTATACGCGAGTATAAACGGTACTACAAATAATATCATACAATTTTAACTGGGATGTACTAAATTTAACTGATATTGTAACAATTTCCTGAACAATAATGTATTGAATTTTTATCTGATTATGCATGGACGTCCTTAACAGATTAACAAACTGAATTTTACCGAAAAAAAAATTATAAATGGGGACGTACTATAAGAGACATTTTTCTCCCACTTAACTCATTAACCCCTGGCGCCACGTTTACGCGTCATGAGGTTGTACCCTACTTCCGAGCTCTGTAACGTGAACATCATTTAGGATACACTAAAGTGGATGATATTTCAGGAAAGTAGACAGATGTAGCTCTACAATGATACCAAATAATGTCGACTTTCTACTCGCATTAAAAAATACAGCGAAAAAAATGCAGTTTTTGAGACCCGATTTTTTTTAGGTCAAAAATTGCCAGTTCCGGAACCGGAGTTTGTGTCCGGATTTTAGACTTTTTGGCCTTAGATCTAAAGCAGACCGGTCCGAACTGCACACAGACAGATGAACCTTTGCAAAAAGTAGGATAAGTTTGAGATTTGGAGTAAAAAGGGGCCAGGACACAAAAATCGGGGATCCAATACGAAAAAAAAAAAAAGTCCAACTTTTACCCTTCTGCACATGCGCGATAGCCAATCAAAAGCAATGTTTCTGATACAATAAGCATCCGGCTAAACGAAAAACTTTCTTAAGCAGATGTGTTTTGCTGCATTCAGAAGTAACCCCAAAAATGCGTTTCCTACCCCCATTTCAGGCGAAAATGAAAAGAATATCCAGGGGTTAATGAGTTAATGGGCGATTGTTTTTTTTTTCAGCATGTACACAAATAGACGATCTTGACGTCATTTCCTTAAACAAAATATTAACATTTACAAACATAGTTTTTGGAGGCATGGTTCTGTTTGCTGGGCTAAAAATGCCTAAAAGCAGGTCTAGGTCAGAAAAGAATGCCTAATTTGGTCAAATTTAGAACATTGTGAGTGTTTTTGCTAACTGTAGAAACGAGAACCTAAGTGATATTTCAATATGATGCGTTGAATGTCTGTGTCTACACTATACACAGAGAATTTTCTGTTCTTGATTGAAGCGTCGACCAGAAATTTTAATGGTATATTTTTGCCCTAAAATGCACATTGGTTTTTTTGACATTCTGTGTGTAAAATTGCCATATTTTTATATTTTTCGCCAACGCGTTAATTGAGACTTTTACTGTTGTTACAGTTCAAATTTGTACTACAAAATAAAATCAAATTTATCTTTTGTACGCATGTAGAACAAATTACGTGGGCCTAAAGGACCCTTATGCTATATGCCCTTTATATATTATTGAGTGTATAAACGTAGTCAGCGAAATGGGTATAAATTGTTTAAAAATTATTGATGCATCATTTCAGACCAGTCGAATTGCTTGTAATTGGGGAAGTCATAAACGTGTCAGTTTGTGGTGCATCAGCAATATGAATTAAATACTATTTTAACAATATAATGGTGCTAGATATCATCGGAGAAAAAGGTAAGCATCGTTTTACTTTCTCCCTTTTGAGGCTCGCCTTCCTCGTGCATAAGTTTTACATTTTGTATTGAAGCAATATCTTTCAAAAACAAAAGACAAGTTACCATTGCGAGATGGTAAGAACTGAGAGTTTAATGAAATATTGTTAAATCATGGTACATGTATCTGAAGGTCTTTATAATTCTACAGACAGTATTAATACAAAATATTTATGCCATATTTTTCCGAATAATATTCCACAAATCGTATTATATCATATACAGCCACATGAACACTATTTGTATGATGAAGGTATGAAAATATCTCGCAGAAACATAAAATATATATTAACAAAAATGGTGATTTGGTTAAAATTTGTTAATTTACAGTACCTTCAACATCTACACATTCTCTGCTATCTTTTGGATAGAGAATGAACGGAACAGTATTGGGAAGACGAAGACTCCTGAAGGCAGAACTGTCGTTCCTGCAACAGAATTCCATCTTTGTTGCCGTGGACCCAGAAAACACGCCGTCGGGAAGATGTCCAGAGCTGGTGGTTGCGCCAGCAATATCGTAATCATCGTATTGAATGTAACCTTCCTGAAACCCTGAGAGACAGTGAAATTGAAATAGGGATAAATTGTGATTTGAGAATTTCTATACAAGATTAAACTCTTTTATCGGAGGAAGTTTCATTGTTTTGGTGTACACATGAATTCACTTGCACATAAATCCTGTACATGGCATGTGTAATAAGTTATTAGTCTCAGGTTTCCTGTTTCAGAAGCTTTATTTGTGCACAAAACGATTTTAAACAGAGAACCTGAAAAGAACTGCATAGTAAAGTCGCACCATCTAGCAAAAAGAAAGTTTGATGGATGAGGTCCACTGAGACTAGTTGTATCGTGCCAGACGCTACATTCACTCGCCCGGTCTTTACGATTTGTGCCCGTCGTTATATAACATTCAATAATACGGTGAGGAGCACATTTTTGTTTTTTACAATATTTATACCAAAATACTTAAGACATTCAATGGATACATATATTCTGCAATATTCTACATTGTCTGTAGAGTTATAAAATGTATATTTTTAATTATTTAAATCGACAAATCACAAGGGTAATTTAAATGGACAACTGACAAGGGTAATTTAAATGGACAACTGACAAGGGTAATTTAAATTGACAACTGACAAGGGTAATTTAAATCAACAACTGACAAGAGTAATTTAAAAAAATTCTTTAGATAAAATGCTAGGTCTTCTCCTTCTCTTTCCTTTTTGTGTGTGTGGTTTTATGGGGGGGGGGGGGGCACAAAGGAGTCAAATATATATGTGTTACTAAGAAAGGTCTTTTTGATAGTATAAACGGCTCCATATATAGCGTTGATCAACACTGCCAAGATAGGATAAACAACGCTGTTTGACCTTGAGGTAAGATTTGTTTTTTGTGTCAGTCATTGTCACGAAAACAAGGATCAAATGACGCTGCTGAGATATGATATGCCCAATAAACCCGCACATTTTCGATATGTTGTATATCTTTCACAAACACCCTTTGAGAAAAGTATATTAAAAAGAGGGAGCAATTTTGTTAGATTCTTTCACACGAAACAAAATCAGTAGCTCATATATCTTGTTAAATAAAAGTGCTTTATAAAATCTGCGCCTTAACAACGGTTACCTCTTGGACAAGCTCCACCAGCCTTATGAATACAGAAAGAACCTATCATCCCTTGCGTCCAGTCTGCCTGGTTAGCCGGATCACCGCGGGCCGTGGTATCCCGAACACAGAATTCCTCCCGAACATAGTCCCTGACGAACTCCCCGGCCACGTGGAAAGATACCGAGGTTTTAGGGAGAGAACTATAACCACTGTGGTCCTTGTATCTCTTCACCGTCCCATCTGAATGGAAACCTGGAGGACACCCTTCCACTGGTTTCAGCAGAGCAAAAGGTCCTTCTGGCCAGCTCATACTCCGCAGGGATGTGTCTGAATGAAGAAAAAAATGCCATTAGACTGGATGGTGAGCTAAGGTAACGATCCAAATGGAAACATTAATGCATTAGGCAGGTATTAAAATACAGCAATACAAGTTCAAACCTATGATGAAGAAAAGTAATGCCCTCACCAATTATAAGGGTAGGACATAATGATTTAAACATCCGCTCATTTGACATAGTGCTTGAAAATTAAATGCATATGTGCTGACCAGGTACTGACTTTGTAATGAGGAAATGAAGGCTATCTTCCTTCTTCTATCAACAGAATTCATTAACCACAGGCAAGAAATGTAAATAATGTAAATAAATAAATAAATTTATTTTGTGACTTCATGCACACATTTTCTTATTACGTGCAAGACAAACAATTACACATCAGCTTTGGTTATGAATAAAGCATCACACATCACTGACATGGAGAAAGAATAAAACAAAAATGCACATTAAGCACTTAACCAGTAGTATTTATTATACTACCTAAGAAATGTTTACTAATACCGTGCCTAACTTTATCCTAGGATGCTGAAATGTATTACTTACATATTTGTTATTCCATTAACAACCGCAGACGATACAGATTTTGTGCAACATCTACGGTCACAAAAACTGGATAATTTTCTATATGTGAGTTCTGAGTACCGATGGCAGAGAGGATTAGCAGGCTGGTTTAAAGGTAGTCATGCATATTCTGACTAATTTGAGAACGACTACTGATTACCCGTCCCTCAGACGTGTCTTTCTTTGAGCTCTTCAAGCATATTACAACCCTTTTGAAAATAATATCTGAGGAAGGGTGAAAAAAGGAAATTCCCCGAAATCATTAATCGTTTAAAATCCCTTGGGGAGCACCTGCTTTTGACATGTCAGTGTTCTTGTTCAACTACAATTAACAATTCGGTTGTTAATAGATCTACAGAAAAGAAAAGAAAAAACATTATGTAATTCCATAATCAACACATTTTCATATGATTAAACGCAAAA
>JAQPZY010001547.1:3465000-3505000 GCA_029931535.1 Margaritifera margaritifera
ATATCTGATACAGATAGAACGTTCAAATTTATTCAAGCCATCATAAACATTCCCGAATTACTCTTTGAATAACAAATTATCCCATTCGTCAAATGATAGGGTTCGTTTTTCTTTTTTACAAAAATCATCTCTGTGCTGAATACGAAACTTTAGAGTGGAAATTAAAGAGAAGGGAACGACAGCCGGCTAATTATGTTCAGTATTTGACAAAAAAGTAGCTATGAACTTTCAACAAAAAATAAATGTAATGTGTTACCTCTCAAATTAAGAGAGATCTGAACTTCGAACGCTGGATAGAAGAGTTCTGTATCTCCATCCGCTTTCAGTTCCAGAAGATACTCCAAATCAGGATCAAGAAACGTCAGCACACGCTGTCCAGTCAGGGAAAAAGTCTGTCAACAACCACAACAGATAAATCAACTTTCTATCAAGATAATTCTGTAAACATTTTACGAATGAAAATGTGTAGAAGATTTTTCTTTGATATAGTATAGCTATCGTAGCGGACACTCCTATATAAAGGAAACATGTTCATACAGTCCCTTCGGGGTCCATTAAGGTACGTTTCACTAGAGGATGCCATTATGAGAAAAATGCATCCATACAAAATAAATTTTTCTCTTTATATATGTTTAAATTTCGCGCCGGACAGGCGGAAAGACGAGCGTTGCCACTGCTGTGTCTCACCTATTGCGACATTTGAGATAAAGTAATCCTTAGGTAATTTCCTTTTCAAAGAGCAGAGTTTTAAAATGTAAACAGTCACAAGTTGTCGAGAAAGATACCATTTTGCAGATTCGCTAGACTCTGCGAGCCCCAGCCAGTAAAGGCACTAACAGGAGATATTGGGCCTCCTTTTCCTCACAATTTTTGCTGCACTGGGCAGTAACATTACACGGGCCGTTAGTGCCATTGAATAGAATTATTTATTGGAGCTGATTTTCGTTAGGTGGCAGGTTTTAGTTTCGTAAATTGGCCCCATTAAAATTTCTTAACTTAAGGTAATGATGTGACTTTTTAGCTATTATTGTTTGAGAATTAAAAATATGCATATACTTGTGAATTAGGTGTTTCGGGCTTGTGCTGTTCTTGAAACTGATGTGAGGCATGTACACCTCCCATAGTTATTTTTAAGCAGTGAAATATCAATAATCGGCTAGGAATCAGAGCTAACCACCCATATCAGTAGACAAGTGGGTTCAATGTAAGCAGAATATCTCAAAAACGGCCTGGATTACAACTATTTTGAATTGCATCAAGCTGCTTAGTACACAATGTTTTCTCGAAATTATCACACAGGGAAAGGGCTTGAATTTTCAATGTGAGCATCACTTTCTGTCTAAAATGACCTTTGGACATGAAAAAAAAATGCGTGTATGAATTTGGAAATGGGGTGCATACACTTCTATTGATACGAGCTTCCACTGACTTGTCAGGTCAAGTTAATGATATTCTTACGTTTGCTATCCAAAAATATGGACCTTTTTGACATCACTGGTATATTTTATTTTTTTAAATAAATTTTTATATTGCGCAGGTTGATGCGGCATCAAAATTTGTACATAAAAAATGTCCCTTGCGCCCTTAAAAAACTTTATCGTAGTTGCGTACTGTCGCCCTGAAAGAAGGACGTGTGTTGTCTCGATGCTGCAGACAGAAATGCTATTGTCAATCCGAATCCAAAGAAACGGAAAATGCTGCCCTTTATATGTGTTTGAAATTTAGCGCCAAACAGGCGGACGGACGAACTATGTGACTGTTTGCACCTTTTGTGACATTCGTCCAATACGAGGGAAATGAATCAAGTAAATAATCTATTTCCTAAATAGCTTAACTTTAAATTATACCAATCCTGCTGATTTATAAGACACTATCAACTCCTTTCAGTAGAGGTTCTAGCAGATTAATTAAAGCTTCGATACTCACAGTTTACCTATATACCTATATGGTGTACAAGCTGGCAGCTGTTCTTGATATAAGACAACAAAACATATACCATTTTCAACTAATCTTGTACAGGTGCCAAATGGGCGTATACATTTTTGCTAACATAAATACAGACACATAGTCTGTTTTCTGCTCCTTCTTTAAATGTATGTTGTTGTTTGTTTTTTTCATCTTATTTTCTCGAGCTCCGAAGATTTTATTTCGATTGATATAAACCCATTATAACCCATAGTAAAAAATCTATAATTTGTAATCAAATCAGGCCGCCTGACATGGTACACAGTCTAATGTTCCATTGTATGATTAGGGAAATAGTAATAAATTTAAAATAAGCATACCATTGGTCCATAATGCATCGTCGAGGTAAAATCATAAAACGCATATGTGGCGGCTTTCGGTGATACTAGGTTGAAGTTATTTTTGGCATCTATAGAAAAAGAAAAAAAAAGAGAAAATATAAAGATTACATTATAAAAATAACAATAAAAAGGCAATTTTAAATTCATGAATGAACAAACCTTTGGATGTTTGTCGAAAACAAATAACCACAGTTATTTACTTCAATCGAACACGTTCTATAAAAATAATATCGATCTCTCGACGGCTCTGAGCTTAACTTGATATGGACTCTGGAGTGATGGAAGTTGAATATCCAAAATATGGAAGACAAGTTACCCTTGCATACCCCAGAAGCGGGATCTGGGAACGATCCAAGGTCAACTGATGTGTAAAGCGAGCGTGCAATCACTATATTATCCAGGGGATCTACCTATTGAGGGATTCCTCTGTAAGATGGCACATTTCAAAATTCAGTATTTTCAACAGCTTCAGTTTAAATTGACTGTGATTCTTCGAAAAGGTTATATATTTGAAAGGACAAGATTTGAAATAAACTTTGTCCTGTATGTCGTCTCTTGCTTGATTTATCGTGATTTCTAAAAATATCACCTTATTATTGAATTGTTTGGTTCTACTTTCAGTCAATTTTATTTTTATTAGGAAAAAAATATTTTGCAAAATGTGTACGGTTGACAAACAAATATTGGACGCACATTCATCAGGATAAGCGTTACTCTTCTGTATAATGTGATCAAATATGCGTCATGATTTATTATGATATGTTGTACACGTTATTCGCATATTGCCATTGTATCTTGAACAGTATGCATGTGATATGCTGGGTTTCTAAAAAACGGAATTTAAAAAAAATTCGTAAAGTCTACATTCGTAATTCACAGTACATCTCGTGTATTATGCACCCGTCTGAGAACAGGGTTGACTCGGATCTGCGGTTGCTCCAGAAGATCGGATTATTTACTGTTCGTTTTATTCGTGTTGTTATGAGATTTGTTAGTGCATTATGCGATTGCATATCTGTATCCATGTTGTTTACAGATGGGTATATGCACATGCAATTTTCCACTTAACGTTTTGAGGCAGTTTGAAATACCACAAAAACCTGTCTGACTTGGATACATGTATATCGGATGTCCATACAAATGACAGCTAGACAGTTGGACAAACAGACGGATAGATAGATTGAAAATTCCATCTATCCATCCATCCATCCATCCATACATACATACATACATACATACATACATACATACATACATACATACATACATACATACATACATACATACTAACATACATATATAGGTTTTGTATGACATTACACTTAAGTAGCACAGTGAGAGTTCTGATTGTGAAAAATTTTAACTTTTATTTATCACACTCAGTGGTATAGCAAGAAATTCTGTCCCCCCCCCCCCCGCAAAGCTTAATTCTGGAGCCCCCTCCCAATAAAAAAGTTGTTTGATGAGAATTTTGCCCCCCCCCTTCCCCACCACCACCACCACTGATCACACTAATACTAATATGCTTCAAATCAAATCTTCCAAATCTACCCCCGTTTGTCACGCCATAAAATCCGATTGACGCTGATACGTACCAGACCTAATCTCAGCGTAATTTACTCGAATCATATTGTCTCTTTCACGGTTATTCACTTCATGGTACAGTCCTAATGTGTGGCCAAGCTCGTGAGTACAGATAACCTGCAAAAACAATATAAGGTTATAACAGATATATAGAACGACGGGGGACTAGCAAAAAGTAAGACGACAGGCATAGAATGAAAATTCATCTGTTAAAAAAGAGGAATTAAATTAGGACGCTTAGAGTTCCTTAAATGACAGGTTACCTATAAAATTTGGAAAAGTTAGAAAAGAATGACAAACATGCGAGCTGATAGACGGAGATACATGGAATGGAAATACTATGGTGAACAATGTATTGAATTAAATCATTTATAAATCCTTTCAAATAACTACACTATTAAATAAAATTTCTAGGAATAGAGAGTGTGTCAGATAGAATAACGTGGAGAAAGACGGACAGACGGACATACAGACAGACTGACATGGAATGAGTATTCTAAGGTCTTAACTTAAACTACAAATTGTTCGCTGAATTGAAAAATTGCCTTTCCATTCAGTAAAAATCAGGAACAGACAGTGAGTCGGACAGCACTACAGACATAAACTCGGAATTATGTGGTTAAAAACCAAAGCAGCTCTAATTACTATCGTTTTGGATTGAGCGAAGCTGTGGTGGTCTTTGTTAAATGTAAAATTTACAACTCCAGGCTTCCAGGCTACGAAAAGAAAAACAAACAAACAAACAAAAGAAAACAACAACATCAACAAAAACAAACACCCCAACCCAACCGCCCCCCCCCCTCCAAAAAAAAAAAGAAAGAAAAAAACATTTTAAAAAAAAAAGAACCAACACTTTAACTAAGCCTTAACTCAGGATTCTGGCATATGATAATTGGCTCTTGTCAGATCAAAATCATTCGTCAGAAATTTGAATTCAGTCTGATTCTGAGTCTGGGAGGTTTTCTTTGAACTCTCATAGCCAGGCGACCCTCACGGCTCACATGTTGAGTAGTATGGAACACCAAATCGTTGAAAATCGATGAGCTGGAGAGATCATAGGGTGAGATGCAGAGATCGTATGGGTGAGCTGGAGAGATCGTATGGTTAGCTGGAGATATCATAGGGTGAGCTGGAGAGATTGTAGGGTGAGCAGGAGAGGACGGGCTGGAGAGATCGTATGGTGAGCTGAAGAGATCGTATAGTGAGCTGGAGAGATCGTACGGCGAGGTGGAGAGGGTGAGCTGGAGGGATCGTAAGACGAGCTATACGATCTCTCCAGCTCATTATACGATCTCTCTAGCTCATTATATACGATCTCTCCAGCTCATTATACGATCTCTCTAGCTCACCCTACAATCTCTCCAGCTCGCCTTCTTCTGCTCGCCCAACAATCTCTCCAGCTGACTCTGCGATCACTCCAGCTCACCCTGCGAACTCTCCAGCTCATCCATTTTGAACGATTTGGCGTTCCATATATAGGTGTGTTTCATAGTCAGCGTGATTCTTAATGCCCCAAACTCATCACAACAAGTAATACGCGCCTATGTTCAAAATATCTAAAGAAGAGCCGCGGTAGCTCAGTTGGTTAAGCGTCGGACCAAAGGTCGCCGGTTTAATACCCTCCCAGGCCAGCCTGGGTGGGTTGCCTCAGTATGTCCTTGGGAGAGGCACTTAGCTCCCGTTTCCTCAGCATGATATAGCCAATAATGTGTTTAAGTGCAGTTGAAACCAACAAAAACAAAACAAAACTGTATGTATATTGGCTGTTTGCTAAAAGACCATTGCTTCATATTGCTAAAAGACCATTGCTTCATATTGCTAAAAGACCATTGCTTCATATTGCGATTTTGACTGAAATAATCAGAAATAGTAGAAAGTGGATAGTATCGGAAATAGTCTGGCGCATGCGCACCGTCACTGCTGTCAGAAGACAATGGTTTTCCTCAGCGTGGCGTAGACAAACGCTACGGTCAATTTCGAATTTGTGGTTGATATGAAGAATGGCAAGCTGTCATCGGTATTTTCAGATAATTAGAGTGTCTGATTTTCCATTCGGCAGACAAGTCAGTTGCCTACTTCGGCAAAATTCAGGGGGAAGCAGATTAAAATCTAGCTTTGTTAAAAATTATTTATTTTGCAAAATAAAACCCCCAAAGCTCTAGTTAAATTTTTCCATTATTTAAAGGCGTAAAGGTCTTTAACGACTCTTGATTTAAGGCTTTGTTTTGGGCGATTGGTAGGGGCCCGGGGGGGGGGGGGGAGAACTCTAACAGTGTCTAGGGGGAGGTAACATCATAAATCCGTCACTGGGTGAATTTTTTCTTCTTATAATTTGTCGATTGATAGTGATGGTCATCTTAATTCAAACGCCGACATTGTATACTGTTTCCTGAGAAATCGGGGTAATATTTCTTAACAACTATGCGGCAATGTCCACTATTACATAGCATTTTTCGATCAACAAGATGATGATGATTAGAAACTCAATTCCATCAAAAACAGCTAAAACATGTAAGATATTTCCGTTTAAAGGGTGCCTACTTTTTATTCGTTAAGATATTCCTTTCCCCGCAGCCTGATCAAATCATTTAAAGCATAGGGGATGTGTACACGGAGAGTAAGAATTAGAGGATAAATAGAAGTGCTATTAAAGATGTATATGTTTCTTTTATGAAGCCATCTAACGAGCAAGTAGAAAATCCCCTGTGTGGATATGGTATCCATTTGAGAAGAAAATATAGACGTGCATGATGTTGGAGGTGAAATAAAATTATGTGTATGTATGGAGTGTGTGTGTGTATGTGTGTTTGTGTGTGAGAAAGAGAGAAAGAGAGAGAGAAAGAGAGAGAGAGAGAATTACCAAGCCACAGCAATAAACTGGTTGATCTCCAGCTGATATCGCTCTTCCGACATACGACCAACATCCAGACGACCTGTGCATGGTTTCATTTATGATAAAATAGCATCAATTTAACTCATGGCACATACAGATAAATCTCGAAATGTAGGCAGTAGATGAATAAGACAGAAAACAGGAAAAAAACATAAACCTGAAGAATCTGGGTGATTTCTACGACAAATATAGAAGAAGAAGAAGAAGAAGAAGAAGAAGAAGAAGAAGAAGAAGATGATGATGATGATGATGACGACAACGATGAGGAGTAGGAGGAAACAAGTCAATGGAACAGGAATAAAATAAAAATCAGAATGAGAAGGACAAGAAGGTTAAATTCAAGTTGCTTTCTTATTAGAGCAAACACAAGCTGCTACTTTAAACAAAAACAGAATTATGCAAAGAAGGCGAGCAATTTACAATCACTACCAGCACCACCACCCTCCCATAAGAAAAAAATGCAAAATCAGATATTCAGGCATGATTAGACGAAGAAATCAACAATTGATACATTTCCCGGATGATTTTTTACAATCAGCATTGCGGACACCCAGTAACTAATTTTCACCGCTTATAGAGGAGTATACTGTTAAGCAATTTAAATGAATTCGCTTAAACTGTCAATGCAAAAAAAAAAAAAAAAAATCCAATCATCTTTCATTCGTCTTACTTACCCCGAAGCAAAAACAAGCGTGGCATTGTGTCCAAGACCGTAGTCAGCATGAATAGTTGTATTCCATGGATAAAACCTATAGCCTGTCCAATATGACCATAGGTTCATCGTGTATTCTGCCCCTGACCGATGAGCCGCCGCTGTAAATAAACAAAAAAGATAAAGAAAAACTGAAATATTGAGAGCAGTGTTTGATTTACAGATATTTCTAGCTTTATGTTCATTCCAAATTTTTAATAATGGTGTTTGAAAAAATATGACGTCATATGTTTGTAAAATGAAAAATAGTTTTTTAAGACACTGCACGCATTAGATTCAGGATTAACAATAATTTTTAAAAAAAATGTCAGTCTCTTACAAATCCTGATAAACTCTTTGTATCTCAGAGACAAATTCAATCCCAAATAACATAATATAACATAATATAATATAATATAATATAATATAATATAATATAATATAATATAATATAATATAATATAATATAATATAATATAATATAGTATAACATAACATAACATAACATAACATAACATAACATAACATAACATAACATAACATAATATAATATAATATAATATAATATAATATAATATAATATAATATAATATAAACACACACAGACACACACACGTAAATACACACACACACACACACACACATATATATATATATGTCTTACTTATTGCAGGATCGAACTTGAATGGGACTATTCCTTTCGTCCATTGCTGAGATGTTATATTGTTGACTGTTCTTTTGTGACGTTCGAGCTCTCCCTTGTGTTTTCCTTCTAAGTCATCGTTCTGAAATAGAGTCGCACGACTATGGAAGGTCATCTCCACAAAAAAATATGAAATTAAAACAAAATAAGTAAATTTCAAATAACGCAAAAAGAAACAAAACATGTTTCTAAAAAGAAAGATTAAAACTTAGACAAACAAACTCAATATTCAAATAGAACAAATGAATCACAAACGAAACAGACAAAAGCTGTATGATGCAAATAGAGGAATACAGCAAACCTAACAAACAAGCAGAACAAGCTGATGACAACTGAAACTGACCAAAGTCATATGAAACAAAAAAACATCAAAGGAACCAGGCAACCCTCATGTGAGGCAAACAAATGTTAAATGAAATGGATACAATGGAATGAAAAAATTAACCAATCACATACAAAGACAAATGCTAATAAAACACAAATGTCTAAAGAAACTAACAAAATATATTTGTAACAATCAAATTCCAAACGAAATAAACAGTATTTAAATGAAACAAACCAAAAGAAAGTTTACATAATTTTTTAATTCCAGCGCATTATGTGACAACATTACTTGGTTTACACTGTTGGCTGTTGGCCGTTAGGCGTGCGTTGAACACATGGACGTTCTGTAGACTTTTATTCTCTATGTTTTACAAATCAAATAATGTGACCAGTCTGTTGTTTACTGAAGATTTCATTATAAATTCTCCATGTACCTGCAAAACTTCCTGTCTTTTCGTAAGATCTCCTTCCTCGAAGAAAACAGCATCCTGTATTTTCTCCGTCTCTTTCTAAAACAAATAAATAAACATACAGAATCTGTATTGATTGTTTTAAATAAAAATACCTGTAGTAATTCATACCTGAATATCTATTTTCCGATTTTTGTTTGTTTTTTTCTTTTCTTGAAGTTTTGATGAAGAAATTAACGTGTGTCTGTTCTTTTGTATTTAAAGTAATCATAATCAACATCACTCAGATCATCATTTGACCATTTGTCTCTTGTTCCCTCTGATTCTGCCTACGTTGTCACGCCTACATTGTAGTGACTTTACTTGACTGATCTATTGCTTGTTGCTTAGCGGCATATCAACACATCAAAGAATAAATAGTGCCGAGGCAATAGGAGTAAAGTGTCTTACCCAGAGACACACCGCGGCAGCCTACCCAGGCTGGGATGGGCAGAGTTTGAACATGTCCGGCACATAAATCAATTGGTTACAGCGTTTCGCAAACCAATCACCCACAATGTTTCATTGCCGAGTTTTCGAGGGTGGCACGAATGATTCCGACTAATCATTATTTTAAGGAAAGGATGACCTTTTGTGACTAAAATGGAAATAAGGAGGCCTTTACCTTTAAAATTTATAAAATCGGAATTTTATGATAGGAGCTTTCAAAAGGCAAACTTGTTTAGAAAGATATCATATTTCTTACATATTTTAAGTCACTCTATACCGACGACAATAGTCTCGATCTACCCGACGTTCGCGTGTCATTAGTTAATAACCACAAATATCTCTTAAATGTCTCTATCGTTTCACAAATAACACGAGACGGAGAGAAGACTGTTCAAATTTCAATTGCTACAAATAAAAAAATAAAAATACAAGAACAAATATTATACCGGTTAGAAACCACAAACCCTTGACAAATATTTGGATGCATTTTGAAAGAAAATAGTCTTAAAACAAAGAATACAAAGTAAAACTTCTATATAATTTTCACATAGAAGACTAATAGATCTCGGCTAAGTCGGCTTGGATGGCGAAGTAGTAACACTTGAATGGAGTTCAGCACAGTGACCTAAGTGAAAGATTGCCACCGCTAGTCACTATCAGGTTTAGTACTTAGTAAGAGTTATCAGAGTTGAGAATATCTGATCACAACCATGTTCTGTCAGGGACTTATTTGTGTGCGTCCTGTGCACCTGAAGTAAAAATTGAGTGTAAAACGTCACAACACGCTCGTTTGGATTTTACAACCATTATGACGGCATGGATCTGTCTTCGTTTATATCTACAGTTTGCTCAGTGTATCGTTCAGAGTGGACTCAATCTTAAAAATTCTAAACTCTGCAACAGGTAAGTGCTAATAAAGGTTTCTAACGATGCATATAATACATGGAATTATACACTTTAGAATTGCAATTATGTTTAGATGATGGCATCCTTGCATTCATCATCGCAAGCCACGGCCGAAAATCCGTTACGCTCTCTTTGAAAAGAGAGCTTAGCGGATTTTTGTCCCTAGCTTGCGGCGATGTCTTGCATTTAAGAATTTGACGATGTTAATGGGCGTTTTATTGTCATATATATGACGAAGCGTCATAGGAGTCAATGAAACGAATATTTGTTACAATAAACCTTCATTAACTCCTCAAAACTGCCAACACAAAACTGTTATCACCATTCTGATACACTTTGGAAAGTTATGTCGAAAACAAAAATAGCAGCAAATGTATATCTCCTTGGCACTATGTCCCAGAGAAAGTCATCACGTAACAATTGCGTCAAAATTTCCAACAAATTTGATGTTTGACTAAACAGAATGCTTGTTATACGGACAGGTGTGTTAAATATAATATTTTATTCTGTCTAAGATTGATCTAAGGAACTTGTAAAACACGATCACAATGAAAACACGCAATTAACCTCATTGTAATAGATACCTGAATCTCCTCGGTTTCTTCACGTGATTGAAAACTGGGTCTCCCATTTTTCATCACAAACCGTGGATCTGACATATCTTCAGAAGGTGTCAGAGCCTCTGGTTCGAACTGCAGAGAAATAGTTTATATTTAATAATTTGTCTCTATCTCTCTCTCTCTCTCTCTCTCTCTCTCTCTCTCTCTCTCTCTCTCTCTCTCTCTCTCTCTCTCTCTCTCTCTATCTATCTATCTATCTATCTATCTATCTATCTATCTCCTAGTGCAGAACTTAAATTGTTCGACCTTTAATTTGCAATAATTTCCTAACTTTACAAAGTAACAGACAGATCCAAGAATAATAATAATAATAATAATAATAATAATAATAATAATAATAATGACAACAACAACAACAAAAGCACATATATTAAGATATTTTGCTGTCTTAAACAGTAGAAAATTTTGCTCAAAAAGATATTTAAAAAAATAACAGGTTTATATTTTAATTGAAATGAAAAAAAAATATTGGTTATCTCTTATTGCAGGTGTGCATGAAAAGTGTTATGTTTTGCCTTTACAACCGAAAAAAGTGTCTATAAATTGGATAGAAATAAAATCAATTCTTCTTATCGCTACAAGTTATTTATAGAATTGTATAGATACATATCATTTAAATATATTACAAAACACCAGTTTATCCATCCGTGTTAGAAATATTTACATTTGTTCAGCAAAAGCTACAATGTGCAAAAAGGGATTTCAAACAGTAATTAGCACAATCATGCTAAAATATATGTTAAATGTAGAAAAATATCTACTTCTGACGTCGGTGTATACGGTGAACTTGGAAAAGAATCCCTCTTAAAAACAGAAGATTAGTAAATTTAGTTAAGTACTGGTTACTGGTTAAGTATAAAAAAAATCTGTAAATATTATAATGAGTACTGCATATAGGCAGTTATTTATTGAAAGTGAATCAAATAATGGTATTAAGTTGGTTACACCCCTAAAAGATCCTTTAAACAGATTTGGGTTTGGTGAAGTTTGGATGTTTCCCGATGTTGTAAATTGCCCCAAGTTTATTCCAGTTTTTTTTGTTTGTTTTGTTTTTAGAGAAAGGGTAACATATACTTTTCTAATAGACTGGAATAATAAATTACAAAATTCTGATAAACTGTCTCTATATAAACATATCAAAACTGACGTCGGCATCAAAGATTATTTCAAATTGTGTGCAACCATAAACAGAGATCAGCTTTGACAAACCTACAAGTATCTTCTCATAATCTGAGGATTGTGACTGGGAGGTATCGAAACAATAAAATCGACAGAAGTGAAAGATATTGTATGCTATGTGACAGCCATGATATTGAAGATGAATATCATTTTCTTTTAGTGTGTCCAGTATATACCAACTTACGTGTAATCTTAATTAAATAGTACTTCTGGAATAAACCATACATGGATATGTACGTTCAATTGTTAACTTCTAATGAGAAAACAAAATATGTTCACTAGCTAAATTTGTTTATGAAGCTTTTAAAATAAGAGATAGGTTATTGTTTATACAGTAATTTGTTATAAAGATTGTTTATATTTGTTCAGCCTATCCTTTCCATCTTTTGTTGGTTCGTTTTTTTGATTTTTTTTTTAATGTTGTACTTATAGCATTTAATAACCACGCACTATTTTTAGCATGCACTCTATGAGCATATATATGCTTATGAGAATAAACAATTGAATTGAGAAGAAAAAGAAATGAAATAAAAGCAGAACGCTTGCCCACTTACTGTCACCGTGATAGTGAGATGGCAATGGAAGACTTCTTGATTGTAAAAGGTCGTCTTGTCCAATTCTGGCATTGGTAATTTTTCACAGAAATTAATTTAGGCGATTTCTCTAAATCCGCCAATTACACTGAAATACACCGCCAAAGTACTTCTATGCACTAGTAATACTAATAATAATAACCAAAGTACCTTCATGCAGTACTACTACAACTAGTTTTCATGATAGTTATGTGATGTATTGTTGAGGTATAATATTATAGGTAAGTAGTTTAGCGGATAGGTAGATTGGTAGGTAGATGGATTGGTAGGTAGGTAGGAGAGCTAGTTGGTAGATAGGTGGGTAAGTTAGTAGATGCGTATATGAAAAAAGAAAGCTCCCACAAGTCTATATTTGAAGTGTTTCGCAGTCCTATAATGGTCGCTTTACATATCATAAGAAAATTTATATGAAGTAGTGAATGATGAGAAGAAAGAACAAATACAATGAAGAATTAAGCTCGACAGATTACTATACAACATTTCTGTTTCTCTTTCTTCAGGAAATAACATTCATTTTAATCCAATTCTTGAATTTTGCAAATATATTTTCATGCCTAGTATTTTAGATATATAGGGATAGTTGGTGTACATGGAACGCCTAGTGTGCTTATATATATAGAGAGAGAGCGTTATGAGTGTACATGGAATGCCTAGTGTGTGTGTATATATATATATATATATATATATATATATATATATATATATATATATACAGAGAGAGAGAGAGAGAGAGAGAGAGAGAGAGAGAGAGCTCATTATAGGTGTGCATGGAAAATATGTAAATACCCTGTTTTTTGTTTTTTTTAAAGGTATCAACAAAAACTGCTTTGAGGAGGATGGACGGATATATATATATATATATATATATATATATATATATATATATATATATATATATAATGCTTGTAAAATAATATAATATTAAATTATTGTACTTCTATCTTCATTCATATTTTCGGCGAAATTTCATAGCGTTTTCTTAATGCTAGAAATAAATACATCGTTTCCGAACTTTCATGTCAATCTATACAAGTCATATTTAAGAAAATGTTATGCAACATTCGACATTATGATTGTCAAATATCAAACAATATCATAGGCTAGATAGACAACCTATTTATCCATCTTTTCCAACTTTATCATATAGAAATGGATACTTGATTATTTGCTAGGCACTTCTTTTTTAATCTGCTCGGTGGAGTCTTTTTTGCTATGTTAATCTGCTATGTGATACTGTCCATTCGAACGTGCGTGTGTTCGTGCGTGTCTTCGTGATGTCATACAACTTATCGAACACCGTTCAAGAAAAAACTTGAAACTTGGGATATGATTGGGGTGCTCTGTAGACGTCCACAACGATTTTAGAATTTTTATTCATTCACTAGGGTATATCTGGTGAAGGAAGAGCCCGGGAAAACCCCGTGAAGAATCACCGACTAACGGGAAGCTACTGACAAGCTTTCTCATATACCCACTTTGGCCGAGCCCGAGACTCGAACCCACGCGGACAGAGGTGAGATGCCAGTGATCGATAAAGGCGAGCGCCTTAGAACACTCGGCCACCCGGGGCCCCAGTAACGTCAGGAATTTTGTTTGTTATTCAACTCCTCCTACACAGCTTAAGATATAAATTTGAATTCTTGGGATATGATTGAGGGTGGTCTCGGGATGAGCACAACGGTTTTAGGGGGTGGAGCCGGATGGGATGTGGATTATATCAGAAACTTTTGAGATGAGCACTGAGGTGGTGGACAAAACAGGGAAGCGTAGTGATATGTGTTTTATAAAGACTTTATAGGTTAACCTGATTTTCTGTCTGCTTGTTTATTCCGTGCTATCGGGTGAACAAAAATCATACTCTTTGAAAGAACAAAAATAAAATGGTATTCTAGCTCTGAAAACGGAGAAACAGACAGGCATCCCTCTCACCAAAAAAAAAAATAACAAGTGCTGTGAAAAGTGTTTAAAGGCATTACTCATCGATTTGATATTTTAAATCACATAGCTACTTAAATTTAAAGATGCACTGATGCATTTTTTTGCTTGATTCAAATTTAATCATGCATGTCCATGATTTGTAAGGTGTTTTTTTTTTCTTCTTATGATCGCGGAGATTCATTAGTATTCATTTAAACGTAATAACTTTTGACCCCAAGTAATTCAAAACATACTCGTTTTATGAATTTAACGTTTTTATACCATATGACTCATTGCTATGCACCACTTAAGGTTTTGTGGTAGGGATAAAATTATATATTTAACATGATAAAGACACTCAAGAAATGGCAAAAATGTGAAATATTTTAATAAGGTATGAGTCTTTACGTCTAAAAATTGCAAAAGTAGAATACCCCGCCCTGGCAAACCAAATTAAAAATTAAATCATTACTCTTTTCTTTGCTATAGCTAGATAAATCGATATAGGAAGAGAGGGATAGATTGGGATGGAGGAAGGGAAAATAAGGAACCGACAAACGATTGGATACATGAACGAGTTAATTGACTGATGGAGGATAGATGCAAACAGAACAGTATTTATATACAGTTCCTGATGTTTGGATCTATGGAATAATAACATTATACTTGCCAGATCGGTCGGTGCTCCGCTAGTTGTGAATATCATTACCAACGTAGAAAAAAGAAGAATCCAGACTGTAGCCATCCTTCTAACATTACTGGCTTGAAAAAGACATAAAGAATGAGAGAAAGATATCTCCTTGAAACCTTTGAGTATATTATCAGTGCAAAATTTTTTAATGATGTCTGTTTTGCGATAAAATTAAAGAAACTTGAAATCGGGTCGATACATTTAAACAATTTACTTTAAAAAAAAGAACAATATATACAACAGAATGGTGATATTGCTTAAAAGAAACACACACACACACACACACACACTGTATTAAAATGCTGGTCTCAGATATTAGTGTCGTGTTTTTCGGCATTCACTCATCTTGCATGTCCGAATAGGAAAAAATAAATTAGTTTTTCAAACTCGGATGGAGATTTCATAAGAATAACTGGTCTTGAATTAATTCTTCAATCAATTTAAGGAAATAGGAGAAAATAAACAAATACATAGATCATATGAGATCCTATATGTGACAAAAAGAATAACAACAAAAAGTATTTTTTTAAAAAGCGTACTTAAGTTTAGGTGTTACATGTGGTGTTAAATATTGCGGTTATAATTATTTCATCATCTGTTTATTATTAAAAAATGAAATAATTACAAAAAATAAAGACGAAACGTTGCTTTGTAGGTATAATAGAAGAACAAAGTAAAATAATTTGTTCACACTAAGATCATTTTTCTGGCAAAAAGAGAAGATAAAAAAGAAGGTATATACATAAATACATACATACATGCGCATGGTTGTACACGGGCTCAACATTTTAGACAAAAATTTAATTCGAGATTAGGTATTGTTTTTCACAAAAATTGACCAAATACTAGTTTGCTGAAATGTTATTTTCCTGTTTTTAAACATTATGCATACCGTGATGAATGCAATATGGCTGGTCTGAGGGAAAAGTATTTTTGTATACGTGCCTTTTGTTCTTGCATGCATGACAATATAGGGAAAATGATTAACAAGATCATTAATATTAGGATAGTCTCTGTATGTATTATTTGCCGATCTGATTTTTAAGTTTCAGTTTGATTGTTTTCCATGCATAGATTGAGCCAGCGAAGCTCATGTTATAGTCAACTTACCTTCAAACCAGTAGATGATGACTAGTCTTTTTCTTGCAATTTATCTTGCCTTTGACGAAAATACTGGACAACACCTCCTGATATACCGGTTATATAACATGGATATACAGTTCGTTACGATAAAGATAACACATTTCGCAATTATCCAGTTTAATGTACCAATAGAATTGTGACTAGGCAAAATAAGGCGGAGATAAATATCAAAGAACCACTTAAAGTAAAGTCATGCAGGGCGTGAAAGTCAATATCCATCACCTTACCGTATGTTTTTACTTGTGCTAACGCAAAACACGCCTTCTTTTCATATTTCATACGAATCAGAATATTTTTTTCGAGAAAACAGAAACTTCGAAAGAAGATAATAATTTTGCACAATGGTTCTTTCTCACTCTTTGTAAGCGACTGGTTATGCGGTGATAAGATGAAAACTATGGCTCATTTTTAACAAAAATATCGTAACCATAGTTGTGTTTATAAGACATTTTTATTTGTTTCTTCAAAAAATCAATATAAGCTGTCTGTCAAATCATTCAAACAATGATGAACACATAGCACTAAGATGAAGATCTGACGCACCATGAGCATATGACTTTTTGGGTTGAACATAAAACATGGACAACAAGAATGCTTTCAAAAATTCAGACGCAGTGTGGTTATATATTTTCAAAGATCCAAAAATATTATTGAAAGGATATGTATGAATTGACTGATGATAGGTTCCCTGGCGTATGAATACATCTCTCATTCAGGTGTTTGTTCAGCTCTTCGTGAACCAGACAATCTTGAGTCAGTTCCGTGTGATAAATCTATGTTATCTTTGTGTTAACATACATTTTTAACTGACGTATTTTATCTGCCTTGAATTATACCTACAACCAGAGGTATGTGTTATATGTTTTGAAGCGCTGTATAGATTTTAAAGAATAGCAGTAAAACGTATATGAAAATATATAGTAAAAACAGTTGAAGTGTGAGACCTAAATTAACGTCCTCACATAAGATCTCACCAAGACTCTTGTCCGTATAATGTACACACATACTAACTCTAGTGTATATTTCTTCGAGCTCCTTTTGTCCCAGCACCTAATAATACATGCAAGGATATATACTTGGATCCGTCCAGAGAGCACTTGTTCCAAATTGTAAAGTATATTTGTAAACGGTAATATTAGGACTGACGTAAAAACATCTTGGAGGACATGCAACAATTTTTTTTTAAAATTCGGGGGGGGGGGGGGGGGGGGGGAAAGACTAAAGAAGAGCCAAATCTAGATTAAGGTAAGGAACAAAATTAAATTTTGATCATCAAACAGTTTCCTAAATTGGTGGCTTTGGAACCTCAAATTTCATAGAAAGCTGCCATTTTTGTAACTCTAGTGTGTATCACATAGAGAAAAAGAGGAGGCTAACACCATTCAATTACGAAGTATATACTAATATTGTTAAAAAAAAAATAATAATAATAACAATAATAATAAAAGCAGCAGCAGCAACAACAACAACAACAACAACAACAACAAAGCCAACAACAACAATAATAATAATAATAATAATAATAATAATAATAATAATACAGGTAATATATTGAATATACGCTTTACATCCAACACAGAACGCCGAGACAAACAACCTTGCAACCATAGAGACACCACCCAAAGGATATGTAAAGGAACCTTACAAAGGGTGATAACATTAACGAAAATAAATTTATGTAATAAATTAAGTTGGATAAATTCTGATGCATTTATTAAATATTTTACAAATTTAATTTATTTTGGTTATCTTTGAATGAAAGTAAACCTAAACGCATATTTGTATGCCCTCGCCCCCCGCCCCCGCCCCCCGCCCCCGCCATATCTACCTATGTCCGTCGCGTCCCGTCCCGTCACTTCACATCACGACACGTCACGTCACGTCAAGTCGCGTCCGTTTAATTTTGTTTCAACTTAATAGCTTTTGGAGGACTTCATGGATTTAAATCAAAATGGCATAAGGCTTTACATAAGAAGATCCATGCCAAGATCGATTTTCACCAACTTCTGAAAAAAATAATTAACATTTTTTTTTATTACCCCAGACACATTTACGGTTCCAAAGTTAGGGACCTTTGGCTAACTGATAACAATTTATGAGTTAATATAAGTGTGAGATATTGATAAGTAGTGGATCATAATTACCAGCTTAAAGCATAACTAGTATAAATGTGTCCAAAGGTTTTTGAGAGAGAGAGAGACAGACAGACAGAGACAGACTGAGAGAGAGAGAGAGAGAGAGAGAGAGAGAGAGAGCTACAAAGGGACAAGTTGTATAAAGACCTATTACATTGTAGTATTTTCATATTCTAATATTTCCACTTTAAGATTTTAGTCATCTGTCCTTCCACCCATATATGCACAAGTACATTTATGCATAAATCTATGCAGAACAATAATACATATATGCATATGTACAGTATAAACACACATATATACATATACCCGTGCACGCATATCTACATACATACATACATACATACATACATACATACATACATACATACATACATACATACATACATACATACATACATACATACATACATACATACATACATACATACAAGCATACGTACTCCTAAATACACACGTGTGTACCTGTACATACACTTGTATTTATAGACATATAAACATATTAATTAGTACAGTGAAACCTCCCTGGACTAGGTATCGGCGGGACAATACGAGTGGCTAAGATATGGGCTTTGTATCTATGTACAAACAGTCTAACAGGTCGGTTGAACCAGGGAAGCATCACTGTATATATACATGTATACTTAACCCTATTAATACCTCCAAACGTATAAATACATATTTTACTATGGATGGGATGGTAAATAGAGATAAATTAATATTCAGTTAAAAACAATTTTTTGTAAGGTTGCCATTTTGTATAAAAATTTTCCCATGTGCAGTTTGTGTATGCAGAATACTTTTCTGACAGAAAGTGTAATTTCAATTCTTTCTTAAAATGAGACATATTTTTGGTAATTCATTATTAAACCTACAGTTAAAAATATATAATTTCAACTGTAATATAAAAAAATTAATCACATCATCAGCTTTTCTTTTATCTATTATACCAAGCAAAAATTCTCTCTTTGATAGATAAAAGTTGTGGAGATGATTGCACTCACTCTTTATCCACTCTATAAACCTGGTCAACTCACTCTTTATCCACTCTATAAACCTGGTCAACTCACTCTTTATCCACTCTATAAACCTGGTCAAAGTTGAACCGGCTTTTGGACACTCCCATAAAATATCCGACAGTACTTCTACAGAGTTTTTGCAAAGAGAGCAAAGAGAGCACAAATTATCTGAAATTTTTCCAGTTTTGTTTATAAAATTATCTGTTGCCAAAATTCTGTGTAAAATCTTAATTTGAAACCATTTAAGTCTAGTCACCTTGCGAGGCAAGGAAAAAAAGCTTTTTCCTCTCGTTTTCATTTAAATTGTCAAATTCTGTAATCCATTTTGCAATTAAGGCTGGCTCCTGATTATTGCAAATGAGTGTTTTGTAAATTCTTTTACAGCCTTTTTTTTAATCCATTATTATAAGTAACACAGATGGATGCATACATGGGTATTGTATATTAGAATCGATACTGACATAAAATTTACTTTTGTAGATTTTTATGGCACTCAAAAGCCCTTGAAATTCTAGGAAATTTACATGTAATCCAAATTTATTACAAAACTTGTCAAGATTGATCAATGAACCATCTTCGTTTACAAAGGCATTAATACAGAAGACGCCGTTTCCAATCCAGTGTTTGTACATTACACTAGAGTTTCCAATAATGATATTCGGATTCATCCATATGTGCGTTTGAAGGAATTCTTCTTTGTTTTCAACATTAAACATTATACAATTTTATATATGCTGAAAATATATTTATCCAAAACTTATTAAGGTATTTTTTAGCTCTTTTAAGAAAATCAATTTTAAAATAGGAAATGTTTTTTCTATGTCTGGGAGATTGATAAATAAGATCCAGTGCTGATTTCAGGGACTTTTCAGAGCCATCAAGAGTGAGTGCAGTGTCATCTGCATACTGTGAGATAAGATATTCCATATGATTTATTTGAATTCCTTTAATATTTGGATTTTGTTCTGATCATATGGGCAAAGATCTCTGCACACAGAAGGAAAATATATGTAGAGAGGGGATCACCTTGTCTGCAGACCCACCTAATATCAAACTAAGATGAACATCGTCCAATTACAATAATGCATGATTTAGTGTTTTTGTAAAACAGTTTTATCAAATTTATGAAGTCTTCTCCAAAATTTAAAAGTCTAATACTTAATCAAGTTTTTTGAAAGTCAATCAAGAGAAGAAGTCCAGGTATGTTAATTTTGTTGTAGAAAACATAAGATAATATACGGTACGGATGTTTTCACCTATATATCTTCCCTTAATGAAACCACTTCGATCATTATTAATAATTGCTGGAAGAACATGCTTTAGTCTACTTGCAATACATGTTGATGCAATTTTTTAAGCTTCATCAAGTAAGGAGACTGGTCTCCAATTCTTCAAATACTGTTTTGGTTTGTCCCCTTTTGAAAGACAAGTTATTACACCTTCCTGTTGAGATGATGATAACTCCCCAGAATTATATGACAAACTGATTGGCCTTACATAATATGGACCAATATCTTTTGAAAAGAATTTGAAAAACTCAACTGTAAACCCATCTGATCCTTGGATTTTATTATTTGGCATGGATTTTAGGCTTGCAGTTGTTTCAGTTAAAGTTATAGGGCCACTCAAAGATTCTTTCTGTGTACTGTCTAATTTAGGAATATCCCTATGATTAAAAGAGAGATTCAAGGCCAACTGGATTCACCTTATGATATGTATTGAGCTTCTGATAATATAATTTTTATTTTTTGAAAATTTCTGACTGATTGTCAGTATATGTTCCATCTGATTTTAATATGTTAGGCAAAACTATTTTCAGTTATAGCTCCAGTTTGACTTAGAACTTTGCCCTCAAATTTTTGCTTAATAACTGTTGAAAGACTTCATGGATTGAAAGCAAAGTTGATAGGAGGATGTATATGTTAAGAAGCCGTAGGTCAGGTTTGGCTTTTAACGTTCTGGAGCACTTTTTAATGGAGTTGCAGCCCCTGTTCGACTTAAAACTTAATTGCATCATATAAGTGGGCGCACCCGTGGCGTTTAAGATTTCTGGTTTTTAATGCTTTGATAAAGAAATCTTTTTTTAGAAAGTATGCTTGGCATTTTTTCTATAAAAGAAGCAAAATTTGAGAATGTTAGTAGAACCTAACGAGTACTGTGTCTTACTATTTTATCTTACACAATTTTTTATTTTCATGTTGTTTATCAACGAGTATGATGCGACCTGTCAAACGTATGTCAGTTAACGTTCAGTTTACAATAAAGTCTTTTAGATTGGTTTTTGTTTTTTCTTTCTCAAATATCATGATAATCGTGACGTGACATCTTCGAGTTCAAGTATTGAACATACATTCAAAAAATGCAAGTCATCTTGAATCAGTAATTCAAAAATGTCAACCTATCAACCAACCTGGACAACCCGCGATGAATACCCGGGTGCGAGCGGAAACCGGGCAATTGTCAACAAGACGCCGATCAATAAAGACTGGCATTGTGTATTATCTACATTCTCTATGTAATTGATTCGCTTCATAGACACCATGACAGAAAAATAAATAGTATTCCAATTTTTGCTAGTATGTAGTATTTGTTTAGTAGAAATAAGGAAATATTTCACGAGTGAAGTGGAAACATTGTAATGTCACGAGTTAAATATTTCCTTATATGTACTAAATAACGTAGATTTTCTTCTTCTTCTTTTTCTTTTATCTATCTATCTGTCTGTCTGTCTGTCTGTCTCTCTCTCTCTCTACTCTCTCTCTCTCTCTCTCTCTCTCTCTCTCTCTCTCTCTCTCTCTATATATATATATATATATATATATATATATATATATATATATATATATATATGAGGCAAAAACTTTCGATTTGCAAGGAATGTTTTTCTCCACTCTCTGTCAATGCAATCACTCTGTGCCAATGCACTTAAAGGCTGCATCGATAAAAAGAAGTTCCGAAAATGTACAATAATTTTAGGACAGTGACCTTTTACAAATTTAGCTCGTACATATAATGCTTCAAATTGTGTATTTTGTCAAATTAATGACTGTTTTGAAGTGAAAATAACGAGATATTTATTTTCGTTAACACATTTATTTCGCTGATTGATACAGTGAACATTGGTGTAGAAACATTACAGACAATCGTATCCGACAGACTTCAGAGCATAACACATTTAAAGAAAAGATTTTAATGATTTTTTTTTATGATTGGGAGTTACTTATTAGAACTTTGGTTCTTTATTTGGTTTATCTCACCTTTGATTGTGTTATTACGAATATTTCTTATCCTGCGAAATCCTTTAAAAATGTTGAATCTGTTGTAAATGAATTTATAGATAATGATATAAACTTAACAATGATATAGATGTAGTGCAAACTAGAGTTATACGATACTCCCCTGCTGTCTACAGTATTACCCTACACGGTACTCCCTTGGTGTCTACAGATTTACCCTATACGATACTCCCATGCTGTCTACAGTTTTACCCTACACGGTACTCCCTTGGTGTCTACAGATTTACCCTGTACGATACTCCCATGCTGTCTACAGTTTTACCCTACACGGTACTCCTTTTGGTGTCTACAGATTTACCATATACGATACTCCCCTGATGTCTACAGTTTTACCCTACACGGTACTCCCTTGGTGTCTACAGATTTACCCTATACTGTACTCCCTTGGTGTCTAAAAATTTACCCTAACTCTCGCTATCAACGTTGGGATTGGCCGGATGGATGCCTTGTACGCAACGAAGGTGGATTTCATTGGTCCGTTACTGGATAAAACCGATATGCATGGATAATGACAGGCTTACAAAGTCAGTCTTTATATGAGTCTATATTATATGATAATATAAGCTACAATAATTGGTCAGCCGAGATAGGAGACATACTCGAGAGATTTGATATGAACACATAGATCCAAAATCAAATGAAGTGTGACATGGGCAATATAAAAACACAGAGATCCAAAATTAAATGAAGTGTGACATGGGCAATATAAAAACACAGTTTCAAATCAAATGAAGTGTGACATGGGCAATATAAAAACACATAGATCCAAAATCAAATGAAGTGTTACATGGGCAATATAAAAACACAGTTTCGAAATCAAATGAAGTGTGACATTGGCAATATAAAAACACAGATCCAAAATTAAATGAAGTGTGACATGGGCAATATGAAAACACACAGTTTCAAATCAAATGAAGTGTGACATGGGCAATATAAAAACACATAGATCCAAAATCAAATGAAGTGTGACATGGGCAATATAAAAACACACAGTTTCAAAATTAAATGAAGTGTGACATGGGCAATATAAAAACATATAGATCCAAAATCAAATGAAGTGTTACATGGGCAATAAAAACACACTGTTTCAAAATTAAATGAAGTGTGACATGAGCAATATAAAAACACAGTTTCGAAATCAAATGAAGTGTGACATGGGGAATATAAAAACACAGATCCAAAATTAAATGAAGTGTGACATGGGTAATATGAAAACACACAGTTTCAAATCAAATGAAGTGTGACATGGGCAATATAAAAACACATAGATCCAAAATTAAATGAAGTGTTACATGGGCAATATAAAAACACAGTTTCGAAATCAAATGAGGTGTGACATTGGCAATATAAAAACACAGATCCAAAATTAAATGAAGTGTGACATGGGCAATATGAAAACACACAGTTTCAAATCAAATGAAGTGTGACATGGGCAATATAAAAACACATAGATCCAAAATCAAATGAAGTGTTACATGGGCAATATAAAAACACACAGTTTCAAAATTAAATGAAGTGTGACATGAGCAATATAAAAACACAGTTTCGAAATCAAATGAAGTGTGACTTGGGCAATTAAAAAACACAGATCCAAAATTAAATGAAGTGTGACATGGGCAATATGAAAACACACAGTTTCAAAATTAAATGAAGTATGACATGGGCAATATAAAAACACAGTTTCAAAATTAAATCAAGTGTGACATGGGCAATATAAAAACACACAGTTTCAAAATTAAATGAAGTGCGACATGGGCAATATAAAAACACACAGTTCAAAATCAAATGAAGTGTGACACGGGCAATATAAAAACACAGTTTCAAAATCAAATGAAATGTGACATGGGCAATATAAAAAAAACACACAGTTTCAAAATTAAATGAAGTGTGACATGAGCAATATAAAAACACAGTTTGAAAATCAAATGAAGTGTGACATGTGCAATTTAAAAACAGTTTCAAAATCTAATGAAGTGTGACATGGGCAATTTAAAAACACACAGTTTCAAAATCAAATGAAATGTGACATGGGCAATATAATAAAAAATGTTTTTGTGACGAATGTAAACAGACACGGCCTGAGAAGATACAATATGTTCTAAAATTGCGAACTTAGTGCAAATTAAAAAAAATGATTTGTACTGAGAATTTTATTTCCCTTATTTTCTCAAGGTAGGAAAGATCAATCACGGCACAGTTTAGGAGTAGTGTTTTACCTCCGAGAATAGAATTAGGTAGATTTGTAAAAGAAAGGTACAGGAGAGAATCTATACGTTTTGTGATGAAGCCAAAGATGAAATTCGTTTTTTCCCCTAACTGTAGCGTGTATGAAGATATACGTAGACCTTTTCGACGATTGAAAAATTGATAAATATGTTAAGATTTTACTCTAGAAAAAAAAAAAAGCACGATTTCTTTTGAAATATGTTATGATTAGACGAGATACAAAACACAATTGAGTTTAGAATTTTTATTTTGCAGTATGTTGATCCTATATAAATAAAATTATGATTATTATTAAACACACGAAGTAAAACACGGTACGAATGCCAACCTTGATTGGTCGCCGTCGTGTTTACATTTCCTCAGTTCCCTATTGCACCTGGGTTCCCGATTGAGGATTGTCCAGAGTGTCAAGGATACGAACAAATAAGTAAGAAACAGGCTAGTGATGCATTTGATATTTTGCAAACTTTAGGATCCAATATTCTTTATAATAATAATAATAATAATAATAATGATAATAATAATAATAATAATAATAATAATAATTATTATTATTATTATTATTATTATTATTATTATTATTATTATTTGTAGTAGTAGTAGTAGAAGTAGTTGTTGTTGTAAAATTAATGAATGAATATATTTTCGAAATTAGAACTCTCACGTACGAATAAGTAATAAAGCTTCACCTATTTAAAGAAGAAAGCAGTAAAAAAAAAAAAAAAAAAAAAAAAGAACTTTCTCTATCATTTGTTTTCAAATAAAAGTGTTTGCACTTGTGTTTCATTTAGTATCACTGAAAATGTTTGTTTTCAACGTTTTATGCTGGTTTCATAACGTTTTCTTACTGTGTTCTATTAATAATCGATAAATGGAAAACAATTAATGAAATCTGTATGTATGAATCAAACATGAGTGGCCCATCAATAATAATAATAATAACACCACGCAAAAATATGGTTTGAAGTGCCCAGTATATAGTGATTGAAAAAAACGGTATCAAATCAAATCAAAACGAAAACCTCCAGAATTTGAAAGTGTAAGTGCAAAACGTAAACTGGTAAAATCGATAAATGACAGTCAAGTTAATGAAGCTTGCAGAGCATTAGAGCAGTTCAAAAAATATATATAACATGGGGCGGGGGCAGTTAAGAGCAAAACTGCATTTCATAGCAAGGGATAATATATGTTTTTAAGATGTTCTTTCACTATATTTACATCACGTAACAGGGGGTAAAAAGATCGACTTCTATTACCTCATTGTACTGTAAATCTACTTTTTTCACGACGACTGTATTTCACGATTTCCAGAGGTAAAATAACTTCGTAGCAGTTTAATTTCGCGGTTCTCTCACAGCTCGTTTATCTAGTTTCTAAAAACGACATTTGATAAGTCCGTGAACTCCGCGAAAATAAATAGTCATCGAAAAAAGAAGATGTACAATATTTTCTGTACAAGTACGATTGGTTCGTTGGCAGCGACTCTGTCCATTGGGTCATTGTTGTTAGTGTTTAAAAAAAGGAGAGAGAATGAAAGACTTGTGCGGAAGAATTTCGTGGGCCGTAATATTCAAACTGTAATCTTATCGACTCCATAACACGAAAAGAAAACTGTTAATATGACAATATACAATAAATGGTAAGTACGTTTACGCTTACAAAATATTAATGTACACTTCAGTACTAATGTACTTTTGTAAAGGCTTTAAAAATTAATTTCATTAGATTTAACTAAATCATAAATAAAAATACTAATAATTTGCAAGATCTTATTCTTCAGGAAACCGGTGATAAAAATATGCAACTGTACAGCCCTTTGACTAACTGTAATATATTTTACATAAATATATTTTACATAAATTAAGCTTTTAATAATGAATGTATATGGAGATTCGACCTTTTTAGCTTTTGCGGTCCACATACTAAATAACCTGTTTGAAATGAGGTTTTAAATATGAGCTAAATAATGTTTTTCAATTATAACTACAATCTGATAGAAACTAAAGAAAAACTATTAATATTTCCCTTGTAACTGACTATGAAGCAATTTATTATGGAAGTCTATGGGATTTTCAAAAGTAGGAACTTGGTTGTGACCATTTACTGTTCATTTAAAACATACATATTTGAAAGATTAGAAGAACTGTAAACTGTGCAAAATCTAGAAAGTTAACCTGCCAATACCGTCGACATCATTAACGAAGTTCGGTGACCTTTTCGTAAGGAGCACGGGTTTAGCAGTAGCATCAGCCATCGTGTTTGGGATATAAAACTTAATGAACTTGTCCATAGCCACCCACCACATCATCCCAACGCAACTCTCTGGGACAAAGAAGGCAATTTTTACTTTCAATCGTGGAAAATCTTAACATTTCATTGAGCTCTACAAAAATAACTCGCAATCGCCTTTATATTCTGCCATATAAATATATATTCTTAGCGTTCCAGAGTGACACTCGTACGTGTCATACTCTCGTCGTTCGGGATGTCGAACACGTGACCGGGATATTCCAGAACGGTTCTATCGAATGCAGGCTACTAGCTTTTTGTGTTGCTGAATGCCGTGGTTGTCATATACCTTTCTTTTTTAGAGTCGTATTTTGTTCGCAAACTTTGAAAATTGAGCTCTCTACCTATATCTAAAAATGAAGAACATTTGTCTGGAGGAATTATTTGAGCAAGAAAAATAGGTATTAAACTTAACTTTTTTTTGTTTCAAGTTAATTGTACAGCAAAGTCTCACACCACATACTAAATACAATGCACTGTTAAGATATTAATGTTGGGTGGTCTTAGAGGTGGTAAATCCACATTAATAACCCACTTGTGACCCAAGCACACTTCAAGAACATACCATCTAAGTACCTGTGTCATAAAAAGTAACCTTATGTAACATTGTGTAAACCCTATATTTAAATAATATCCCTTTAAATTAGTTACATTATCCTGTTAACTGACGCAAACATATCAGAAACACGAATGCTATTATTTTTCGAGAAATAAAAGACGTAACTGCCCATAGCGAAGAGACATAAAACAACGGGGGTCAGTTATGTTGTTTGTTCAAGTCACGTTATGTTGTTTACAAAAAAAGACTTTGGTATGATTTACACAGGGCTGTTAAGTCTACATTGTCAGTTTTCTAGCCCGAGAACTTTTAGCTTGTCGTTGCGCCATACATTTTTTCCTGAGCGTCTTTATCGTTTTCTGCTTTCTGCTGTCCTATATTTGTCTTTATCGTTTTCTGCTGTCCTATATTTTTACCTTTAGTGTACCTTCTCTCTGACTCCAAAAATTATCAGTTGCTTGTGTCCTGTTAATTTTGTACTTCATGAGAAAATGAGGTCGAATTCTACCATGGTGAGATAGGGTCCAAAACCCGGCTACGTGTCATGTGAATGCCAGTTCGTAACTGTCGGATGAACACTCCAATTAATTACTCATAATTATCATAATCATACTCTCATGAGTATGTATGTATGTATGTATGTATGTATGTATGTATGTATGTATGTATGTATGTATGTATGTATGTATGTATGTATGTATGTATGTATGTATGTATGTATGTATGTATGTATGTATGTATGTATGTATGTATGTATGTATGTGTATGTGTATGCGTGCATGCATGTATGTATATACATACGAATCTGTGTTATGCGCGCATGTATCTATCTATCTATCTAAGATAGATTCCGGATTGAGCGTATCAGTGGCTGTCTTAAACTAATGTGAACAACTCCAGGCGACCATTACCGCGTACCTGTTGAGTATAGCGCGTTTTAGCAGGGAGCCAGATTCTCATACAGCAAGTCTTGTTGCAATAAATAACATGTATGAACTCTTGCTGTTGTTGCTAAACGAACACTACATGGGGACACATTATTTGCTTCATGGTTCGATTTTAACTGAAATGAACAGGAACCGTGCACAGAACGTTCGTGCAGTCCCTACAGCAGCAGGCGACTCTAAACGAAGCTCATAAAGTTTAGATAGTATCAGAAATAGACTATAGCGTATTAGTGCACTGTCACTGCTAAAGAAAGACAATGTTTTGTCTTGATTCGGCAAAGACAATGCTACGGTCAATCCACGGTCAATCGAAATCGATAGTATGTATCTAATGACATTTGTACAATTGAACAGGTTAGAAACTTTCAGCTCGTTCCAATCAGGAATCGAACCCGTACTGATCGCTAGTTTTGGTACATATTACCCCTTATTTGGACGGAGACGATAGTTCATATGCAAACGGGGAAGGGTGCTGTTTCAAGGGAGCTAGTTGACGGGTGTAGAAACTCATGGCACAGGTTCAGTGCTTGATTAAAACGAATTGCAACCCTCTAACCTGTTTGATTACATCGGGTTGATTTTACATTCTCTCTCTCTCTCTTTCTCTCTCTCTCTCTCTCTCTCTCTCTCTCTCTCTCTCTCTCTCTCTCTGACATAAGCCATCCGTTGACGAAAAGGATGAAATTCCCTGCAATTATGTCTTTTCATATACATCATTGACTTTTATGAAAGAAGGGGTATATGTTTCAAGTGGTTCTTTTATTTTGTGTGACTGTGCACAGTGGGAAGGATTTATCGGTTTTCATCGCATTGTATATATTAAATTACAAGACCGCCACCACTGATAAAAACTTCGGGATAAAGTTTTACACGAGTAGAACAGTTGAAACATTTCGAAGTAAGCTGGTTTTCTTGTTTGACGCAAATCAGTTTAGATACAGCGTTTCAAACCCTTGAACCACTTTGAATTTCATTGTAATACAATATAATAATAATAATAATAATAATAATAATAATAATAATAATAATAATAATATAGACTACAAATATAAATTTACATTAGTAAAATGGAACAGCAATTGCAGTGTTTTCCTCTTTTTACCCTTCGTGAGACACTATGGCCTACGACTTAAATAAAGTTCACATTATCTATTGTGCAAAATGTTGTTCTCTGATACCCTACAGTTTAGATTTTGGTGAGGGGTACAAGAACAAAGTCTGAAATAAACATTTAATATTTTACACATGGAATGCGGTTAATATAATGAGGGAATGAGGATAATATAATGAGGGTTACATTAAAAGAAATTATAAAAAAGTTCTGTTAATTGTTACCACCTACATTACTCTGTAATCCAAATCTTTTACTTCCCAGATTCTGACCGTCCGAAATTGTAGCATCGAAGCTATCTACGTGAAAAATAGAAAATGCCATTGACTTGTTTTGGACACCCCACATGTGTACACGAGACTAATTTGACACCTCAGTTGTCTACATGAAACATCTTTTTTTCAGAACAGTATAATCTGATATAAGGTCATAGAATTTGTAAATTATTGAGTGACCCAGATCATAGATTCTACTGCATATACGAACCACTCTACCCTATAAAAATGGAAAGCCATTAAACTATTATAAATATGCAATTATGAAAAAAGATCAGCGAGGCTTTACGCCTCATATATCAAAGATGAATGTACAGTTAGTACAAAAGAAAATCGCTTTGCCAAAAAATCAGAATTAGTGGTGGGTGGATAGTCTGATAAAAAAAAATCATTTGAAAGAAAATGCTAATTCATTTTCTGAAGGTTAATGCGTTTTTAATTTCTTATTTTTGTAACCCATTGAAATTGGCCATGCAGGAAATTTCGAAGGGAATGGGGATATTTGCTTCCATTAAGAATTAAGTGTCTGGAGTATGAGTACATGCATACATACCAATGTTGGTATCGGCGTGAAATAACAAGGATTTCTTGACGTTTTATGAGTACATACATACATACATACATACATACATACATACATACATACATACATACATACATACATACATACCAATGCTGGTAGCGGCGTGAAATAACAAGGATTTCTTGACGTTTTATGAGTACATACATACATACATACATACATACATACATACATACATACATACATACATACATACATACATACATACATACATACATACCAATGCTGGTAGCGGCGTGAAATAACAAGGATTTCTTGACGTTTTAAACCAAACAAGCTCCATTTTAGAGGCATTGAAAAACAAAACAGAATCAACATTAAAGATTTTCACAACTAAACTAAAGAAAAAAAAAGATAAATAAAGAAAGAAAGAAAGAAAAAGACTTTGTGTAAGAGAACAAAGAATGAAAGTGAATTCACTACATATCAGTATATGGGCTTGAAGTTTCAATGGCATTTACATTTTAGCAAAAACTATTTAGTTAAACGTTTGCAGTGTGTGTGGTGTGTGTGTGTGTGTGAGAGAGAGAGAGAGAGAGAGAGAGAGAGAGAGAGAGAGAGAGAGAGAGAGAGAGAGAGAGACGTTTGTAACTGCGCAGTCTCATATTATGGGTAAGATGTTTTCATGTACGTCAGAATAAAGAAAATCGCTTCTATTATTACATCTAGGATAGTTTATTGACTATGTTGTAGAATGATATCTCGGTTTGTACCTCGTAGTATAGTATGCGATAGTGTGTCCCAGATTTTTACATAGCTGGACTCGAATTAGAGAGAAAACTAAGAAACTGTCAGTGGTATAATAAAAATGAAGGAAGCCACTATAATAATAATAATACTAATAATAATAATAATCTAGTTTAAACTCGTTACAAATTTCTTCAGGGGGAACTGAATATTTTATTTATTCCATATAATACAAATCTGGTTATGGACCGACCATTTAATTTTCGGGGGGGGGGGGGGAGGGCTGGGATTTTCTTTCGAGCCGGAATATGTTTTTGTCTTTTATTTAAAGAAAAGAAAATTCTTTCAATTAATGTAATGGATATAATTTCCTGTGTTGCCATAATTCAGAACAAGAATATCTTTTTCAAGTTAACTGAGGGTCACCCCCCCCCCCATTAATGGTTGGTTCCTTACTTCAAGTAATTACTACATAATTAACTCTTGGTCCATGTGTATCATCAGAGTCACCTGTATGGAAGGGGGGGGGGGTATTTTGTGCACTATATTTTCCTACTTGTGCCGACTGATAGAAAGAGATTAGTATGTAAATTAAGATTTGGCCACATCGAAGACCTCCTAACACCTTATGACACTTTAAAAGTTTATAAAAAGTTCGATTGCAGATCATTTTAATAGCATCACCACAAGTGAAAGTATGAAACTGATAACTGTATTTACCTGTGACTATCCAGACCTAGGTCAACAAAGGTTGTTATTGTTGTTGCTGGGGTTGTTCGTCGTCATCATCACCATAACCACCACCATCATCATCATCATCGTCGTCACGACGACGACGATGATGTTCTTCTTGTTCTTTTCATAGATCTTGGAACTCGATTTCTTTTAGAGTTGATTACATTACTGATATTACTAAATATTTGTACTCTGAGAAGTGTGAGCACATGAAGCTTAGGGATCCAAAGGGTTGAATGTTCGGATGCAGGCACGAACAGGTTAAAACGTTATAATTCGTTCCAAGCAGGAGTCGAACTCGTGCAGCGAGCAACGGCACCTATCGCGCACCTCTCATGCACCAGTTTGCAGCACGGTTTGAATTCCTATTTCCAGCGAATTATAATTCTCTAACTTGTTTGATTATATTGGTGCCACTCTATAAACATTTATTGCATATAATCATGTATCCAAACACATAATGCGGGATCCAGCTCTTTCCTCTCTGTTTGGCATATTGGTATACGTTTTAAATAATAATTTCAATAATATACCTTGCATTTCTAAATAAAATTCAGTGAGTTTGTGCATACAGCTGAGTGTCATATTCCGCTTGGCGATTGAGTAAGTTCCCGTGCACATCGAGTCCTTACTTTCGACTTTGTTTCAATACTTTTACGGAATGAGCGCTTGACCGAGTTTACTAGGGTGCTGATGCATTATATATAATATAGAGAATTAAAATGATCTAACCTGTATGATAAGATTATTTATTCGTATATATAAATTCGGCTAATTTTATCACATATTCTCCTGTAGGATCCAGGGATATCACTTTCCGCTCTGTTTGGTGTGTGCGTGTATATATATATATATATATATATATATATATATATATATATATATATATATATATATATATATATACACACACACACACACACACGTCCATGCATCCCTAGTCCGTGGCCACTGATACTGCATAGAGTGTATGCTAGTCATATTTGTTATTGCTAAAATACCGACGTGGCCAATCTTTCCAAAAATATGCTGTTCATCCTGCTGCAAATGCTTTTTTTTTCAGGAACCTTGTGAGTTTATACAAGCATGTGTTTATTTATTTTAATTTACAGATTTAAGAAATCAGACGTCTCTTTTGCACAGAATGAACCATTTTGGGTCATTATTTCTCATCGATACCATTTATCATTGTAGCTGATGTAACTGCCATGTAAGCGTATGGTGCAACGTTCGTCTTGAGTTCATCATCATTTACAATTCTTAGCGTCTGCAAAAGTTCTTGTCTATGTCAAACTATATTTGTCTGAGAGAGATTGTGTGCTAGTGTCTTTCAGTTTTGTACTAATGATGCAGATCAGCACCTTTCTGACCTTTGATAACATCTTTGCCAAAATCGCTTAATCAATAAAGCCACATTTACGGTGAGCATTCTACAAAAAATATCTATCACTTCTGAGCAAATTATGTTAATCCGCATTCAAATATGATCGTTGTTACTTAAATTATACAACTTTCTTCACCAAAAACTGATAAACCAACTTGACCACAAAAAGAGAACATTTCAGTGTATATATATATATATATATATATATATATATATATATATATATATATATATATATATATATATATACATTCATTCAATTTCATACAAATGAGGCCGATCCCCTATCAAAAACAGCACCCATACTCAAGACAGAAAAACATTTCACGACTTCTTCTCCAAAACTGAGCTTGTCGAACTACTAATAATAGATGGACATTAAAGCATCCTACCGCTAAGACAAATAATCAAAATATATATCGATCCGCTTTTAATTATGCCTGCCTTTAAATTATAAAACAAAACGCCAGACTCATTTTGACAAAGTTTAATTGAAAACCTTTTATATTCTTGAAATAATGTCACCTCATCACCTAAAATGGCCGATGCTACTAAAAATAGAAGATTTTATTAAAGAGTTCTTCTTAATAGCTCTTGGCCGATTTTCAGTAAATTGGAAAATATTAATACATCTCCAATTTATATCAATTAAATCTATATGCTGTCAGTTATGGCTGCTCTTACTAAAAATATGAAGGAACCTTTTAAAATTTAAACTTGATTCATTTAAGTTGACGTAATGTGGTCTTTGAGATGGAGCATACTGGATTTTGGTGTTTTATAGCACATTAACACTTGAAGTTATATCGTGCAGAGGCAAAACACCGTGGTGGTTGTCGATTCGGCTTGGTCAGATGTGGGAATCAAACCCACACCCTTCTAGTCACGAGTCCAACTCCTTAACCAATGAGCCACTGAGGTTCAGAAGACACCGGAGAACACAGAGAAAACAACCAACTTTATTTGTGCGATCATGTATCCTTGCACATGTCGGAACCGGGGATTGAAGCCGGGAAGGTGGAGCTGGAAAACCAGCACCAAGGCCTTCGATTTTGTATAAATGGTACCTACTCGCAATCAGATAAGGTTATCGTTGCTGAAAACAAAGAGAACCTATCAACGATCTCGTCTCCAAAACTGCTCGTTCAACTTTGTGCACAGTTGGCAAAGAGAACCCTAGCATCAAGACCTTAACTATTTATAATGCAGCTGTCTGACATGAAATTTTCCCGCAATCAGTTAAAAACCAGACGAATCTTTAAACAACTCCTCTTAAAACAAGTTAACCACTTTTTACCAAACTGATGAAGCTTATCATTGAATCAAAGTCTTTTAACGTCGAATACCAAGGCAAATTGTCGTTGCAATTGAATTTTGGGCCTGTATTTTCAGGTGAGCGATCTGAGATCCACGTGGGCCTCATGTTTCTATACACCCCGCTGCTGCCGGTTTAAAAGCACAAATCAAGAACGTGATGATACAAAATGGGAAACACTGAGGAAAGATGAGATGAATACGCTTTGAATTTCATTCTGCAATTAGGTCACCTTGTAGGTAGTACGAAGACTGTGGTAGTGAAAAGAGATACATATTTTCCGCGATGCCAGTGATTGTATTTCTGCCAACTTACTCCCCTTGATTCAGAACTACATCATACCATGACAATTCATTTTTCAACACAGCAAAGTTTCTGTGTATCAAACGTCAGGCTTGAAAAAAGTAAAAAAATAGGCTGATATGATAACATACATTGTTTGTCTTCTCGATGTTAAAGTTCTGGAACTTTCCCATATCTTTTATCTGCGAACTGCCGCTACTCGTAAAACGTCGATTATTTGGATCCTTGGGATACACATTTTTTTTTTTGGGCGGGGGGGGGGGGGAGGGGGGATATTTTTGTCCGAAAAACTTATAAAGTTATGCAGAATAACTTGTGTATCCGAAGGACATTCCGTTACTTGGTATGGCTGATATGTCTGTGTAACCGGGGTTATATCGCCTCTAATGGACGTTTTACTATACGATACATTTTTTAATTAGTTACTCTCTTCGTCTATCTTGGCTTTTGTTTCCAAGGAATTTCTCTTCTACTTGCATTTTCTAAGCGTCTGTAGATGCAAGAAGTGGAGAGTCTGTGGAGACTTTTTTGCTGCATTTTCTTGCATTTTTTTCTCACGATATTTTCATGCTGGTTTTAATATAAAATCCCCTACGGTCAATTTTGAACTGAAATTGTGAAATATTCCACTTTTGACATTCCTTCAAAACTCACATGAATGAAAATTAACTATCATGTATGAATGAACACTATCTTTTCTCATAGTTCTTATTCCAGTCCTGGAATCATTCATTGATGTATATATTCCTGTCTCGTTGAAATGGTATATATTTTTATTTTGATCGAAAGAGTTTAACGCTTTTTCGTTACTCTTTACCTTTTGTAGTCAATCTGTATGGTTAGATATAATTGTATCTATTACACATCGAAACATTTAACATACTATATATATATATATATATATATATATATATATATATATATATATATATATATATACGTACATATAGGTAACAAAATCTATAGCACTATTTGAATTTTCTAATGGCTACAATTTGCAATCACGGCGAAAAAATCGAAAGACGTAAACATAGAATCTTTGCAAAGTTCAACTGGTAGTAGATTTACAAGATTTGAAGAGAATTCTTGATGTAAAGAACATATCGTTAACTTTAAGTAAAAATTTAACAACGTCTGAATAAAAAAATATTACCTAATTCCTTAAAATACAACCATAGAATCTGATTATGTGGTGGACTTTAAGTTTTCGTTCCCGCGTATACTTCAAATTACTTATAATAGTAAATTAAACAAAAGCGTAAAGTAAAGACATTATCCTGCCAACTGTTTTAGTTGAAAAATAAGACATAATTTTGCACACACACACACACACACACACACATTGCGCTAAAAGTGCTCCACTGGTGGAAGATTCCAACACACTTCTGGCACACATAATGTTGATATAATGCTACAACATTGCAGCAAACGTTTCATTTCTTAGTGTAATGGGTATTAATTTTTCAAACATTTCACTGAAATCATTTTTATGAACTTTTTTGCAGTCTTTTACATTCATCACTCCACCACAAACTGTTTAGTCTTAACCACATTTCAAATACATTATCTGCAGGGTGACCAGACCGAGTCTGCAAAAAATCCTCACTTTTATCCGGAATTAGTGAATAAATTAAGAATCTAAGGGAGAGTACTTAAGAAATTCTTAGAATTATTGCAAAAAATTAAAGTAACCTATCATTTCCATGGTATGTCTCTGTAATTTAATCCTCACATCTGCAGTATAGTTAAATACCAGAGAAAAATTTTGAAAACAGAATTAAGCAGAGACGCTTGAACTGGACAGAAATAGTCAATTTATTATTGTAAATTTCGACCATGGAAACAATACGAATAATGCTGAAAAATCTGCACATGTGATCAGCATATATCTTCTAAAAGAGCTCCTAAAAATGTTAAAGTTACGCTCCTGGCAGTATCAAATTCGCAGATGTTACCATTTTAAGAATCTTATTTTATCCACTAATTGCGGATCAAAGCAAAGATTTGTTTTGTGCAAACTCTGGTCACCCTGCAGATAATGTTGGATTATATTATCGCCTTGTTATAGTATCACTTGACCTATCGTCTGTGTTACTCATACATATACCTATTAACACATCGGTTTTTTTTATGTTAATCAACAAATTTCTTGTAAAACGAAATTGCACACATTCAAGAGCACCGCTGGGAACACATCGAGTAGGATGTCGCGAGTATGAAGTTGCAAAGGACTATCCATTGTACTGAATCCGTGAAACTAAACGAAATATGTCAAAATAATATCTTTGGAAAAGTAAACGAATTATGTAAATATAACGTCGTTGTTATATACTGTATTTCATTTATTTTTACAGCTTAAAGGTGCGGTTTCTTATTACATTTGAATCGCCCCATGCAATGTCAGACTCAAGATACTCTGCCTGATGTGTATATACCAACAATATCGCCGAAATTAGGTGAAAATTATAAAATGATAGCAAATTAAAACTGTGTACAGGTATATTATTTATCTAAAAAAAGAGATATCCAATTGTCGGGGTCAAGTCAGCAAAGACTTGGACAAACAAGCAGATAAGTGATCACAAATCGACCCTCATTTGTAAATCGCTTTGAATCACTACCTATCATAAGTGACCACGAATTCGCATTAATAGACTCAAACATCTCCATGCAATGACATAAACCAGCAAAGCGCAAGGCCTATATGCGGAAGAGGGTAACCTGGAAAGCATTAGGTGTGCAGCCTATGTAGACGTCATCAGCATCAAATTAAGTTTATCGACTGACATAAATGTCATGTGGTGCGACTTTAAACAATGGTGTATAGACATTCTGAAATCGCATATCCCTACTAGAACCGCATCCCAAAGAATTAACCAGTCATGGATCACCAGAGACAACCAGACTGAGCAGAAGCAAACGAAAATGGCTATAAAAAAAAAACCCCGCTTCCTCTACCAAATCAAAAGCGGTTTGAAATCATTACAAATCTCTAAAGCGCAAGACGCAAGAAGAATGCAGTCGGGCGCATGGCAAATATTTAATCGACATCACCTGCAGCAAAGACTCCAGCTGTAAAAAGTGCTGTAACGTTATCAAAAAAAAAAAAAAATCACCACTGTGGAGTCTCACCCAAAGCAGTTCGCTTCAGTGTTCACCAATGAAGACGCGAACTGCATGTCAGGCCGTGGAATTATCTCTACTTCTGATATACCTCCTATTACAGTATCTATAAATGGTGTTACCGAACTCTTCAGAGATATAAATCCTAGTAAAAGCCACTGGTTCAGACAATATTCACGGCCGACTACTTCATGAATTGGCAACCGAGTTCGCTCGTGAACTCGCTCACATCCTCCATTGATCCATCATCCAAGGCAAGGTACCAAATGACTGGAAAAAGGCACAGGTTGCCCGGATATTTAACAAAGATGAAAGAGGTAATCCATCCAACTACCGTCCCATTTCACTGACATAACTCTGTTGCAAAGTAATTAAACATAAAATTCATAGCTCCATAATAAGACATTTGGAAAACCACAATATCAATGATTCCGATCGCAGCAACAACATGGCGTCCGCAAACGACGATCAACGGAAACTGAGCTCATCCTTTCTATTCAAGATCTAGCATAGGACTCGATTCTGGTGACCAGTTTGACGCCATTCTCTTAGATTTCTCCAAAGCCTACGACAAGGTCCCATTGCCAACGGCTCCTACTTAAACTTCACCATTTTAGAGCGAGGGACAACATTCTATACTGGATTGGTCACGTTCTGTCATGCAGAACACAAGAAGTAGTGCTGGATGGCAAGACATCAATATCCTGACATGTTTCATCATGTGTACCCCAAGGTACCGTACTTGAACCTATACTTGTATTGGTGTACATCAATGACTTGCCACATTGTATATAATCCCAGACTCGCCTCTTTGCTGATGACAGTCTCTAAAACCGAAAGGTTAAATCAACCGAAGATTATATGTCTCTCCAGAAGAATCTATTCAAGCTCCGACTTTGAGTAAGCACGTGTCAGATGAATTTCAATCCAGACAAATATGAGGTACTTACCATCAGTGCCTGGGCTTGAAATTAGGAATTTTTCACTTACCCACAGGATTACCATAATACAATATTTACTGATCCTGCCTAAATTTTCACTGATCCTGCTAAAATTAAACAGAAGCCAGCTCAGTTTCTTTCTAATTGAACGTTTATTACTCATTAAGATCAACTCAAAACAATAGCAACTGTATTTTACAAACAAGACTGATTGAAAGTTCAGTATTCATATTCATTTTCTGTATATGATTCAACATCAGATCTAGACCCATAAGGCCTAGTCTTAGGCCTTCTGTTTATTGCTCCAGCAGCATGCTGCCATCTCTTCGGTTATAATTCTTGATGACTGGTGAGTTAAGGAGCACAATCAATAGTGTGATTCCAAGAACGATTATGAAAGTCTTTACACCCATCAACGAATGAAATACCCCGCGCACTTTCGTATGTTTTTGAACACTCAGTGCAGAAAGCGCACAACATCAGAGTCTTTCCTGGGTCATACTTCAACCGTTTGTATGCATTTTTCCAGGATTTCTGGTACTTTCTTGCTCTTTTCTCTTTATCATGTTTACGATCGCACTATCTCTTGTCATTGTCTAATTTCTGACGTTCTGGTGGCAGAT